>JAYESA010000002.1:10393757-10748757 GCA_036927795.1 Iris macrosiphon
AAAGCAAACAATACAATACAAGAAAGAATTATACCTCACGGCTCGAACAGATATGGATATCGCTCGTGCATCTCGGTCTCTTGCTCCCAGGTACTCTCTCCTGGCGAGTGATGCCTCCACGCAACGTGCACCAAAGAAATCGTCTGGTTCCTCAGCACCTTCTCTCTCCGATCCAGAATCTCCACTGGCTGCTCTGGATAGCTGAGAGTAGGGCCCACCTCTATCTCCGAGTGATCTAACACATAACTGGGATCTGCCACGTATCATCTTAGCTGCGACACATGAAACACGTTGTGTACTCCCTCCAGTATAGGTGGTAAGTCTAGTCTGTATGCAACTGCACCGACCCTCTCACGAATACTGAAAGGACCGATGAATCGCGGACTAAGCTTGCTGCCTCCACCGAAATGAATCGTGCCACGTATTGGAGAAATCTTTATGAAAACCAGCCCACCTACCTAACACGAAACACAACCTTAGCATCTAACAAACAATAATCAAACACAAGCAAGACAAAACTAAAGCTATACCTCAAACTCCAAAGGTCTCCGGTGGCTATCGGCCCAATGCCGATGTCATGCGCCACTCGAAGTCTGTCCCTGATAAGCTTCACCTTCTCTGCTGCATCCACTACCATCTCTGGTTCTAATAAACCTCTGTCACCAATATCATCCCAGGACAACGGAGTGCGGCACCTCCGTCCATACAATACCTCGAATGGTGACATCTCAATGCTGGCTTGGTAGCTGTTGTTGTATGAAAACTCTACCAGGTGAAGGTAATCCTCCCAAGAACCTACAAGATCCAAAACATAGGTGCGTAGCATGTCCTCGAGAGTCCGAATAGTCCTCTCCGACTGTCCGTCCGTCTGAGGGTGATAGGCGGTACTGAACTTGAGCTGAGTGCCCAAGCTAGCCTGCAAACTCCTCCAAAAAGGGACGTGGAGCGCCTATCCTGATCCGAGACTATGCTCACTGTAACACCGTACAATCTGACAATCTGGCGCACATACATCTCCGCAAGTCTCTCCGTAGATGTACCCACTTTAAATGGCAGAAAGTGGGCTGATTTGGTCAACCTGTCCACGATGACCCAAATTGCATCCTTGCCTCCTGGAGAACGCGGAAGTGCTGATACAAAATCCATGATAACATATTCCCATTTCCACTCCGGAATAGGCAAAGGCTGAAGCAATCCTTCTGGTCTCTGTCTCTCCGCCTTGACCTGCTGGCAAACTAAGCATCTGGACACGAAGCTAGCTACCTCCCGCTTCATGCCATACCACCATACATGCTCCCTCATGTCTCTATACATCTTGTTGGCATCAGGATGCATAGAGTATTGGAAATGATGCGCCTCCTGCATAATCTCCTCGCGCAAAGCTTCTCTCCGTATGCACAACCTGGTACCGTGTCGCAATGATCCATCATCTGCGGCGATAAAGTCCTCTGCCAGCCCGACCTGAACCTGTACTCTAATGCTCCTCAGAGACTCGTCCTTATACTGTTTGGCTCTGACTCGATCCATTAGCTCTGACTGAACCTGAAGTCCCCACATCTGTGATGCTACTCCCAGAATTAATACCTCAATACCCAAACTGTCAAAATCTGCCAATAAATGTATGTCTCTAGTCAAGCACATATCCACGGGATACCTACTCAAAGCATTCGTGACTACGTTGGCCTTCCCTAGATGGTACTGCAAAAATATGTCGAATTCCTTCATCAGCTTTAACCATCATCATTGCCTCATGTTAAGCTCTTTCTGTGTAAACACATACTTCAAGCTCTTATGGTCTGTGAAAATCTCTACTCTCTCTCTATATAGGTAGTATTTCCATAATTTGAGAGCAAAGATAATCGCTGCCAATTCCAAATCATGGGTAGAGTAGTTCTTCTCATGCGGGCGTAATTGCCTGGAAGCATAGGCAATCACCTTCCCATGTTGTTGTAACACACAACCCAAACCCTTCCCTGATGCATCATTGTAAATAAAAAATCCTCCTACTCCTGATGGTAGTGTCAAGATGGAAGTTGTAGTAATTTTCTCTTCAGCTCCTAAAATGCTGACTGATAATCCTCAGTCCAGGCGAATTCTACGTCCTTCCTGGCCAGCCTAGTCATCGGCTCTGCTAGTCTGGAGTCCTGAACAAACCTCCGGTAGTAGCCTACTAATCCAAGGAAGCTCTTGATCTCTGCTACTGAACTCAGGGTAGACCACGATTCATCTGATGAGATCTCCTTCGGGTCCACCGAGATTCCATCTCCTGTAATGACATATCCAAGGAATTCAACCTTATCAAGAAAGAATTCGTACTTCGATAACTTGCCATACAACTTCTTCTTCCTGAGGGTCTCCAGAATAATCCTCAAGTGCTGCTCATGCTCCTCTGGGTCTTCGAATATATCATAATATCATCTATGAAGACAACAACAAACTGGTCCAGGTACTGATGAAATACCTTGTTTATCAGGTTCATGAACACTGTCGGGACATTGGTCAACCCAAACGGCATCACCAAGAACTCGAACTGCCCATAACGAGTGTTGAAAGCTGTCTTCGGGATATCTTCCCTCTTAACTTTCACCTGGTGGTACCCTGATCTCAAGTCTATCTTGGAGAATACCTTCGCTCCGCTCAACTTGTCAAATAAGTCATCAATCCGCGTCAACGGGTATTTGTTCTTGATAGTGAGGTTGTTAAGTGTCCTGTAGTCGATACACATATGTACCGACCCATCCTTCTTTGGTACAAAAAGTATCAGAGCACCCCATGGTGATGAACTGGAACAGATAAAGCCTTTGTATTGCAACTCATCCACCTGCTTCTTCAACTCTGCCAGTTTGCTGTTGTTTACTCTATAGACGTGCTGAGAGATCGGTTCTGCGCCTGGCACTAAATTTATGGAGAACTCCACATCTCTGTCCGGCGGCAACCCCAGAAACTCCTATAGAAAGACATCCAAGAACTCTGCAATCAACGGATGTGGCAGCTCCTGCTCTTCTACCAAAGCTCCACAGAAATTGCCCTCGCTCTGCTCTGCTCCTCGGACGAACTTGAACTCTGGCTCTCCTGGCGTCTGAAATAAAACTCTGCCTCTATGACAATCGATCTAGCATGATGTCTACTCAACCAATCTATCCCGAGTACTATATCGTAACTCGAAAGTGGCTTTACAAGTAAACATACGCTCAGCTCACGGCCTCCCAAATAAACTCTCTGGTTCTTGCAAACATCACTGACCAGGATGATACCACCCCCGGTCATGATCTTGCAAGTCCGCGCCAACGGTTCAGACTCAAGGCGATGCCTCAAAGCAAAAGATATAGATACAAAGCTATGATAAGCACCAGAATCAAATAAAGCATGAGCTGGAAAGGAATCAAGTAAGACTGAACCTGCTATAACGTCTCCAACTGGCTCTGCCTCCTCCATGGTCAGGGCAAAAGCTCGCCCCTGATGTGCACCTCTCTGCTGGTGCTACGCGAACCTCTGCTGCTGGGGCTGCAAAGGAGGTCCTCTCTGTTGTCTCGTCGGGTGTCTCGCGGGTATCCTCTGAATCGGGGCTACATCCTGAACTGTACGAGCTAATGTCTTGAGATAATCCCTCAGCTGGCGGTCTGACGAACCATAAAACAAACATTGACCAAGCCTTTTCTTGTAAACATCCCATCCATGCTCTGCCTTCTTACAGAAGGGGCAAACATGGGCTGGCTGGGCTGGCCTATGCATCTTGTATGTCTGCTGTACTGGTGCTCTGATAGGAGCATGGAACTGCTGCCTCTGTGGCTGAAAATGGGGCCTCTTGGCTGGACCCGTGCTGCTGCTGCCACCAAAAATATCTTGGTCCCTCTTGGGCCTCAAACTCAGGTCTCTCTTGACCTTGCGGGCCTCCCTCAGGATATCTGTGTACGTCTCATGGCTCGAAGATATAAGAGCCTTCACTTACCAATTCAGGCCCTCTTTGAATCTACTCGCCCGGTTCTCAGGATCCCTCACCATGTAGTCTGCATATCTTCTCAACCTGCCAAACTCGGCGGTATACTCCTCTACTGACATGTTCCCCTGGTGAAGGTTTTGGAACTGTCGCTCCAAATCAAGTCTCTCGGTGGGCAAAAAAAACTTTCTTCTGAACAAGTCCCTAAACTCACCCCATGTCAATCCTGGATCGGCAATCTATGGCTCATTCCAAAACCAAGTACTAACGATGTCCATCATCGACAATCCTGCTGCCTCCATCATCAGGTCCTCTGCAAGGCGGGATAAGCGCATGACGCGCACCATGCTCTCCAACCAGTCATCTGCATATATAATGCCCTCTGTCCCCTTGAAAGGCCGGGGATCCAACTTCTTGAAGTCCTGTATGGTACCAGGCCTGGGCTGTACCTCTCGTGGCTGTGGTGGCGTTGTCCTCTCTATTGCGGTAATGGCCACCTGGTGAGCATTCTCAATGCCCTATCTCACCACCTCAGTCTTCCGGTATTTTGCCTAATCCTGGGCCCTCTGGGCCTCTATCATCTGCTGGAAAAGACCGAATAATTGTGTAGCATCAACTGGTACTGACGGTGGTGGTGGAAGCCCCTCAGAAATAACTGGAGCTACCCTCTAAACTGGGGGAGGAGCACCCCCAAAGACGGCTGCTGAGACTCCCACCTGAACCGGTATTGCGAACCTCTCAACTAGAGAAGAAGCTGTAGTAGCTGCTACCCTCTCTGCAGCAGCCAGGGAAGTATCTGAAGAAGCTGTCGCTGCTCCCGAGCGATAGAATCTGATCTTCGGAGGCATCCTGAAGACATATTGAAATACGGAATCAATATTGAATATAATGCGATATCATCAAAGAAGGACATAACTTTATTCAAAATGAAAGGCAATATTCAATAGATAAGGATTTGTAAAATAGATATTGGAATTTTCCTAGTTGTGATTGAGTAACCTCTCAGCCTACATCTTGTATCCTAAGGCAGACTCGTAGCAGTACTCTAGACGAGCACAACTACGAAATCGCACTACTTGTGAATCTAGACTTGCTTGGGCCACCACTAAAAATGTGTCACGACCCGCACCCAGATATTCGGGTACGAGTACGTGGTTACGCCCAGCCTACGTCACAAAATCGACGGTAGAACGATGTCTGGGTTATTTCTAACTATCTAACATCTCAACAATATAATATGGTACATGTCAATCATCTCAACTCCAAACGGAGGAACAATATGGTATCTCATAAGTATAACTCATCTCAATCTTAAAAACAAACTAAGGAAGAATAATGCACGAATGGAAGAGCAAAAGAATGGTACAAGATACAATCCACAATCTGAAAGAATAATACAACTGCGAATCTCAACAAAAGAATAGTCTAATACAAAAATTACCAAACATAAACTAAACCTCCTCGGTCACTGGTACTATGTCCTCTTGCTCTAGGGGAGTATCCTCTAAAGTTTCACCCTCCCGAGGGCCATAATACGTTGGACAAAGCTCCTCTATCTAATCATCTGAAAAATATATCCAGTCGGGATTGGAGCAAAGTACATACCTCTGAAAGCAGTTTTAAATACATAATCGAGCATATATAATAAGCAATAGAAAAGGATACAAGATGCACAAGTAGTAAGAATGTTTAATATAGGGAGAACAGGCAATAAGCACAATAAGAACTGGAAAGTAAATATGGAAATTAAACTACAAGTAGAAAACAAGAATACTAGCTATGTAATTATTGTGCAAGTTCGTTATGTGATCGGCTTAGGTTGCACATGAGGTATAAGGTAACTCCATTATACGTAAGGTGTATAATCGACATGCACATGAGATCAATAAGGCTTTGATCACATAACCAACTTCTACTCCCCCTCCCCAACCAATACTCATGGACCCAATAACGGCACGTTACGTACATGAAAATGATATAGTCATACTAGCACACGAAATAGTGGATGCACAAGAAGTACATGAAAGTCAATACCCGATGCACACGATAAAATACATGTGACTGAGTACCCGCTGAACACGGTAGGGGATAATACCTCCTGACGGGATCCATTTAGCAACAGTCCGTGAAATCACCGTGTCAGGATCAATGTATACAATTCTAGAACATGCATATATATACAATATTATGAATTGAAAACAATCAGAAAATGTACTCGCCTGAAGTCCTGAGCAAGGTGTGTCTCTCAATGCTCAAGCTGGTGTCTCACAACCTATATATGGTATGTTGCATCAATACAAGGTTCAATAATAAAATAAGTAAAATTGATGCAATTCTAGGTCGATATGCCATTTCTAAGTCAAACCAATGAATTCTAGATTTCAAGAGTCTAACACTAAGTCACTAAGTCGATATACTATGAAACTATGCTATGCTAGCTAAGCTAACACACAATAATGCATTCAAAGAGCCGTATCCCAAGATACGCAAATTTCTAATATGAAAATAAGGTTTTATATATATATTCAAGTCAATATTTATAATACTATATAAAACCAAAAGAATTAGGATACCTTGGCCTTGCACCAATGCGTATCGCACCTAACTCGATACCCAAACTCAATACCTTGGTTATCGACCCAATACCTTGGGATACCAAGGTAAACCAATCCTATTGCATATAGATAATATAGGTCTAACCCCCAATACTAAATCATATGCTACTCCTAGCTATTTAATACTATAACTACTAACATACCATCTGAATATTAACAATACAAGCTACACTATAATATACATATATAGTCTAACTGCTACCAATCAACCAATACAAGTATACATATATATATTTAGCTATTATTAAACTAATAAGGTATATCTACACTAACATGAATATATATATATATATATATATATATATATATATATATATATATATATATATATATATATATATATATATATATATATATATATATACTAGCTACTATTAGCTAACCTAATAGTTAATTCATAACTAAACTAATACTCAATATACCTATCACAGTTACATAACTAAATGAAACCAAAATCCGAAACTGAAACCAATATTGTGTACGATATGGTGCACAGTGGCTAACTGAGACCGAAGTATAGATGACACAGTGAACACTGTGTTCCGACTGTTGTATCTCTACATATGCTCTGTTGCTGCATTACCTCACTGTGCTCTGCACAGTGAAGACCCGAACTGCCCAATACTGTGTGGTTGCACTGTTGCACAGTGAAATACCTGAACTGCCCGATATTGTATGGCTGCACTGCTGCACAGTGAAATACCCGAACTGTCTGATACGGTTGTGCTCCCTGCTGCAATGTGCAATTGACACTGCCCGATATAAACCCCTCTATGCAATGTAAAAAGTCATAAATACCCCTTGGGGCCTCTGATGAAGAAATTAATTAGGGAGGGAAGGTTCTAATCTAATGGTTTCTCTAATTAATCAAGCCTCCTAATCCATGGGCTCAAATTATACTCAACTAAAAGTTAGTTCATGCATTCTAAATAAATGGGTTAGGTCCACTACACAAGTCTAAAATAAATCTACAACTAGCAACAAATAATAATACAATAAATAAATAAATTATGCAATACACAAATATTAATTATAATAAATCATAAAATAATTAATACCCATTAAAAATTATCAAACTACCCTTGGATGAAAATATGAGGGTGACAGTTCCATGCGCCTAGCTTCATGCGCCCCTTCCAGAATGATGCCTATCTTGTTAGGCGCATGACTGTCTCTACATATGCATCCCTACGTTGAATGCATAGAACACTAAACGCATTAGATTTCCCACAGAGCGAGAAGCTCATGCGGCTAGAAGCCCATGCGGCCAGTTTGTTATTTGACTTAGAAGCGACATATATATCTTTTTCTTGCACGTCTTTTTGTGCACTTATTTTTATGCTTTTGTCTTTTCTCTGACACACTTTATGGCATGTCATATCAATCACCTTTAGTCAATTCTCTCACATACATTTATGACCCATCACTCCGCACTTGGGTCTATGCGGCCAGTGAGTCCATGCGGCCAGTGCGTCCATGCGGCCAGTGGGCGCATGCGACCAGAAATTTTTATGTGCATTTTTTGTTTTTTTTAATTATGTCTATTTAATAAATTATTTTAGTGATTATTGTTGTGTGCTTCCTTATGATGATGCAAGTTTATGTTACCAGACAAGTTTTGCATGTAGTTCACGAGACAAGTTTATGTACGAGTTCACAATCCTCACGACACTGTCGAAATGGTTGTGTATGAAAATATATTACATTTGGCATCAGGCAATCGAGTATGAGTATTTTCCAATATATCATATATCGCGAATACGATAACTCATAAAAATCTTGTACTCGTGACTCGTCATTAATAGGGAGTTCTCAAGTGTCCACGACTCAAGAACTTGAAATAATTTACAATGACTAAAAAAAGATAAGAATTACTAAGATAATTAGGAGGAAAGACTATTGTGCTACCGTCTACCCCGATCTTTAAAAGCCCCATGCAACATGGACAACCCTGCTAGGCAAGGGATCCATGACTGACCAAGTTTATGCGTGCTGCGGTACTTACAAGACAAGTTTATATACAAGTTTATGTTACAAGACAAGTTTATGTTTATAAAGCAAGTTTATGATCACAAGTTTAAGTTTATGCTTACAAGTTTAATTTTTGTTTCTGATAAAGTAACAAGTTATATTGAAGTGATATTGAATGTGCATTTAAGTTTACTCGACAAACGTACCCTTGGTCATCCGGGTTAACTGCAGTGCCGGTGGTAGAACTATTCTTAAACCATGCATTTAGTAATTAAGTCCTATGACAACCCTAGCTAGTTAATCGTAGCAAGCCGTAGAGCTATTTGGCCATGCAATGAATGATGTTACTTTCATTATAGCTCACTCTTCTAGTTTCTTTTATTTTGGCGCGTGGTTAGGGTGCTAAGTTCTTCTCGGGTGAAGGTCTGCAACCTCGGTCCTTGTTTGTTTTAAGGGTTGTGATTCCGATCCAGAGTAGTTCCTATGCTCTCTTGCCGCTCGTCGCCTTTCTTTCCTCATAGAACTTGTTATCAATTCTTCCAATATTTTATTTTGAGACAAGTACATTGGTAACGTACTAGTCTCGATCCGCATTTATTCTTATATGTCTTTTTTCTGCTAATGTTGTGATACGTTTGGTCTATCACCTTGAGCTCCTTTGTGGTACTTGTTGCTTGGAGTTCTAACCCCACTGATTTTGTATGGTCAGATTACCCCGAGGAGAACCAGGATCCACCATAATTCCAGCAAGATGGCTTGTACTCGTAGGACTGAGGCCGAAGCTCGCGAGTAAATTTCCTTCTTTCACCCCTCGCAGTGTTATTTTATTTTGTGGTATTTTAGTAAGAGGCAGTGTTAGCCCCTTATTTTGAGATCACTTCTCTGACTTCGGTCAATATGATGTATATATTAGACCATGGCTGGTATATTTGATCATGTATAATTATACTCTGCTAGTGCAGCATTTTGTATTCACTAGCTTCATGATTATATATGGTATATAATTTGGGATGTATTTTTACTTTTATATATGATATACTCTGGTATTTGTGTTGCTGGATTGAGATACTAGGATTTGTCGGCCATAGGACTGACATCATAGCATGATAGAGTTCACCCATATGTCTTTTAGATAACATTAACACATTGCGGCTTACTTCGGTATTCTACAAGGTAAAGTTGGACATATCAGTCCTAGTATTTACCTAGTATTCTGGGAGCGGGACATGACAAGATTTTAGTGGTGGCCCATGCAGTCAGACTTGTGGGAGGACTCATCTTGTAAGAATCTCAATCCTTTACTTATCTTCGATACTTGTAACATGTACTTCTCGCTCTCTTTGAACTGCAAGCTTGCTTGACATGATTGTTCCATTCTCGTCCCTTAT
The DNA here is from genome assembly GCA_036927795.1 of Iris macrosiphon. Lineage (NCBI taxonomy): Eukaryota > Viridiplantae > Streptophyta > Magnoliopsida > Asparagales > Iridaceae > Iris > Iris macrosiphon. The sequence continues at coordinate 10,403,669 of JAYESA010000002.1, forward strand.
TGATATCCTTGTGTCCTTATCCTTCAGGGACACCCCATCTGCTCCTTTTTTTGAGGATTCCGTTGCACCGATAATTCTAGTAGATCCAGTAGTAGGCCAGGGCTAGATTCTGCCGTTGAACGAAGGACAAGAGTCAGTAGTTTTTCATCAGACAGCTCCGTAAGTCACGTATAAACGACCAGCACAATCAGCTCCACCAGTCTTGTCAGGAAGGCCAGTTCAGCCTGCCCTACCGTTCATGCCAGCCCAGTCAACCTAGATAATACCACCAGTTCTTCCAGTACAAGCAGGGAAGGCAGGCTCGTCGACCATGTTAGAGATCAAAGAGTTGTGTACATGATATGGTGGTTACCAACGATCGTAGTTTTCTCATATTAAATCATAATGTGTGTCACGATCATTCTCTACCATGCCATCCGGATTGGCTACAAAAGTTTACTACGATACTATGATCGAACGGCTACAGTTTTAGCTACCACGCCATCAAGGTACTCTAGGGCCACCAGGTCACTCTTGAAATATGTAAACCCCCTAATTTTTCAAGAATTTTTAAAATAGATTTTCTAGAATTTTCTAGGATTTTTTACTAATTAAAACTATGGTATTTTAAATTAAATGATTTTTAATTAAGGTTAAATAATATTAAACTATTATTAAAATAATATTTTCTAGTGTAAAATGAAAAATTAGACATAGGATAATTTTTCAAAAATTTATTGGACTCCGAAAGCATTTTAAAAGCCCTAAAAATCAAGTTTTAAATAAACCAAATAAACCCTAGGATAAAATCTGGTTTATTTCAAATAAACCAACCAACCCGAACCGGACCCGGTTCAATTGAACCGAACCCTGCGGGTCGGATCCGGGTCTAACCCGCCGACCCGAAACCCGCTTACCCGACCCGCACCTTAGCCTTAGTGGATCGGGCCGGATCCGCCGACCCGACCCGGATCCAATAACCCAAAACCCTCTCTCTTCCCTGTAATCGACCCCCGCCTCCTCCGCCGTATAACCGCCGCGCCACTCCGGCACCCCGCGCCGCTCCGCCTCCCCCGCAACCCCTGCCGCTCTGCCTCCCCTGCCAGCAACGGCCGGCGGCCCAGCTCCCTCATCCGTCTATAAAACCCCGTCGACCCGAAACCCCACTGCCCTAGCTCCGTCCCACTCCTCCTGCTCTCCGCTGCCACCGGCCACCGCCTTTTCCCTCTGCCGCGAGCCTCCCTCCTCAGCCCCTGCCAGCAGCGCCTCCGGCTGCCCCAATTCCCGACCACCGCCTCCACTCCCTTCTCCTTCGTCCTCGTCGGCCAGCAACCGGAGTCCCCGCAGACACCAGCCTCCGCGAGCAGCGCCCCAGAGCCTCCCTAGCCTCTCCCCTCGCCGCTGCCCTCGCCCCCGACTCCTCCAGCACCCTCCGTTACCCCGCAGCACCCGAGCTCCGACCACCAACGCAGCCCGACCTCACCGCCAAAGCCCCGGTCGCCTCCGCCCGAGTAGCTCGGCCCGCCGTGCCTAGCCGCCTCAGGGGAAGCCCCCAGCCGCAGCGAACCCTAACCCTAGATCGGACACTGTGTCGTGTCGTGTCAAGACGACTCGCGAACACGGGAAAATTCGGTTTCTGCGGAGCCCTGTTCAGGTAATCTTTTCTCTCTCCTCGCTGCCCCATTTTCTGTGCCGTCTGTTGTGATGCGTAGACTGCGTAACCCTCTCGATGCCCGTGCAACTCGCTCGGTGCATCGCATCCTGCGGTGATCGCGAACCGCGATCCAAAAATAGAAAAAACAATACCCTGTTTTCCACCGAAACTGAGTGCACCCCACCAAATGGGACGACTTGGTCGCGTGCGGTCTTCACCGAAAGGTGCGCGCCGTTGATACGGACGTGCGGGATTTCGCAGAAGTTGATTTGGATGTCCGTGCACACCGGAATCAACGCCTATCCGCCGACAACACCCCGTATCCGCCTGTTCTAGATCTCGCTGTAACTTGGTATACACACGTCGGATCAAAACAAAACTTGCGCCATCAGACTCGAAGAAATACGCTGGTCCTGTGACCCAAGTTTGGTTCAATTCTGAGAACGTTGAGAAAATCGTGTATCGTGGGCCCCACGGCTCCACTTGACGGGCAATTTTGTGACCGGCTCATCGGAATCCAATTCTGAAAGTTCCGTTGGGTTCGTATCAACGTTCTGGACTTGTTGATACTAAGTTAGACAAATTTGGAGACCATTGGTTCTGACACATTTTTTGGTACAAAGTGGCCCATATGTGGACCCCGCTTTGACCAGAAACTGTCATTTTTGCCCATGTGTCCAAATTGGACTCAAGGATAGGCGTTTCTAGCTATTTGATATTTTCTGAATTTGATGGTGATGTTTATTTCAGCAACCGGAGCAGTACCTGCAATTCCCACTGAGGTCAGAGCTACAGTTAGAGTCAGAACCCCAGGCAAGTGTACCTTGCCAAATCTTGCAGTTCTTGTTACATATTTCCTTGACTTATTTATTTGTTGTACATGCTTAACCTAGGACCGTATGACTTTACTTAGCGTCTGATTACTAGTCGGGTGCCAACCCTGTACGCAGAGTTGTGTAACGTCACCTAGAGATGGATATCATGACCATTTATATTCTATTGCTTGTATTATCAAGTTACCCAGGACACCTGACACTATTTATAAGATAGAATCTTCCTGAAATATTTAAGGTGATTCTTTGTAGGTTGCAGGATTTATGACATAGACATTTATTTCATAGTTAGTATATGACTTGCTGCATTAGTTTTGATCTTACGTGACATGGACATGAGGCATCGTGGACATGAGATATGTGATTACATTGGGTGGGGAGAGACACACAGGCTACAGGCTGATTTCATATATATACTATATAGTAAATTATATAGTAAAATACATAGTAACTCTACTACAGGCTCCCAGACACAGAGCTTGTAGTGGTCTCAGCCTGAGTTTTAGTGATGCTCTCAACTTGCATATCACTTAGATGGTTATATAGTTTACCCTATTGTTTTATTTATTTTTGTACTACATTTATTTTGGCTTGTATTATCTGTACCTTGCTATGTCTCCTGAGGACCTGGATCCGGATTATATCCCCAGGGTTAGCAGAGGATATCTATCCTGAGGTATACGGAACAGGAGCACTTCTCGGAACAGTACCAGCACCTGAGGACGAGGTGATCGCCGAGGATTTTTCTGAATATCTGCTTCTTCTATGCTCAGTCTTCATGCTATTGAACTCTTTTAATTCTTGTTTAATGAACAATTTTAACAGACTTAATATCGGGTTATTCCGCGATTTTATGTACTTGTGACTGGATGATGTTTATTTTCTTTTGTTGATATTGCTGTATTTATTCTGTGGATGAGATTAGTAAATCCTGATTGTTGTAATACAGCTTAAGTATGCCCCGATGGATCCATTAAATTGGGTTTGTCCATCGGTGTGTGCTGCTGGCCATTGCCACGTGTCTAGTCCCTCAATATTTTGGGACTGGAGCGTGACATGGTTTTTGTGATGGCCCATGCAGGTCAACGACTAAATTGTTCAGTTTTAACTTAGGGACCGAGCAAGCCTGCACTAAGAATAGGATAAGTTTTTAGGATCTCATCCACTTGCTTGAAACGTTCTTAATATCTATATCGGACTCGAATTTATTTCTTGACTTGCATCCTGCCTTGATTCCTGTGCGCTTCTTATAGTTTATTTTGGTTGCGGAATTATGGATCCACAAGCCGGTAACGAGACTCATCCAGGAACACCACAAGGTGTTGTGGTTACCCATGAAGATGAAGTGACTCCAGTTGATGAAGGTCAATCAGCTCAACAACGCAGTCAAGCAAGTCAGCATGCCTCGAAAATACAACAAGATGACGATCCACCATCGACGCAGTTTACTCCACCGATGCCTACTTTTCCACAAGGGCAGGCTATGGACGAACAGCAAATGTTTCGAATGTTCTATGCGATGATGCAAGCCCATCAGAAGGTTCATCAAGAAGCTCAGCAAAACCAAGCGGAGAAGTTCATCGACAGATTTAGCTCTGAGCTACAGAAGTTAATCAGCTCCATTGCAACTACCTTAGACGCGGACGTTCTTACTGTAGCACGACCCATAGAGTGCATCACAAGGATAGAGTCCAGCCAGAAGCGGCCGTATGCATCAGCACCAGACCAAGCACAACAAAAAAGAGTTGCAAAGCGACCACAGATGAATCCACCGCAGAGAGCATCTACACCACTAGCACTAGTCCATTCTACTTGTCACTACTGTGGCAAGGTAGGCCATCTCACTAAAGAATGCCGACTCAGATTGGGACTATGTTTATCTTGCGGATCCAAAAAGCATTCGGTAAGGGACTGCCCTGAACGTCGAGAGAAAGCATTGATGATTCATCAACCAGCCATATCAGCACCAGCCGGAGCACCCCAGGAAGAAAATGCAAAGAATTCTCACATGCACCAGCCACCAGAAGTATCTCCGCAAGTACTGCCTATTTGTCAATATTGTCGCAAGCGAGGCCACATTGAGAATGAGTGAAGACAAAAAAGGAGATTATGTTTAGCTTGCGGATCCAGTCAGCATTTAGTGAAGAAATACCTTGAGCGTCGAGAAGGAGCACCAATGGTAAACCAACAAGCGTTACCAAGGCCAACCTCTCCAGCATTGGAAGCACCACAAATGGGAATTGGAGAAGATAGACCACCAGCCCCAGAAGGGTATCAGCCGAGGCCACCCTTGGCACTACAAGCAGCACTCTTCCAGCAGGCTCAACAGCAGCAGAGGAATCGACCGCAAGGACGCGAACAAGCTCTGGCGATGACCTTGAAGAACGCAAAGATTCATGGAGTAGCTAATGCGCATAAGTTTTTCCATAGTTATCCATTTCAGTATTGCTTAGCTCGTGCCTGTTGGTTCGTGACCCTAGCCTTAACCTAGTAATTTTAAACTTGCTAATAATCAATAACCTAGAATGTTTTATAATTGATAACCTAGTATATTCTTAAGTGATAACCTAGTTTTCTAAAAACTGTAGTTTTCTAGAATTTCTTCTGGAAATTGCATAATTTCTATTGCTTAGGGAAATGATTTTTTCTATGTGTTTTCTTAAATCCTCAACCTTGATCTCCTTAATCGTGATGTGCTTCGAATAATGTTTACAACCGTGTTATCTCTATTGACCGATTATTCTTTGATTGCGAGAACGCAATCCTCTTAAGGGGGGTAGATTGTAAACCTCCTGATTTTTCAAGAATTTTTAAAATGGATTTTCTGGAATTTTTTGGGATTTTTTACTAATTAAAACTATGGTATTTTTAATTAAATGATTTTTAATTGATATTAAATATTATTAAAATATTATTAAAATAATATTTTCTGGTATAAAATGAAAAATTAGACATAGGGTAATTTTTCGGGAATTTATTGGACCCCGGAAGCATTTTAAAAGCCCTAAAAACCAAGTTTTAAATAAACCAAATAAATCCTAGGATAAAACCCGATTTATTTCAAATAAACCAACCAACCCGAAACGAACCCGATTCAATTGAACCGAACCCTGAGGGTCGGATTCGGGTCTAACCCGCCGACCCGAAACCCGCTTACCCGACCCGCACCTTAGCCTTAGTGGATCGGGCTGGATCCGCCGACCCGACCCGGATTCAATAACCCGAAACCCTCTCTCTTCCCTGTAACCGACCCCCACCTCCTCCACCGCGTAACCGTCGCGCCGCTCCGGCACCCCGCGCCGCTCCGCCTCCCCCGCAACGCTTGCCGCTCCGCCTCCCCTGCCAGCAACGGTCGAAGGCCCAGCTCCCTCATCCGCCTATAAAACCCCGTCGACCCGAAACCCCACTGCCCTAGCTCCGCCCCGCTCCTCCTGCTCTCCACTGCCACCGGCCACAGCCTTCCCCTCTGCCGCGAGCCTCCCTCCTTAGCCCCGGCCAGCAGCGCCTCCGGCTGCCCCGATTCCCGACCACCGCCTCCACTCCCTTCTCTTCCGTCCTCCCCGGCCAGCAATCGGAGTCCCCGCAGCCTCCAGCCTCCGCGAGCAGCGCCCCAGAGCTGCCCTAGCCTCTCCCCTCGCAGCTGCCCTCGCCCCCAACTCCTCCAGCACCCTCCGTTCCCCCGCAGCACCCGAGCTCTGGCCACCAGTGCAGCCCGACCTCACCGCCAGAGCCCCGGCCTCCTCCGCCCGAGCAGCTCACCCAGCCGTGCCTAGCCGCCTCTGGCGAAGCCCCCAGCCGCAGCGAACCCTAACCCTAGACCGGACACTATGTCGTGTCGTGTCAAGACGACTCGCGGACACGGGAAAATTCGATTTTCGCGGAGCCCTGTTCAGGTAATCTTTTCTCTCTCCTCGTTGCCCCATTTTTTTTGCCGTCTGTCGTGACGCGTAGACTGCGTAACCCTCTCGATGCCCGTGCAACCCGCTCGGTGTGTCGCGTCCTGCGGTGATCGCGAACCGCGATCCAAAAACAGGAAAAATAATACCCTATTTTCCTCCGGAACTGAGTGCGTCCCGCCAAACGGGACAACTTGGTCGCGTGCGGTCTTCACCGAAAGGTGTGCGCCGTTGATACGGATGTGCGAGATTTTGCAGAAGTTGATTTGGATGTGCGTGCACATCGGAATCAACACGTATCCGCCGACAACACCCCGTATCTGCCTGTTTTGGATCTCGCTGTAACTTGGTGTACACACGTTGGATCGAAACAAAACTTATGCCATCGAACTCGTAGAAATACGCTGGTCCTGTGACCCAAGTTTGGTTTGATTCTGAGAACGTTGACAAAATCGCGTATCGTGGGCCCCACGGCTCCACTTGACGGGCGATTTTGTGACCGGCTCTTCGGAATCCAATTCTGGAAGTTCCATTGGGTTCGTATCAACGTTCTGGACTTGTTGACACTAAGTTGGATGAATTTGGAGACCATTGATTCTGACACATTTTTTGGTGCAAAGCGGCTCACATGTGAACCCCGCTTTGACCAGAAACTGTCATTTTTGTCCATGTGTCCAAATTGGACTCAAGGACAGGCGTTTCTAGCTATTTGATATTTTCTGAATCTGATGGTGATGTTTATTTCAGTAACCAGAGCAGTACCTGCAATTTCCACTGAGGTCAGAGCTACAGTTGGAGTCAGAACCCCAGGCAAGTGTACCTTGCCAAATCTTGCAGTTCTTGTTACATATTTCCTTGACTTATTTATTTGTTGTACATGCTTAACCTAGGACTGTGTGACTTTACTTAGCGTCTGATTACTAGTCGGGTGCCAACCCTGTACGCAGAGTTGTGTAACGTCACCTAGAGATGGATATCGTGACCATTTATATTTTATTGCTTGTATTATCAAGTACGTTATACCCAGCACACCTGACACTATTCATAAGACATAATCTTCCTGAAATATTCAAGGTAATTCTGTGTAGGTTGCAGGATTTATGACATAGACATTTATTTCATAGTTAGTATATGACTTGCTGCATTAGTTTTGATCTTACGTGACATGGACATGAGGCATCGTGGACATGAGACGTATGATTACATTGGGTGGGGAGAGACACACAGGCTACAGGATAATTTTATATATATACTACATAGTAAATTATATAGTAAAATACATAGTAACTCTACTACAGGCTCCTAGACACAGAGCTTGTAGTGGTCTCAGCCTGAGTTTTAGTGATGCTCTCAACTTGCATATCACTTAGATGGTTATATAGTTTACCCTATTATTTCATTTATTTCTGCACTACATTTATTTTGGCTTGTATTATCTGTACCTTGCTATGTCCCCTGAGGACTTGGATCCGGATTATGTCCCCAGGGTTAGCAGAGGATATCTATCCTGAGGTGTACGAAACAGGAGCACTTCTCGGAACAGTACCAGCAACTGAGGACGAGGTGATCGCCGAGGATTTTTCCTGAATATCTGCTTCTTCTATGCTCAGTCTTGCTGCTATTGAACTCTTTTAATTCTTGTTTAATGAATAATTTTAACAGACTTAATATCCGGTTGTTCCCCGATTTTATGTACTTGTGACTGGATGATGTTTATTTTCTTTTGTTGATATTGCTATATTTATTCTGTGGATGAGATTAGTAAACCGTGATTGTTGTAATACAGCTTAAGTATGCCCCGATGGATCCATTAAATTGGGTTTGTCCATCGGTGTGTGCTGTTGGCCATTGCCACGTGTCTAGTCCCTCGATATTTTGGGACTGGAACGTGACAAAATATACCCAAAATAAATCAAATCCAGATCCAACTCAGAAAATTTTTAAAACATCTAACAAGATCACAAGACAATTCTAGAAATACTCAAATATCCAAAATCTAGATCTAATCATCATATACAGAAAATATATCTATAATCAAAATAATATCTGAGTAGATAATCAGGAAGATGGAACTATCCAGAGTCAAAGAAGCTGACATGATACAAGAATATTCATTGAACACTCAATAAATGCTTCTGAAATCTCCAATTCTAACGTCCTCAGCAAACTCTGTGCTCCGATATAACCCTCCTTCCAAGAAAAGCACATCAACGCATGAAAAGGGCGACAATGATACTAAGTCAACACAAACTCAATGCACGAAGGAGATAACAGAAAATTCAACCAAGGCAATGCATCAGTAGAGAGTACAGAACCCAAGATAAATAACGGGTAACTCAAGGATGGAGACAAGACAACGTCTTATTGATAAAGTGTTCGACATATCCAACTGTAGGACCACGTTTCTCAAAATAACGAATATAAACAGATAATAAAGAATAAATAGGGGTCAAGCAAGATAGGTCCAAACAGAGAGAGAGGGACAAATTTACGAGTTCAAGGAAGCGAAGGACATGTGTAACAAATAGGAATTCCAATGAATTGTGGACTAAAATTAATAATCATGTGATACCCAAAAATATCTCAAAACGAGACCTGCATGGGCCACCAATAAATCCTTGTCACGTCCCGCTCCGAGAATACTTGGTAAATAAGGAGACGGCCATGGCCAGCTCCCCCGTACAAGGTATAGAATATCGTATGACGATCACTGCTATCAGTCATGTTGGGTATCCTAGCATGTAATGCAATCTATGGCCTAAATCTGATCTAATATCTACATGTAACCATAATAAAATAAGCAGCAGGAATGATATCAACTAGAAATCATGTAAGACCAAATGGTCAAAAGTACAAAATGATGATTAGAAAGTCTACAGCAAGAAAAGATGTAGACGAGTGTACCTTCCCGCACAGTTTTTATATGATCTGGAACTGAAGCGCATCCTCCAAGCCGGGTCTGGAAGATACATAGGGTCAGACACAGGTAATCTGGGAACAATCTAGGGTTGGTCAGGCCAACCGCAACAAGTACCAAAAAGTAAGGCTCAAGGACGGGCGAATAAATCCAACAAAAAGGAGTATAAAATATATAATAACTATAACAATCAGGATAAAGGATCGTGCGAAACCATCGTACAATTTTAGAATATAAGACATCACTGAACAACTAATGTATGTAAGGAATCAACAGTCAATCACAATCATCCTAACATTCACTAATGTATGCGTCCTCATCTGAGATCCGTACTCTATCATCGGATCAATAATCTACCCCTACACCAAACAAGGACAAGGGAACGAATCACTACACCGGGACAACTACGTAACAACCGACTAGCAAGCAACACACCATACAATTATATGAGTAAACAGCCAATCAAATATCTACGGCTTACTAGGTGAAGTCTAGGTTACCCAGTAATACAATATATAGGAATCCTTATATAGTCATATGTCCGAGCAGGCTAGTCTAGTGATATAGTAATATACAAGCAAAAGATAATATGCACCGGTCCCTCATAAGCCCACCGCGCTAAATGCACCAGTCCCTCGTAAGGTCACTGTGCTAGATCACGATATCAGTAACGGTTCCAATTCCCCTATAGGGAGATGCTGGCTTGGTCATGAAATATATATAATAGTCGGATACTGTAATCTACTAGCGCAGATGATATACAGTATATGTGGTGACCAGCCTTGCACTACAATGAGCGGCCTGCCTGCACAATCTTGGGGTTCCGTTTTCTCCCAATGGTTCTACAAATTTTAGTTAATTATCCCTACAGTTATATGAAATCTCGTATCGTGGTCACATGATCATCCTCCTAGAATGATGTACCGTAATACGGATACGCTGTGTGTGAATCCACGTTGGTTCCCGTCGGTCCCAACCTAGATTCATCCAGAGTGTAATGCAACAATCAGTACAAAAATATCCAAGCACGCTAAGCTACGATCACTAACCAGCTACAAGGGTACCCGTGCAAGTTAACAATATAATATAATATAATACCAGGAACATGATAGCACCTCAGTGCAAGAATAAAAATGAATAGCACCGTAGTGCAAAAATGAACACGAAGCACCTCAGTGCGATAACGGGGCCAGTACCTCAAAGGGTAACCTGATAATCAATAGCAGGAGTACACGTAGTCATGTCAGGAATATAGACAGTCAGTAAATCAGGAAAATCTAACTGTCAAGTCGGTCTATACACTGGATCAGTCTATCAACAGTCCTTCGCTCCTCGATAGAATAAATATCAAGTCAGGGAGATACGATTACTAAACACTAAGCCAACCACTATGAATAATGCCAGACCCTCTGGCTCACAAGAATCACCGAGTCAGTTATCTAATATTATCAGTCGATAAGTCACATAACATCCGGGACATAAAATATAGATTCTACCTAACATGGTCAGCCATCTATAAGTACTAGTACTAGAAGTCTCTAGGGTAATAAGTCAATCACATATACTCCTTGATCTACCATGTCATGTACACAACTCTTTGATCCACCATATACATGTATATACTCCTTATCAAATAAGGGAAAAAACTATTAAATAAGAACTGGTAGGCCATGTCATGTACACAACTCTTTGTTCAATCATATATTCTAAAATCGTGCATTGGTACTGCACGATCCTTTATCCTGATTATTGCAGTTATTATATGTTTTATAATGCTTCTTGTTGAATTTACTCGCTCGTCCTTGAGCCTTCCTTTATGGTACTTGTTGTGGTTGGCCTGACCAAGCCTGGATGGTTCCCATATTGCCTATCTTTTACCCTATGGATCCGGCTTGGTGGATGCGCTTCAGTTTCAGATCATATTGGAAACTGTGTGGGAATGTATCACTTTCCGTTCTGGATATACGTATTTGGAACATATTTTTATTTTAGCATGGTTGCATGTGCATGAATATTAGACCCATTCTTTAGTTTAATCTGGTTCATAGTTTATTTTGTCGGTTGGTTCAACTCATGAGAGTCTTTGGTTCAACCCTGAAACTCTAGACTATAAAAACCAATATTTTATTCTCTCTCTTCACTTCTTTATTTCTTCCTCTTTCTTTAGCTTTCTTTCCCCATTTCATAGGCAAGTACACCTTGCATGAGAAATATAATACCCCGCTCTGCGTCGGCATTATGTATCAAGGTGAGTGGGCAGAACTTCATTCTCTGATTCTTGTATGCCTTAATAATAATCTGAGTTTTTTTTATAATATTTTCATAAGAGAATGATAGAACCTGCCTTGCATGTTAATAAACGAACTCACCTAGATGTCATAAAATAAACATGTCTGCTTAACTAAAGAGACCCTGAACGCTTGTCTAAGTATGTATTTGCATGAACATGTTCACTATCGCCTATGCTCCAAGAGAACCATATCGTGTGCCTGAATGTGTTCAAATGATAAGGCGGCTTGCCCCGCAACAAGAATATAGTCTGATGGTTCATCTTGTCTGCATACTAAAGTTTATTTGATAGTATTTCCATGCATTCGCATCGGTCGGACAATGGCTATTGGTGGAGAGCTGAACTGCATGTGTCACGGCTGCTACCATGATAGTAAAAAGCAACCATGAGTCATAGCTGCCATTAGCATCAGATAATGAGTCATTGGTATGCTGGTCCAACAGGTGTCGATCCTGAGATACTCGGGGACCGCCCTGCATATATCTAGTTCATTATGTTGGCTTGGATAGAGGACTGCCCCTAAGATGTGCATGTGTGTCTAGCTATGCATTTGTCCCTAGAGTCTCACGAGACACGCTGCGCACACCCTGAAACGGAATGAACGGCTTGCTTGCTTATATCGCATATGAAACTCTGTTTTAAAAGATATTTCCAAAATAATGTAATATGACTTTGTTCTTCTGCTGCATGTAACAAACATAGGTAAAACTAGAAAGATCACTAGTAATATAATATTTTACAACAAGATTACTTAGTGTTGGTTTTAGTGAATGCTTGCTTCTGTTCAGTTGTTTTATCTCACCAATACTTATAAAAGTGCTGAACCACCAACAGTTTACTTGCTTGTAGGTACTGGATTGTCCGAGGGAGCGATAGGCGTGCCTCAGTCCCCAATATCCAGAATCCTGGTTTTGATTATTGCCTCTTGAATGCTATCGTATAAAGGGGCATAATGTATGGAATGATGCCTTTGCTAAAAGAGAACCCAAGTCCCTCGATTTTCCCCGAATACTCAGTTGGCTAAATGCATTGTATTACAATAATATCCCTCCGTTGCTTACTCGATTGATGCGATGATAGCCAAACAAACTCTAACGATATGGCCTTGTGCGGGTGCAACCCCAGGCTCGCACGACATCACGTCCCGGTATCGAACGGGCCATCCCTTCCTCGCACCCATAAGACAGGCGCCGAGGCGCGGTGATGCACGTTCGGTGTACTGAGGAACGGTGGTTCGTGTCCGGGTCCTCCGGCTACGGAGGAGAGGCGGTGGTCCGGGTGGCCCTCAGGGCCGGAGCGTGACAAGAAATAGAGAAACCCTCTGTATTATTGTTCCATTATGTTTATTATGTGTTTCTAAGCACGTTTAGTTCTTGGAGTTTTCTGTTTTGATGGATGGATTAGTGTAGATCTATATTTCTAACTTAGGTTGAAATTGGATTTCATGAGTTTTTCTTGTTTTTGATCTATTAAACTTGTGTCTTTGAAACCCAATTTTTGCTATATGTTAGATCTTTCGATTTAGAGCATTTTAATTTTTGTTTCACCTGATTTGGACTTAAAATAAGGTTTCTATGAAAAAAAAATAAGATTTTGATTTTTGGGAGTTTTTGCCAAGGCCGAACCTTGCTGTTGGAGAAGACAAAGTCTTCATGCGGCCAGCGAGCTATGCGGCTGAGAGTGCGATACGGCCCGAGATGGTAATGAGGCTGAACTCTTGCCACATACCGACAGCATGCATCCATCTTATTGGACGCATGACTGTTGATCTACACAAGTATCCTTGAACACTTTGTGCATTCACAAGCTAAACGAATGAGAAATTTGCTAAGTCCAAAAGATACTCCATGCGGCATCGAACTCCATGCGACATCGAACTTATGCGGCAAGTAGAGCATGTAGCTACCTTCCCTTGGAAGCATGACTCTGAACTTTAGCGCATCTTTTTATGGTTTTGTCTTTTCTTTCTCGTACACTTTATGTCATATCACACTTTATGTCACATCACTGACACTTTATTTATTTCCTGTCGTTTTACCACTTATCCCGAGGAGTAGACCTTAACCCGGATTCTATGCGGCATGACTCCATGCGGCCAGGATTGTCATGTGGCCTAACTCCATGCGGCCATGATTGTCATGCGGCCTGACTTCTTATGTGACCAGGATTGTTATGCGGCCTAGAGACCCATGCGGCCATGCTTGTTTGATCGAATATTTTCTTGATTCATGTGACCCAATATATAATTGGTAATTAGACTCGAATACTGTATCTGTGCTGATACTACTATTGTCTGATAATTATTCATGTTTTTATATGCGTTGAGGTACAACACATCGTGTCACGTGTTAAGTGATTATATTTGGGTTGTGCATCGAGAATGCCTCTAAATTCCTGAATGCGTGATATTATAAATATGAACATTGATTTCCCAGTACAGGCATTATAAGAGAGTCGAACTACCAAAGCATGGTTAGGATTTTTGATTGTATGAATATTGCATACACGCTCGGGTGAATCCAGATTTGACTTCCATGGATTCGTAACTAGTGTGCCCGCACCTTGTACGACATCTTAAGGGAAATCCTCATGTGACCACGCCTTGATATTTCAAATACAACCTAGGGCTAATTAGGTAACGAAAAGTGGTAGTAACATTGGAGGGAATGGTATCCCGAGATCATGCCAACGAACCTTCCCAAAGAGATTCATTCGAAGTGCGTTGTGGGCTGGCCACCACAGATAATGTATATCATCTGCCTTAGTAGAGTGCAGTATCTGACTTATTATTATATCGAGCCACTGTTTCAATATTGGAACACTGGAACCGCTAATACCATATTTTTAGCGTAGTGGCCCTACGATGGACTGGTGCATCCTGCAAGTGCTTGTTTTATTATATTTGTTCGGTTAGCTTATGTTCGATACTGGCGTAATCTGAGGATACTTATTATGCATTATTCTGAGATAACCTCAGACTCTACAAAATAGCAAGCCGTATAAATGATTGGCCGATATAAAAAATAGAATTATTTGTGATTGTATTATTTCAGCTAGTAGCCTAGGGAAATGGACTATCATAGTGTGAGGGTTCAACCCTTATCCTTATTTAGTTTTAGGGTTGAGCCTTAGCGCTAGGATATGCCATGGACCTAAGTTACGACACTGAACCTATATAATATTATATTATTTTTCTTAGATTTTTGTTTCTCCATTTCTTGCTTCCTTTGTGGTACTTGCTATTTGGGGTCTAACCCCACTGGTTTTACATGGCCAGGTCTCGAGCCAGCACCTGAGGATCCAGCGTTCTTTTCCCCAACTCATGGCACGTACCAGGAATATGGTCGCAGGGGATAGCGAGTGGATTTTTCTTCTTCCCTGCTCGTCTTGCACATTTACTTCTTTTGGACGTTTAGCCACCGGCACCTGTTAGCCAGCTCGTCTGGACATTAATTTTTTTACATGATTGTATTAAATCAGACTGTAGCTGAATTAATGTCATATACTTTTGCTACTTGTCACTACCACATTCCAAAAATAGGGGTATTTTTAACTTTTTATAAATATTAATAATGTGGTATTTATATTAAATGATTTCTCGATATGTGTATTTAAATTAATTAATTGTGTGAGATGTGTACTTAAATATATTATATTATATACTATTTTCTTAATGTCTGAGCTGGTAGACTTGACCTAGAAGCCCACTAGACGAACACTTGGCCAAATTATGGAATTATGTATTTAATTGTTATATTTAGAATTTAATTGTTGGAGGTAGTAATTAATTACCGTAATTTATTTAATTGTTGTACCTTACCTTTGCTTCGATATTTGGAGCGCTACCCTGGCTTTTGCCTTCCAACAAATTCACAACCTTGCTCTAGACATGCCCGCCTTCCATTCTGACATTTTTGCAACTCATAATTATGCTTTCTTGTGCTTCATTTTAGCCGCACAATATTCGTCGCGGACGTTTATTTAATTCCTAAATAAAAATTTTAACTTTGTATCGTTGTGCGTTCCAATCAAAATTGGAGGCAATCTTGACCTATTTTTCGTGCGACCAAAATTAGGGTAATATTCTGTTCTGAGTCTTCTTCACTAATGGTATTGATGACCCGACTTGATTTTGGCCCCATGTACTCCTAATTAATTTTAGAACACAGCTTACATTTTATTCCTAATTAAATTGAGGATACCATTTTGACCGATTTCGTAAATCCCGATTTAATTCCAATGCCCCACTAATTATGCCCATACAACACACACAATACCCCCTCACCCTACAAAATGCCAAACACCGAATCGCCCACCAAATTTTCATCATTTTATGCGTCTGTGCAAATACCCAAATTTATGGGGGCTAATTTGCAAATTTGTATTAGGTGTCAACACCCCATTGGTTCAACCCAATGGAGAACCCCTAATTTTGACTAATCACCCCACATCCTCATTCCCCCCATGAAGAACTTCTCCATGTTAAATCTAGGCCATCCATTCAGTGGGTGGATCCTCACCCTTCATTCCCACACCCTCTCTCCCTATTTAAAGTCACCTCACCCACACCCTTCCCAAGAAAGCCCTAATCCCCAAAAACCTAGGGAACAAGCCCCCACCTCTCTCTCTCCTCCCTCCTCACTCCAACGTAGGAAGAAAAACTTCCTTTTCCTTTCTTCTTCTCTTTTCTTCTTCTTCTTCCTTTCTTCTTCTCCTTCTTTATTTTTTGAATTAGAATAAAAGGGGGGGAATCTCACTATTGCAGCACTGTTCACCGGAGTTCACCCCTACCCCGGCCTACACCCCGACCCCAGCAGCTTCCCCCCTGGCGCTGTCACATCTTCTCCGGCGGCCAGTCGATCTACCCCGCCGACCTGTGCATCTACTCCGGCAGCCAGATGAACCACCCTACTCCGTCGACCTCACTCCCCCACTACTGCACCCCGCTCGAGCCGACCACCTCCAATACATAGCTCCGACCGAGCTCCCCGCACTCCTCCCTTTTTTCCTGAGTTTGACTCGACGAGAAGCCGAGTCCTAACAACCGAGCTGCTGCCCTGCCGAGAACCCGCGAGCCCGCATCCACCCTTTGCCTCTTCTCCGGCAACCTCACGGCTCCGGCACCACCCCATCTCTTCTCCCCGGCTCCCTCCATCTCCTCCGGCTTGCTATCACCACCACCATCTACTATCACCATCACCATCTACTATCACCACCACCATCTACTATCACCACCACCAGTGCGGCCATCCCCCGCCGGCCAGCTCTCCCTCCGGCCAAGCCCGACAGCCACCACTGTAAGACTCCTCCCTCTCCCTCCTTCTTTATATATATATATATATATATATATATATATATATATATATATATATATATATATATATATATATGTGTGTGTGTGTGTGTATATAAATACGTATATGTGTGTATACATGTATATGTGTACGTATATGTGTGCGTATAAATAAATACGTGTATGTGTATAAATAGTGTATTTAATTATTGTATATGTATATATTTAATATAACTGATATACATGTAAATACGTAAATATAGTATATGTAAATAATTTGCTATATATATATATATATATATATATATATATATATATATATATATATATATATATATATATATATATATATATATATATATATATATATATATATATATTGTATATAATTAATATATTTTTAATATATATAATTGGTATATAATTAGTCTATGTATGTATTTGTTAATTTATATGTGTATATATATAATTAATTCTATGTATGTATATATATATATATATATATATATATATATATATATATATATATATATATATATATATATATATATATATATATATATATATATATATATATATATATATGTATGTTTATTGGTATTTTCTTATAATATGTATTTAATAAAGTGTATACTAGTATAAATTAAATTCATGTATTAGTATTTACGTATTCTTCATATATGTTAGTATTGTATTTTAATTGGTATATATATATATATGTATGTACTTATATACAAGTATATAGTATTATATTTTATTGGTATATATATATATATATATATATATATATATATATATATATATATATATATATATATATATATATATATATATATATGTGTGTGTGTGTGTGTGTGTGTGTGTATTATATTTAATTATTGTTTAATTGGTGAATGTTGTAGGCGACCCCAGTGTAAATACGGATACCCCGTCCTTACACACGACCTTAACCCTGTGAACTGTTAGTTGACCGCTGCACGTACACTGACGTACTGGCGAGCCCCGTACCATTTTTGATTGTCTGTCTTGCCCAGCAATCACAGACGCGACGCCCGTGCAACCTGATGCACTTGACCCTAGTTGACTAGTGCCATACCTGGCACGGCCCTGAGTTCGATGTTTATGATTGTGTTAGTGTAGCATCTGATACGAATGTTATATTTATGATATGTCTATAGGACTGTTGGTTCATCCAGGCGATACTCTGGAACAGGACATTGGTATTACCAGCTAAGGACCCAAGGCAAGTACATTATCTGAAAATTTCTAATTTCTTGATAATTTTTATAAGTTCAGTAATCTAGAAATGTTACATCTGAATCCTTGACATTGTGCTACACGGACTAGTATATATCTTGGATCTGCAGTCATGAGATGTTACATTGATTATCGTATTGACATTGTACACGACATGTATATTAGACATCGTACATGATAGATTGGATATTGCTCGTGTATCGTGACGTGTCATGGTTGGATCCATAGTACTAGTTGGGGGCGGGGAAGTAGTTAGTAAGAAATATGATCATACCCCTTTTATACAAGTATAGAACAATGTAAGTGTTAATCATGCTCTTCACATATGATTAGCCAGGCCATATAGCTCTCGTACATGTTCCCAAGCCGATCACATTTCAAAACTACTATTTCAAACACTTAAAATAGATTACAGTACTCTATTTAGATCATATACTACATCACCCGTAAATGATACTATACCTTGTTCTCTCCATTTCATATATGCACTGACTGTATCACATTGCCTATTTTGCATGTCTCTTTACATTGCCTGTCTCTCTATTTTGCCATTACATTATTTCACTGTCTTCTCTCAGTACCTAGCATCATCTGTTTATTGCTTTATAGTCCTTATCAATTAAATGGAACTGTTATTTGAGATTGTACTTTGCTCCTTCCTGACTGGAAATATTTTTTCAGACTATACTTTAGAGGACCGGTGTCCGACACTTTATGGACCATATGGTGAGTAGCTGCAACTTGGGCTTGGTAGTTTAGTTGTGATTCTGGGAGGTCTAGCCGGAATCACTAGTTTTTCTAGTTAGTTCTTTTAGTAGACTATTTGGTACCGAATTTATCTCCGACATTTTTGATGAGACTTGGATATTTGTTGAGTTAGATTATTACATTTAGACTTATGTTCTATTTAATTTTATTTGTTCGATATCTTATCATGCTGTAGTCATGTGATTGAGTATATGTTCGTATTATTTTGTGTCATCTGTGCCTCCTTATGGAGATTGGATGCTTGTGTGAGATTGGCTAGATAGTATCATGACCTTGACAGTGTTCTACCGCCGATGCTGCAGCGTAGGCTGGACGTACCCGCGTACTCGTGCCCCAATTCCGGGTGCGGGTCGTGACACTACTTTTCCAGCTTCTTATTTTTTGCACAGTTGGACTCCAGAACATTTTGAGAAAGCGTTTGGGACACCTTATTGCTTATCACATATGCTTTATGCTTATTATTTATTATTTGAATGATTGAGACATAGAAGTTCTTGACCATAGGAGACTTGATTGTAGCATGCACCCCCTTGTCTTATACAGTCGTAATCATCGTATGACGTAGAGTACCTTTTACCGGATAGCTGGCCATGTTTGTCTTTGTATTCATGTACTGGGGCGTGACAAAGTTTTAGTAGTAGCCCATGCAGGTCTGTTCTTCAGACTTGTGGGATGTCATGGTCATATGAGTCTCCATCAAACATGATCCTTCTTGAAACTCTAAATTCGTACTCTTCAATACTCAGCTTGCATTTTCCCAGATTGGTTGCTTCCTTGTTCTTTCTCGTCCTGTTCTTATTGGTTCTTATGCTCTTCTTTTAGGCTTCTCCTTTCCCCGATGTTGCAGCAACAGGAGAGAAAGAGTTTCTAGTGGAACGAGATCCTGTGGAACCTCAGCCAAGGATCTGAATTGAACCCACGATGAATGGGATAGAGCAGCTGGCTCCAGGTGTTCTCGTACCTCCCGCAGTATTGGCAGCATAGGATACCCCAGTCTTTCTAGAGATTATTCATGGATTGTTGGCTGCACAACAACACCAGATGGTAGTACAACAATAACAACAACATCATCAATAATAGCTCCATTAGAAGAATATAATGTCATGTTGAACTAAGGGTTGCAAACGGCCCTAGAATTAAGCGAGAGAACAGACTCTGGGGTATCTGTTAGATTTTGCAAACTGAACCCCAGATACTTCAATGGGACAGAGGACGTAATCATGGCAGATGATTGGCTCCAGGATATTGAGACCATTCTGACAGCGGCTAAAGTTTCGGCCTAGGAACAAGTTGACTTGGTTCGCCTACAACTCCAAGATCTGGCAAAAGATTGGTGGGCTACGATGGAGGTAGGACTGAGGCATCCTATTTCATGGCAAGATTTTAGGACCCGGTTCAGGGTAAAGTACTTTGGGATTGTGGCTCAGTGTGAGTTGCAGCAGAGGTTCATTAACCTCAAGCAAGCTGGAAGGACGGTAGATGGCTATGCGGCAGAGTTTTGCCGACTAAGCATATTTGCTCCAACCATGGTGGCAACAGAGTTGGAGAGAGAAATGAGGTTCCAATATGGACTTTACTTGGAGATCTTGCACATGGTAGAGGTACACGACTACCAGACCTTTGAGGCGGTATTGATAGCAGCCAAGAGGGTCAAGCTTACTTCTTAAAGGATGGCATCAAGAAGAGTGGACCAGAAGAGGCCTCATGGATAGAACAAGGAGGGAGGATCAGTACCCCAAACTTTAGCAGCATCACCTGGCATTCGTATACATAATTCAGTACCGCGGAGGGCAGCAGTTCCAACAGTGACAGTACCGACTCGACAACAGCAGTCGAGGCAGCAACAGCAACAACAACGACGGGGAGCGCCAACTGGTTGTACCTACTATGGCAAGGGAGGTCACACCCGGAGTATTTGTCAGGCAGCTAATAGACTATGTTTGAGATATTGGAGCCCTGATCATAAGATTTCCACGTGCACATTGATACAGAGGCCAGGAGGGCCAGTATAATAGTTTTCTGCATTACCAGCTCCAAGGAAAGTGCAGCAAGGAGGACCAACAGTAGCAGCACGGCCTATGGCTCAGCATCCGTTGCCGATACAGGCCCAGATTTATAGACAGCAACAACAGAATCAGCAAGGATAGCAACCACGACAACAAGGAAGACAGCAGCAAGGAGCTCTACAAGGCCAATGATAGGCACTAAGCTTATCTTTAGAGGAAGCAATAGCGTTAGGGGACGTAGTGGCAGGTAACATTTTTGTTACAAACTTTTTTGCCATAGCTTTATTTGATTCTGGAGCTTCGTACTCATTCATATCTGTAGAATATGCGATACGTAATGGATTAAAGTCTAAGGCATTACCAACGAGGGTGAATATACTCACTAGCAATGGGATCATAGAAGTTAGTAGGGTGTGCCTAGCATGTCCAGTCATAGTATATAGGCATCTATTACCTGCAAAGTTGATCGAGTTCCCTATGTGTAACTTTGACGTTATCTTAGGCATGGACTAGTTGAGAGACAGTCATGCAATGATAGACTGTCATAAGGGTAGAGTATTGTTTAGAATTCCTGGTCTATAAGAGTTTGTCCGTAGCAGAATAGCAAGAGACCAGCACAAGGGAGGAGTCACAACCATAGCAAAAGAAGCAAACCCGCTGCCCAAGATAGTTGAAGAGTTAGGGGACGTCTTTCCCAATGATCTTCCCGGATTACCCCCAGTTAGGGCAGTAAAGTTCTGTATAGAGTTGATTCCAGGAGCAGAACCAGTATCTCAGAAGGTGTACCCAATGTCACCATCAGAGCTTGATCAGTTATATCGACACGTGGACGAACTAAAAGCAAAGAAGTTTATTCGGACCAGTGCATCACCATGGGGAGCACCAGCGGTATTGGTAAAGAAGAAGGATGGATCGACGCGGTTGTGTATGGATTATAGGCGGCTTAATATAATGGCCGTAAAGAACAAGTACCTATTACCAATGATTGATGATTTGTTTGACTAATTAAGTAGAGCAAGGGTCTTCTCCAAGATAGATTTACGATAAGGATATCATCAGGTGCGAGTCCGGGAGCAGGATATACCAAAGACATCATTTAGGTCACGATATGGACATTACGAATTTTTAGTTATGTCATTCGGACTGACTAATGCTCCAGTGATATTCATGGACTTGATAAACCATATTTGTATGTCTTAATTAGACTAATTTGTGGTAGTATTCATCGATGACATCCTGGTGTATTCTTGTAATGAGGAGGAGCATGAAAAATAACTCAGGATAGTTTTGCAGACTTTGAGGGAGCATCAGTTATATAAAAATCTTAGTAAGTGTGAGTTTTTGCTGGATCGTATATCCTTTCTTGGACACATTATTTCTGGAGCAGGAGTGTCAGTTGATCCCAAGAAGGTAGAGGCAGTAGAGAACTGGCCAATCCCAAAGACGTTAGTAGAAGTGCGTAGTTTCCTGGGCTTGGCAGGATACTACAGAAGATTTTTGTCAGATTTTGCTAAGATCTAGGCACCTTTGACTCGGTTGACATGCAAGGAAGTTAAATTTGTGTGGTCAGCGGAATGTCAGATAGCCTTTTAAGAGTTGAAGAAGAAGTTAATATCTGCCCTTATCCTTACTCTTCCAGCAGGCTCCGGAGGATTCATAGTGTACTGTGATGCATCTAGAAAAGGACTTAGATGTGTTTTGATGCAACAAGGGAGAGTGATAGCATATGCTTCTCGATAGCTCAGAGATCATGATAAGAACTATCCAACTCACGATCTAGAGTTAGCAGCAGTAGTGTTTGCACTTAAGCTATGGAGGCACTACTTATATGGCGATCGGGTAGAAATATTCACGGATTATAAGAGTTTGAATTATGTGTTAACTCAGAAGGACCTAAACATAAGACAGAGAAGGTGGCCATAGTTGTTGAAAGATTATGACGTGGAACTTCAGTACCATCCAGGAAAGGCTAATGTAGTAGCTGATGCACTTAGCAAAAGAGGTAGAGCATTTATGTTGACTACTCATAAGCACATTCTAGAAGACTTAAGAGAGATGGGTATCAAGATAGTACTTCCACAGAGTACAGGTGTTCAGGCTAGCCTACAGATTCAGTCAACTTTGATAGATAGAATCAAGTTAGCTCAGGTAGAGGACCCAAAGATTCAAAATCTCCAAGAAGAATATGAGTCAGGTCTTCGGAAGGAGTTGACAATACATGCGGATAGAATGCTAAGGTTTGGGAATCGTCTATGCATACCGAGTAGGAATATTCGACAAGAAGTTATGAATGAAGAACATAGTTTCCAGTATTCTATTCATCTGGGAGGTACGAAGATGTACCAAGATATCAAGCAACACTTTTGGTGGAATGGAATAAAGAGAAAAATAGCACGCTTTGTATCACGATGTCTGATATATCAGCAAAGGCAGAACAATAGAGACCGACATGATTATTACAACCGCTTTCTATTCCAGAATTGAAGTGGAAACACATCACGATAGAATTTGTGACTGGTTTACCTAGATCACCGACTGGTCAAGATGCAGTTTGGGTGATAGTAGATCATCTCACAAAAGTAGATCACTTTCTTCCTTTTCGAGTATGACAGTCTACAGAACAATTGGTTGAAATATATATGTGATAAATAGTGAGACAATACTGTATCCCAGTAAGTATTGTGTCAGATCGAGACACACGATTCACTTCTCATATTTGAAAAGTTTGCACCAGATCTTGGTACCAAGTTAAGATTCAGCATAGCTTACCACCCTCGGATAGATAGGCAATCAGAAAGAACCATCCAGACATTAGAAGATATGCTACGAGCATGTACCTTAGATCTTTCTAGATCTTGGGATAAGCACCTTCACTTGGTGGAATTCTCGTACAATAACAGTTATCAGGCCAGTATTCAGATGGCACATTTTGAAGCACTGTACAACAGGAAGTGTAGGTCACCATTGGCTTGGGACAATATTGGTGAACGAAAGATGTTAGGCCCTGAAATTATCACGCAGACAGTAAAGGTTGTCAAGCAGATTAGAGAGCGACTTCGGGTTGCACAAGATAGGCATCGTCATTGGACAGATCAACATCGTAGACCTTTAGAGTTTTATGTCGGCGACTACATATTTTTATGCATTTTGCCTACCCATGGAGTCATTAGATTCGGGGTTCGCCGGAAGCTTAGTCCCAGATACGTAGGTCCGTTCGATATTCTCGAGTGGATAGGCGATATTTCTTATCGTCTTGCCCTTCCGCCTTCACTACGTGAGGTACACGATGTATTTTATGTGTCTCAGTTGCGTAGGTATATTCCGAATCGGAGTCATATCCTCGATCACTCTGAATTATTCGTTGGTACCGACTTATCTTATGAGGAGCAATACATATCTATTCTGGATTGAAGAGAGAAAGTACTCAAGACCCAGACTATTTCTCTTGTCCAAGTGGCTCGGGGATATCACACTCTTGGAGAATAGATATGGGAGTGCAAGGACGATATTTGATATCGGTACCCACACATGTTCGATTCGAAAGGTATATTCTATCTTATGCCTTCATATCTCAGATTCTGTAATCAGGTGATCACTTAGGTATTGTGATGATATTGCTTGCATGAGTAGTTGCTAGTAGGTTTATATCGTGCTTGTCCTGACTTCTTTAGCTATTGCTTGGATTCGAATTCCGAGGACGAGATTTTTCTAAGGTTGATAGAGATGTCACTCCCCGTTCCCGATATACGTATTTGGAACGTATTTTTATTTTAGCATGGTTGCATGTGCATGAAGACTAGACCCATTCTTTGGTTTAACCTGGTTCATGGTTTATTTTGAGTCTTTGGTTCAACCCTCAAACCCTAGCATATAAAAACCAATATTTCATTCTCTCTCTTCACTTCTTCATTTATTTCTCTTTCTTTAGCTTTCTCTCCCCATTTCATAGGCAAGTACACATTGCATGAGAAATGGAGAAATCCTCTATATTATTATTTTATTATGTTTATTATGTGTTTCTAAGCACTTTTAGTTCTTAGAGTTTTTTGTTTTTGTGGAAGGATTAGTATAGATCTATATTTCTAACTTGGATTTTTATTGGGTTACATGAGTTTTTCTTGGTTTTAATCTATTAAACTTATGTCTTTGAAAACCAATTTTTTCTACATGTTAGATCTTTCGATTTAGAGCATTTTGGTGTTTGGTTCACCTGATTTGGACTTAAAATGATATTTTTATGAAGAAAATTTTAATTTTTGGGAGTTTTCGCCGTGGCCGAACCTGCTGTTGGAGAAGACGAAGTCTTCATGCGGCCAGTGAGCTATGCGGTTGAGAGTGCTATACGACCAGGGAGGGTTATGCGGCTGAACTCTTGTCGCATAATGATAGCATGCGTTCATCTTGTTGGACGCATGATTGCTGATCTACACAAGTGTCCATGAACACTTTGTGCATTCACTCGCTGAACGAATAAGAAATTTGCTAAGTCCAAAAGACACTCCATGCGACATCGAACTAATGCGGTAAGCAGAGCATGCGGCCACCTTTCCTTGGACGCATGACTCTGAACTTTGGCGCATCCTTGGCGCATCTTTTTATGGTTTTGTCTTTTCTTCCTGGCATACTTTATGTCATATCATACTTTATGTCATATCACTGACACTTTATTTATTTTCCATCGCTTTATCACTTATCCCGAGGAGTAGACCTTAGCCCTGACTCCATGCGGCATGACTCCATGCGGCCAGGATTGTCATGCGGCCTGACTTCTCATGCGGCCAGGATTGTTATGCAGCCTACTTATTTGATCGAATATTTTCTTGATTCATGTGACCTAATATATAATTGGTAATTAGACTCGAATACTGTATTTGTGCTGATACTACTATTGCCTGATAATTATTCATGTTTTTATGTGTGCCGAGGTGCGACACATCATGTCATGTATTAAGTAATTATATTTGGATTATGCATCGAGAATGCCTCTAAATTCCTGAATGCGTGATATTATAAATATAAACATTGTTTCCCCAGCACGGGCATAATAAGAGAGTCGAACTACCAAAGCGTGGCTAGGATTTTTGATTGTATGAATGTTGCATACACACTCGAAAGAATCCAGATTTGACTTACATGGATTCGTATCTAGTGTGCCCGTACCTTATACGGTATCTTAAGAAAAATCCTCATGTGACCACGCCTTGAGATTTTAAATACAACCTAGGGCTAATTAGGTAACAAAAAGTGGTAGTATGATTGGAGGGAACGGTATCCCGAGATCATGCCCACGAACCTTTCCACAGAGATTTATTCGAAGTGCATTGTGGGCTGGCCACCATAGATAATATATATCATCTGCTTTAGTAGAGTGCAATATATGACTTATTATTATGCCGAGCCACTATTTTAATATAGGAACACTGGAACCGCTAATACCGTATTTTTAGCGCAGTGGCCCTACGGCGGACTGGTGCATCCTGCAAGTGCTTATTATATTATATTGGTTCGGTTAGCTCATGTTCGATAATGGCATGATCTGAGGATACTTATTATGCATTATTATGAGATAACCTCAGACTCCACAAAATAGCAAGCCGTACAAATGATTGGCCGATATAAGAAATGGAATTATTTGTGATTGTATTATTTTAGCTAGTAGCCTAGGGAAATGGACTATCATAGTGTGAGGGTTCAACCCATGTCCTTGTTTGGTTATAGGGTTAAGCCTTAGCATTAGAATATGCCATGGACCTAAGTTACGACACTGAACCTATATAATATTATATTATTTTCCTTGGATTTTTGTTTCTCTATTTCGTGCTTCCTTTGTGGTACTTGTTATTTGGGATCTAACCCTACTGGTTTTGCATGGCCAGGTCTCTAGCCAGCACTTGAGGATCCAGCGTTCTTTCTTCCAACCCATGGCGTGCACCAGGAATATGGTCGCAGGGGATAGCGAGTGGATTTTTTCCCTGTTCGTCTTGTACATTTACTTATTTTTGGCGTTTAGCCACCGGCACCTGTTTGCCAGCTCATCTGGACATTATTTCCTTACATGATTATATTAAATCAAACTATAGTTGAATCACTGTCATGTCCTTTTACTACTTTTCCAGCTTCTTATTTTTGCACAGCTAGACTCCAGAATATTTTGAGAAAGCGTTTGGGACGCCTTATTGCTTATCATATATGCTCTATGCTTATTGTTTGTTGTTTGAATGATTAAGACATAGAAGTTCTTGACCATAAGAGACATGATTATAGCATGCACCCCCTTGTCTTATACAACCGTGATCGCCGTACGACATATAGTACCTTGTACGGGATAACTGGCCATGTCTGTCTCCGTTTTTCGGTACTGGGGCATGACAGAAGGTACTCTCGTCTATATCTTTTCTTGCTGTAGACTTCCTGATCATCATTTTTTACTTTTTACCATTCAAGGAACAAGACGTGCACAAGAAGGTTATGATCACATATCTACACTGCATACTCTCCGCCCCCGATTGGTATAGTATATCCAACCATGGTACGTTATGACACAAGATTCCAAAAGAAGGGCGCTACTCTTCTCATGAACCAATGTCTGTATTTGTACAAGAGAAACAAGGAAATAAGGCTTGCACAAGATATACCGTAAATACCAAGGAATAATATCTCATGATGAGATCCGGATATACCAATCCGTGTAACTATCGTGTCAAAAAATTAAGGATATCTACAATAAATGCAAGAGACATAGAGGATATCATAAACGAAAAACTATCAGAGAATGTACTCGCCTGAAATTCGGTAAACAGTATCAAACATGTCCGGTACGGTGCCTCGGAGACCTAAATATGGAATATACATCAATATAAGGTTTTGGAATGAAAATAAGTTAAACTAGTCAACTTCTAGGTCATAAAGCTATTTCTAAGTCAAAACAGTCAAACTAGGTCAACTCTAGGTCAAACTTGGTCAAACTAGCTATTTCTAGGTTGTATGAGTCCATCTCTAGGATATTGGGTCCATACACTATGTAACTAGGCCATACTAGGATACTAGGAAACCAACAAGATACTGTATCATAAGATACATAATTTATTGGATATAAAAATATTATAATATGTATACAAACAACAATATATAATACTCCTAACTAAACTAATGCTAAGTGGATACCTTGGTTTTGAACCAAAAGCGGTATCACACCACCTATACTCCCATCTTGATACTCAAACCCAATACCTTGAGTAAAACTCAATACCTTGACATTACCTTGGTATCTCAAGGTAATTAAATATCTAATTTATAACTACTATCCATACACCTCACTATACTTTAATATGTATTTAAAACTTATAAAAAATACTATACTAAACTATATACCAACATACCCCCTTCGGATATTCAATAGCCGTACCCAAGATATCTCCACTCTCATTACCTTGGTGTACTCCAAGGTAATCTAGAATAATACTAACTAATACTAACTAGTACTTATGTATATGTAAATCTCATATATAATATATACCAACTTATTTACAATATATACATAAACTACTTAGCTTATTAATATAAACTAATTAACTTTTATATATATATATATATATATATATATATATATATATATATATATATATATATATATATATATATATATATATATATATATATATATATACTAATTTACTAGTTTATCAAATAAATTAACTAGATTATATATATATATATATATATATATATATATATATATATATATATATATATATATATATATATATATATATATATATATATAAACTTACCAACTTACCGGCTTATCAATAAGCCACTGCTTATTGAAGCTGTTATTGCCGTTGCTTACTGCCGCTGCTGCTACTTACTGTCGCTGCTGTTTTCTGCTTCTGCTGCTTACTGCTGCTGCTTCTGCTTCTATGGTGGCTTATGTTGCTGCTTACTGCTGCTGCTTCTGCTTCTACGGTGGCTTATGCTGCTGCTTCTGCTTCTGCTTTTTAATGCTTCTGCTGCCGCTACTTGTGCTTACTGCCGCTGCTGCTTCTTTCAGCTTCTCACTGATTTTCTCTCACTACTTTCCATTACTTTTCTCACTGTTTTATATTATTTTATTCACTGTTTTCTATGATTTCTTCTTCCCTCAAGCTCACACATATAAATACACACACACACACACACACACACACACACATATATATATATATATATATATATATATATATATATATATATATATATATATATATAACACTATATATGTACACATAACTATAATATTATAATACACACACACACACACACACACACACATATATATATATACATATTACTATACTAGAGATGCACATGAACTCCTACTCTCCCATGATCACCAACCCATCAACAAGAATTATAGATCATACATATAAATATACATATACATATACATAATCTCACATAATAATTACAATATTATAATATCTATAATCAAGACAATTGAATTAAAATAAAATAAAACAAACACGTGAAGTGCAGCGCACCCGTATTACACTAGATTTATGATACGCTTGCGATACGGCTTCACTACTCTACCAAATGTATTCCAACGGACACGAGCAAATCTAAAATCATAATTATGAATAATACAAAGAGCTAACTACTTATCTACGTGTCCGTGTCAAAATATGACATGCTCAAACCCCCGTGTCGGAGGAAAACTCCCAAATCAATCTGTATCTCCAAATCATCGGGATACGGTCTACATGTATCCAATTATAGACACGAAACTAGCCACACACAATCAAACACATATTAATTTGGTCTAATTGACCTATTGACAAACACAAGATGTGTCAATCTCAAAATTCTCCCAAAATTGACACAAAATACGACATAACTTTCTCCATAGGTCTCCTATGAACCTAATTCTAATTCTTATAGGTAGCCTTAGCATATGGGGCGATTTCTAATAATTAAAACAAATATTTATAGTCTAATTAGAGGGAAAAAATTGAATTGTATCTATTGGGAGATGGATTCCCAATGAAACCTCCAAATTGAGTGAAAAGAGCCTTCAACTTGTAGATCCTTGCACCTCCTTGTAGATTCTTGCTTCCTTCTTGTAGATCCTTGCTTTCTCCTTATTCTAATAGCCTCCGATGATGATTTGGGAAGAAATTAGAAAAAAAATTGGGTAGAATTTGATGTGGGAATAAAGAAATTTGGAAAAGGAAATTCTAGATCTAGATTTTAAATAAAAAATAAAGAGAGAGAATTTTTCCTCCATTATAAACTAGGCAGGCCCCCTTTTTTCCTTCCCAAGCTACTATGAAAAGTCTAAAATACCCCTTGGGACTTCTCATGAAGAAATAATTAAGGAAGGAAGGTTCTAGTCTAATTGGTTTAACTTAATTAATCATCCTCCTAATGATTGGGCTTCTTATTGGGCTTAATTCTAACTAGAATTAAATATTGGTCCATGGATCTAATCTAAACTAGTTAGATCCACTAACATAAGTCCAAAATAATATACTAACATATAACAATAAACAAATAATACAACAAATAAATTTACAACATGCATAATATTTAATTAATTATAAAATAACCAAAATATCCTTTCCTAGAAAATATGGTAGTGACAAGTCTATCCCCTTTAAAATAATTTTGTCCTCGAAATTCAAAGATGAAACTGCCCTCAGAAAATAAAACAGAACAGAATCAGGAAAGAACATACCTCAAGGCACAAACAAATATGGGTAACGCTCCTACATTTCATCATCCCTCTCCCAGGTAAACTCACCCGGAGAGTGATGCCTCCATGCGACGCGCACAAAGGAAATAGTCTGGTTCCTCAGCACCTTCTCTCTCCAATCCAGAATCTTAACTGGCTGCTCTGGATAGTTAAGAGTAGGGCCCACCTCTATCTCCGAGTGATCCAACACGTGACTAGGATCCTCCACGTATCGTCTTAACTGTGATACGTGAAATATATTATGCATTCCCTCCAATGCATGTGGCAAGTCTAGTCTGTAAGCAACTGTACCGACCCTCTTGAGAATATTGAAAGGTCCGGTAAATCGCGGACTAAGCTTCCCGCCTCCGCCGAAACGAATCATGCCTCATGTTGGAGAAATCCTCAAAAATACCAAACCACCCACCTAGAACAAAACACAACCTTAAGAACTTAATCTATAACAAACAACCAATATCAAGCACAAAACAAAAATTTAAAACTATACCTCAAACTCCAAAGGTCTCCGGTGGCTATCGGCCCAATACCGTTGTTTGTCCTGCACCACTCGAAGTTTGTCTCTGATCAGCTTAACCTTCTCCGCTGCATCCACAACCATCTCTGGCTCTAGCAAAAATCTCTCTCCAATATCGTCCCATGATAAGGGAGTACGACATCTCCGACCGTATAGAGCCTCAAATGGTGACATCTCTATACTAGCCTGGTAGCTGTTGTTGTAAGCAAACTCAACCAAATTGAGATGGTCTTCCAAAGATCCCCCGAAATCTACTACACAGGTATGCAACATATCCTCGAGAATCTGAATGGTCTTTTCTGACTGACCATCTGTCTGGGGATGATATGCAGTACTGAACTTGAGCTGGGTGCCCAAACTCCTCCAGAAATGAGAAGTAAAATGACTATCCTGATCCGAGACTATGCTGATGAGAACCCCATGTATCCTGACGATCTGTCTCACATACATCTCTGCCAGCTTCTCCGTAGACAAACCCACCTTGAAAGGCAAAAAGTGGGCCGACTTGGTCAACCTGTTAACGATGACCCAAATCGCGTCTTTTCCTCCTGGAGATCGTGGAAGTCCAGACACAAAATCTATAGTAATGTGCTCCCACTTCCACTCTGGAATGGGTAATGGCTGAAGTAAACTACTTGGCCTCTACCTATCAAATTTTACCTGCTGGCACACTAAGCATCTGGATACAAATTATGCCACTTCCCTCTTTATGCCATACCACCATACACTCTCTCGCATATCTCGATACATCTTGTTGACACCTGGATGCATGGAATACTGAGAGCGATGCGCTTCCTGCAACACCTTCTCATATTGCTTCCCACTCGGCACACATAATCTAACACCATGCCGCAAAGAACCATTCTCAGCAATGGTGAAATAATCCTCCAATCCTGCTCTTACCTGAGCTATGATGCTCCTCAGAGATACATCCTCATACTGGGATGCCTTGATCCTGTCTATCAACTCTGAGTGTATTTACAACCCCCACATCTGCATGGCAAAACCAGGAACTATCTCCTCAATGCCCAAGTTCTCCAAGTCCTCCAACAAATATTGATCCTGCGTCAACAACATAGCTACCGGATACCTGCTCAAGGCATCGGCAACTACATTGGCTTTCGTAGGATGATACTGCAAAGATATGTCAAAATCCTTCATCAGTTCCAGCCACCGACGCTGCCTCATGTATAATTCCTTCTGAGTGAAAACGTACTTCAAGCTCTTGTGGTCTGTGAAGATCTTAACACACTTTCCGTACAAATAGTGTTTCCACAACTTCAGAGCAAAGATGATTACTGCCAACTCCAAATTGTGGGTAGGATAGTTCTTCTCATGATGACGCAACTGTCCTGATGCATAGACAATAACTTTTCCATTTTGCTGAAGAACATAACCCAGACCTTTCTCCGATGCATCACTATAAATAGTGAAACCTCCAGACCCTAATGGTAACGTCAAAATAGTAGCAGACGTCAACCTCTTCTTCAATTCCTCAAAAGCAACCTGGCACTCCTCTGTCCGAACAAACTCTGCATCCATCCTGGTGAGTCTAGTCATCGGCTCGACAATCCTTGAAAAATCTTGTATAAACTTTCTGTAGTAGCCTGCTAGACCCAAGAAACTTCTGATCTCTGCAACTGAACTCGGGGTCTTCCAAGACTCCACTGCTGCGATCTTCTTCGGATCCACTAAAATTCCAACACCAGTCACAATATGTCCTAAGAACTCTCCCTTGTCTAGGAAGAACTCACACTTGGACAGCTTTCCATACATCTTCTCCTTCCTCAGTACATCCAACACAATCCGCAAATGCTCCTTGTGTTCCTCAGGTGTCTTCGAGTATATGAGTATGTCATCGATGAACACCACCACGAACTTGTTAAGGTACTGGTGGAATACCTTGTTCGTCAAATTCATAAATATCATCGGGGCATTAGTCAACCCAAACGGTACCACCATAAACTCATACTGGCTATACCGAGTCCTAAAATTAGTCTTCGGAATATCCTCCGTCTTCACTTTCACTTGGTGGTAGCCTGATCTCAAGTCTATCTTGGAAAACACCTTGGCACCACTCAACTCATTGAATAGGTTATCAATCCGTGGCAACGGGTATTTATTCTTGATAGTGAGATTATTTAATGCCCTGTAATCGATGCACATGCACACCGATCCATCCTTCTTCGGTAAAAACAATATCGGGGCTCCCCACGTGAAGAACTGGATCTGATAAACCCCTTATCCTATAATTCATCCACTTACTTCTTCACCTCGACCAACTCGTTGTTGTTCACTCTATAGACATGCTGTAAAATTGGTTCTGAACCTGGCACCAAGTCTATAGAGAATTCAACATCTCGATCTGGCGGCAATCCTAGCAACTCTTCAGGAAACACATCCAAGAACTATGCTATCAAAGGATGCGGCAACTCCTTGTCTTCCACCATAGCTCCACATATAATGCATTCTTCTTGCTCTGCAGCTCCTCTAGAAAACTTAAACTCTGGCTCTCCTGGCGGGCTAAACAAAACTCTACCTCCTCTATAATCTATACTAGTATGGTGCCTACTCAACCAATCCATCCGGAGTACAATGTCGTAGCTCAGAAGTGGCATTACAAGTAGACACACACTCATCTTCCGGCCTCCCAGAGTAACTCTCTGATCCTTGCAAATATCACTAACCAGGATAATGCCTCCCCCGGTCATGATCTTGCAAGTCTTAAGCAAAGACTCAGCTACCAAACGATGCTTCAGAGCAAAAGAAACAGATACAAAGCTATGGAAAGCACCACTATCAAATAAAGCTAAAGCTAGAATAGAATCAAGAAGGATAGAACCTACGATGACATCTCCGGTGGGCTCGGTCTCCTCGACTGTCATAGCAAATGCTCGTCCCTGACGTGCACCTCCCTGAAGCTGGTGCTGGGCATAACGCTGATGCTGGGTCGGAAGCAGCGATCCCCTCGGCTGTACTGTAGGTGGCCTCGCATGTGTCCTTGGAGCTGGAGTTGCTCCCTGAACTGCATGACGAGGGTTGGAAGGACACTCTCTCAGCTGATGCCCCTCGACACCATAATACAAATAAACTCCCAACCTCTTCCTGCAAAATTCCTAGATGTGGCCGGACTTCTTGCAGTAGTGGCAGGATGTCATGCCCCAGTCCCAAAATACGTAGGGCTAGAAATACGTAACATGTCAGCTACACATTCGACCAGACTCTGGTCCGACTCGAATACGTATAAGCTGTATTATAATGGTCACTATCTAAATAATCAAGTAAATATAAATATCTATGCCTCAATCCACAATGAACATAATACACAAGAATGAGCTACATGTGCTAAAGTTGGCCGCCCAGTAACATACAAACTCGAATAGACTCGAGAAAGAGTTATGAGTCTATAAAACTAGGTTACATCAGCAGATAAATAAACAATATGAATAAATAACCATAACTCTGGTAGAAATGATATAAGTACCTGGTACCTGTGCCTGCAAGACAAGAAACTCCATCAGCAACTCCAAAGGCTCCATAACCGTCTAAGCTGCAAAAACTGGCAGGCGGGCAGGTCCTCAGAGGGACGTAACAAGGTACAAGAAACAGTATGCTAAAAGTAAAACAGTATAATACCACATACTCAAGGATAAACTACTATAACCATCTAAGTGATATGCACGTGAGAGCATCACTCGTACTCAGGCTGAAACTACTACAGGCTTTGTGTCGGGGAGCCCATAGTAGCACGTAGTATCAAGTCTTAGTATAGGTACCAAAGATCTGAGACAGAGTTCAAGGCACCTCTAGTGGTATCACGACTCCGTATATGTGCCAAAGCACCTCCAGTATATGTGCCAAAGCACCTCCAGTAGTATAGTATATATATATCAATAATTAGCCTGTAGTATGGTGTGTCTCTCCCCACCCAATGTAATCTCATGTCTCATGTCCACAATATCTCATGTCCATAACACGCAAGATCATGACCTCTAGCTAATACAATAATAATAATATCTATATAATATGCAAGTCTTCTATCACGAATCTTGTAAGCCTATTCAGAATCACCATGAATAACTCAAAAAAGATTCTGTCACATAAAATAGTGTCAAGTTTCCTAGGGCATGGCGTACTTGGTAAAGCAAGCACGTAAAAATATGATCGTGGAATTAACTCTCTAAGTGACGTTACTCGACTCCGCGTACGACGTCGACACCCGAATCTTGTTTGGACGCTAAGCAACGTCTCACGATCCTAGGGTAAACACACACATCACACATATCAAATAACTATAATAACTAAATAAGATAATAAAGGCAAGGAACTGTGATACATCATGGCAATGTACACTTGCCTGGGTTCTGAACTTCATCAACTACTCCTCGGAAAGTGAAATCTGCACGTACACATTTGGATGCTGAAACAAACATCACCAATATTCTTAGAATAGTTGAAATAGCTAGGATTGCCTACCCATAAGTCCAATTTGGACACAGGAGCAAAATTGACAGTTTTTTGTCAAAGCGGGTGTGGCCCACTTTGCACCGTAAAATATGTCAAAAATAAAGTTCTTCAAATTTGTCAAACTTAGTATTTATGAGTCCAGAACGATGATACGAACCCAACGGAACATCCAGAACTGGATTCCGATGAGCCGATCACAAAATCGTCCGTTATGTGGAACCGTGGGGCCTACAAAACAACATTTTGTCAACACTCTCAAAATTGAACCAAACTTGGGTCACAGGATCAGTGTAACGCTGCGAATCCGATGGCATAAGTTTCGTTATGAAACGACAAACACACATAAAGTTACGATGAGTGTCGGAACAAGCCGATACGGGGCTTTTCGGCGGATACGCGTTGATTCCGGTATGCACGCACATCCAAATCAAGTTCCACGAAACACGTCCGCGTTTATGTTACGCGCCTTTAGGTGCAACTCGCACACGACAAAGTCGCCTTGTTTGGCGGGACGCATCCCGTATCGCGAGATTTTGGGTGTTTTAAAAACAAGTTTTTGGTCATTTTGGAACAAGAATAATTTAACCATAAAAGCAAACTAATAAAAACTAAAAGAACAGTAAAAATCTTGGTTATATTGTGAAGAAGTCCCTTCAATTATATTTTAAAAATAATTAATGAGTTGGTAGAAAATTGGGTATGAACAGGGGTACTTGGACTGAAATTCTGAACTCTTTCCAAACAGTTTTTCGGCCAACTTTTGGTTGATTTTTCGATCAAACCGGGGTGCCTAAATTCGTTCTCCTTGAAGGAAATCCTAGAGGGTTAGGTTGTGAACATACCAGCAAAGACGGGACGCAAATCGAACGAGCGAGGAGGGTGAAGGCTGTGTGCGAAGGAGGGTCGCACGACTGCTATTGTGGGCGGGGGAGGGGGGTACGGACGTAAGCTGCTCCGGCACGGGACGCGGTAGTACGGCGGCACGGCTGCGGGCGATCGTCGGGGTGTCGGAGTGTTGTAGGCGATGGGTTAGGGTTAGGGTTTGGGCTTGGGTTTTGATGTTATAGTTATATGTATATATATATATATATATATATATATATATATATATATATATATATATATATATATATATATATAGGGGGAGGAGGTGGTTACTGTGTGTACGCAGGTGGGGGGATGTTGTTTAGAGTTAGGATTTTGGATTTGAGAATGGGTAGGATAGGTTTAATGGGTTTGAGTAGGGTTTGGATTTAATTCTTTTATTTAATATCTCTCTCTCTCTCTCTCTCTCTCTCTCTCTCTCTCTCTATATATATATATATATATATATATATATATATATATATATATATATATATGGCCATTTAAAATAGTTTGAGACCTCAATAAATTCTAGAAAAATTATACAATACACTAATAATAGTTTTACACCCAAAAATATATTTTTTGTATAATATTAATAATTAATTAAATACGCATAATTATAAATTCATGAATATTATATATATTATAATTAGCTAAAAATAAATAAAAATTTTCCCTTAATCACAAAAAATTTTAGAATACCAAAAATATTAAATTCTAAAAATCATGGTGCTTACACATGAAGCTTGTTATGACTGTCTCTGCTGCTGTGGTGCTTGGTGAAACAGTGCCCTATCTGGAGTTTGGTGTTGCTACGGCTGCTGAAAAGGCCTAGAATGGAAATGAGGACGCTTAACAGTCATTGTGCTGCTATTATCCTCAAGAAAAGAATTGCGATCTCTCTTGGATTTTAAGCCCAACTATCGCTCAACCTTGTGCACCTCCGCAAGTATCTCCGAATAGGTCTCATAGAAAGACGGAATGAGGATCTTCACTTCCCAGTTCAGACCCTCGCAAAAACGGATAGCTCGAACCTCCGACTCCCTCACCAAATACTCTGCAAATTGGCTCAGCCTACTGAACTCTGCGGTGTACTCCTCAACGGACATGCTCCCCTGAGTAAGGCTCTCAAACTGCCTTTCTAAGTCTAACCTGTCCACCCGAACAAAGAACTTCCTCTTGAAGAGATACTTGAATACCTCCCAAGACTGTCCTGCATCAGCAAGAAGTGGCTCATTCCTGAACCAAGTGCGGGCGATATCGAACGGCTAAAGTCCTACTGCCTCAACCTTCAGATCCTCAGCAAGACGAGACACCCTCATGAGACGCTCAATATCCTCGAGCTAATCATCAACGTAGACGAGCCCTCGGTCCCCTTGAAGACTCGAGATTCCAGCTTCTTGAAGTCCTGGATATTACCCGGCCGAAGCTGGGCAACCTGCGGAACAACCTGCTGCTGGACCAAAACTCCTCTCTCTACAGCAACAAGGGCTAGTTGATGAGCACTCTCAATGCCCTGCCGTAACACGTCGGTCTGCCTCTAGTGTGCCTCGAACTGGGCCCTCTGAGCCTTCGTTATCTTGTGGAATAATACGAACACCTGAGTCGCATCTGTCGGCACAGAATGTGGAGGTGGAAGTCCCTCAGATACAGCTAGAATAGTCCTATGAGTTGGAGGTGGACCCCCAAACGCAGCTGATACGCCAATCTCTCAGAAAATGCTCCTCTCAACTGTGATCTAGTCTTAGGCGGCATCTTGAGGCAAAGCGAAAGAAAAGAAACAATATGGCACATGATGTAATGCATTCAAAGAAGGACAGTTTAAGATCAAATATCAATATCAAGGAATAACAGTTGAAATGAATTAAAAGAGTTTTTCCTAGATGTGATTGAGTATTCTCAGCCTAGAGCCTATATCTTATTTTCTGAAACAGGCTCGTAATAGCACTCAAGTAAGAGCACCATTACGAATTGTACTAATTGCGACCTCGAAGACCTGCATGGGCCACCACTAAAAATGTGTCACGACCCGCACCCGGTGTAGGGGCACGAATATGTGTGTGTGTGTGTGTGTGTGTATATATATATATATATATAACTTACCAACTTACCGGCTTATCAATAAGCTACTGCTTATTGAAGTTGTTGCTGTCACGGCTTACTGCCCCTGCTGCTTTCTGCTTCTGCTGCTGCTGCTTACGGCTGTTGTTTCTGCTTCTGCGGCGGCTTCTGCTGCTGCTTCTCCTTCTACTTTTCAGTGCTTCTGCTGCCGCTGCTTGTGCTTACTACTGCTGCTACTTTTCAGCTGCCTCTCTCCGCTTCTCACTGATTTTCTTTCACTGTTTTTCATTGCTTTTCTCACTGTTTCTTTTGTTTTATTCACTGTTTTCCATGGTTTCTTCTTCCCTCAAGCTTATACACACACACACACACACACACACACACACACACATATATATATATATATATATATATATATATATATATATATATATATATATATATATATATATATATATATATATATACTGGAGATGCACATGAACTCCTACTCTCCCATGATCACCAACCCATCAACAAAAATTATAGATCATACATATAAATATACATATACATATATCTCACATAATAATTATAATTACAATATTATAATATCTATAATCAAGGCAATTGAATTAAAATGAAATAAAACAAACACGTGAAGTACATCACACCCATATCACACCAGATCTATGATACGCTTGCGATACGGCTCCACCACACAACCAAATGTATCCTAAAGGACACGAGCAAGTCTAAAATCATAATTATGAACAATACGAAGAGCTAACTACTCAACTACATATCTGTGTCAAAATATGACATGCTCAAACTTTCGTGTTGGAGAAAAACTCCCATATCAACCCGTATCTCCAAATTGTCGGGATACAGCCTACACGTATCCAATTACGGACATGACACTAGCCACACACAATCAAACATATGTCAATTTGGTCTAATTAACCTATTGACAAATACAAGATGTGTCAATCTCAGAATTCTCCAAAAATTGACACAAAATACCACATAACTTTCTCCATAGGCCTCATATGAACCTAATTTTAATTTCTATGGATAACCTTAGTATATGGGGTATTTTTAATGATTAAAATACAGATTTAGAGTTTAATTAGAGGGAAAAACTGAATTATATCTATTGGGAGATGGATTCCCAATGAAACCTCTAAATTGAGTGAAAAGAGCCTTCAACTTGTAGATCCTTGCTCCTCCTTGTAGATCCTTGCTTTCTTCTTGTACATCCTTATTTCTTTCTTATTCTAATGGCCTCCAATGATGATTTGGGAAGGAATTGGAAAAAAATTTGGGTAAAATTTGATGTAGGAATAAAAAAATTTGGAAGAAAAAATTTTAGATCTAGATTTGAAATAAAAATTGAAGAGAGAGAATTTTCTCTCCATTATAAACTAGATCGGCCCCCTTTCCCCATTCCCAAGCTACTATGAAAAGCCTAAAATATCCCTTGGGGCTTCTCATGAAAAAATAATTAAGGAAGGAAGGTTCTAGTCTAATTGGTTTAACTTAATTAATCATCCTCCTAATGATTGGACTTCTTATTGGGCTCAATTCTAACTAAAATTAAATATTGGTCCATGGATCTAATTTAAACTAGTTAGGTCCACTAACACAAGTCCAAAATAATATACTAAAATCTAATAATAAATAAATAATACAATAAATAAATTTATAACATGCACAATATTTAATTAATTATAAAATAACCAAAATATTCTTTCCTAGAAAATATGGTAGTGACATCTTGCTTGACCCCTATCTATCCGTTGTTATCTGTCTATATTCGTTGTTTTAAGAGACGTAGTCCTACAGTTGGACATGTCGAACACTTTATCAATAAGACGTTGTCTTGTCTCCATCCTTGAGTTACCCGTTATTTATCTTGGGTTCTATACTCTCTACTAATGCATTACCTTGGTTGACTTTTATGTTACCTCTTTTGTGCTTTGACTTTGTGTTGACTTAGTATAATTGTTGCCCTCTTCATGCGTTGATGTGCTTTTCTTGGAAGGTGGATTATATCGAAGCTCAGAGTTTGCTGAGGGCGTAAGAATTGGAGATTTCAGAAGCATTTTTTGAGTGTTCAATGAATATTCTTGTATCATTTCAGCTCCTTTGACTCTGGATAGTTTTGCCTTCATGATTATCTGTTCAGATATTATTTTGATTATAGATATATATTTTGTATATGATGATTAAATCTAAATTTTGAATTTTTGAGTATTTTCTAGAACTGTTTTGTGATCTTGTTAGATGTTTTATGATTTTTCTGAGTTGGACATTGGTTTCTGGATTTGATTTGATTTGGGTAATTGTCAAGAGTGACAAGGTGGCCCTAGAGTACCTTGACGACGTGGTAGCGAAAGCTGCAGCCGCTCGATCATAGTGTCATGGTAAACTTCTATAGCCAATCCGGATGGCGTGGTAGAGAATGACCGCGACACACATTGTGATTTGATATGAGGAAACTACGGTCGTCGGTATGAGACAAATATTCTTGATTTCGTAATTTTGTGGATTTTTCATGCAGTTGAGATTTCGAGTTTTCTAGCATTGTTTTCGATATTTTGTACTTATTTTGATTTATAGAAGTTATTTCGTGCATATGGGATTTTGATTTTCGAGATTATTTTAGGTATTTTGGATTTACTTCATGAGTTCATTTGTGTAGCTAGATATTGTTCTCTTTGATATTTTTTAGATTGAGATTTGGTTCATTTCTGATTGTATTACTTAATTCCTGTAAGATGGGTAGAGTTTTCTTGATATATATATATATATATATATATATATATATATATATATATATATTGAATTCTTAAACATTTTATTTTTATTTATTAGATTTGATTTGCCTAGTTGTTGTGGTGCCCCGTTCCCCCTATTGGGGAGCACGGCTAAGAAATACAAGACGGTGTCGTTCGATTGGGATAGATTGAAACAAGAACTCGTCCTTGTTATGGATTTGCTTCTTCGGAATCGATTCCTATATTCAGTGGACCGTGCCTCCAGGATCGACTTAGCGGCAGAGTCAGGAGGGACCTCTCCGCTGCATCTTTTATTGCCTCAGTTTTCGCTGTCGCTTTGTTGCTTTCGTGTTTTGAGTTGGTTTTCGGATTTGCTTGATTTTTCTTGAACGATTTCGATAGATTTCATTATTTTTGTTCATTGAACTGCACTTCAATTCCGAGATTGGAAAGAGTAGAAGAGGTATTGATCAGCTGTTCGTGGCAATGCAGGTGAACGAGCAGTAGACGACGTGCGAACGGAGTCCTGAAGCACCATTTTCTTTCTTCCTTTCAACCAACTAAGTGAGTGGCTTATATTCGATTCAGTTGGCCCTTCTTCCAGGCCTTCACACCTAAAAATCTTATATTCTTGTTTGCCCCAATCAAACGATACCAAGTAATAACTAAAAGATGTCAAGATAAAATGGGAATAGACTTGGACCATTATGCTTATCAACTAAACTTGTGAACGATTATTTATTGCATGCTAGTTCGTTCAAATATTTATCATATGCTTCAATTTTAGTTAGAATACATACTTTTTCTATAAATTATGCTATGTATAGAACATGCTATGCTATGCTTCAAACTGTTCAGGGAGGCTATGCAAAATAAATCATGCAATGCTACTTGTCTTGTACTCGTGTTGCCTCAACTGCATTAACGTTTAACTTAATAATAACGTCGTTTGATCACAGACAACTTGTGCACAAGTTCAATGGTTCCTGCGGACGGTCGCTGGGACTGTAAACCCCCAAATTTTGCAAGAATTTTAATTTGGGATTTTTCACAATTTTCTGGAATTTTCTGGGAATTTTCTGTAATTAAAATCAGGGTTTTAATTATTAAATAATTTTTTATTGTTAATAAATAATATTAAAATATTATGGAAATAATATTTTTGGGTGTAAAATGGAAAA
This sequence comes from Iris macrosiphon, assembly GCA_036927795.1. Taxonomy (NCBI): domain Eukaryota; kingdom Viridiplantae; phylum Streptophyta; class Magnoliopsida; order Asparagales; family Iridaceae; genus Iris; species Iris macrosiphon. Next base: position 10,446,144 of record JAYESA010000002.1, read on the forward strand.
CTGGACTTAGGGCAATTTTTTGGAATTTATCGGGCCCCGGACCTATTTTTAAATCACCTAAAACTATTTATTTATTTAATTGATTAATTAATTATTATTATTATTATTATTATTCTATTTAATAAATCCGGCCCGGCCCAGCCCATTGGGCTGAACCCAGCCCAGCCCGGCCCGCGGCCCAGCCCCCTCCTTAACGGGTCGGGTCCGCCCGGCCGAACCCGACCCGCCACCCGACCCGTTCCTCTCCCTGACTCAGTCGACCGGCCGTCCACGCGTTGCCCGCCGCCTCCGCAGCCTGTGCCGCCCCGCCCGGCCACGCGGCGCCCTGGCCGGCCACGCAGCCGCCTCCCTCGGCCCTCCCCTCCGCCTTGGCCGGCCTCCCCGATCTCCTCCCTCCTCTATTTAAAGCCCCCTCCCCTTCTCCCCGTCGACCACCGCAGAAACCCCCTCGCCGCCGCCGTGCTCCGCCCTCGCCTCGCTGCGCCGTTCCCCTCGCCGCCTCGCCGTCCACCGCCAGCGCCCCACACAGCAGCAGCAGCGGGCAGCGCCTCCGCCCACCTCCCGCCGAACTCCGGCGCCGCCCAGCCTCCAGCGCCACCGCCTCGCCCCGACGAGCCGCCCCAGCCCCTCTTCGGTGCTCCTCCGGCCGGCCCCGCCGCGTCTCCGGCCAAAACCCTAACCCTAACCCTAATTTCCCCAATTTTGTGTCGGCGTGTCGGACACGACACGGACACGAGAAAAAATTTGGGTTTCAGAGCCCTGTTCAGGTACTCATATCTTTCTCCTCGCTGCCCCATTTTCAATTCTGTAAATTGTGTTGCGAATCCGGTATGACCCTCTCGGTGCCCGGACAAACCGCTCGGGGCATCGCGTCCTGTGGTGATCGCACACCGCGATCCAAAAACAGAAAAAAACATCGACCCGATTCACCTCGGAACTGGGTACGTCCCGCCAAACGGGACGACTTGGTCGCGCGCGGTCTTCACAAATACGTGCGCAGCGTTGATACGGACGTGTGGGATTTCGCGGAAGTCGATTCGGGTGTGCGTGCACACCGGGATCAACGCGTATCCGCGGACACCGCCCCGTATCTGCCTTTTCTGAATCAAGCCCTAACTTCCTGTACACACGTCGGGTCGAAACGAAACTTGCGCCATCGGACTCGTAGCAATACGCTAGTCCTATGACCCAAGTTTGGTTCGATTCTGAGAACGTTGACGAAATCGCGTGTCGTGGGCTCCACAGGCCCCGTTCGACGGGCGATTTTGAGATCGGCTCATCGGAATCCAATTCTGGAAGTTTCGTTGGGTTCGTATCATCGTTCCTGACCTGTTGACACTGAGTTTGGTGAATTTGGAGACCTTTGACCCTGACACATTTTTCGGTGCAAAGCGGGCCCACCTGCGGACCCCGTTTTGACCCGAAACTGCCGTTTTTGCCCTTGTCTCCAAATTGGACTCAAGGACAGGCATTTCTAGCTATTTGATATCTTCTGAGCATGATGGTAATATTTATTTCAGCATCCGGAGTCATTTCTGGAAATTCCTCGAGAACATAATTGTATTTGGATCCAAACATCAGGCAAGTACCTGCACTTCAAGTTTACTCTTTATATTATGATAATTAGTTCCTTGCTCTACTAGTACCATTGGATGTTACACGTAGTGTTAGAATACTAGATTTCATGTCTTGAATACTGGATTTTATGTCTTGAATACTGGATTTTATGTCTTGCTTTTCGTGTCGGGTGGGAGAATACTAGGAGGCATGTAGTTTACCCTTCCCCCTGTCGTGACTGCTAGCTGCTGGTACGCGACTGTACCATCAGCCTTATTCCTGATTATTCCTGACTGATAGCCGTCTATGACGGCCTGATTAGCCTTATAAACCCCTACATGCCAACTATGTATTCTAAATAACACAAGTTCACACACATAGTTCTTGTCTTGTTGCAGTTCCTGTTGTCTTGGTGTAGTTTTATTTTCCTGTCTTATTTATTCCTGTTTTACTCATATTCCTGTTTTATAGCATTTAACTCTTAGTTATGGTTACTACTTATTTATGCATATTCTCAACATGATACTTAGTCAGTTCTTTTCTACTTGTCATAAATATTTAGTTTAATCTTGTTGTGTATTGTGTACTTTGCTCCTTTTCTGACTGGATCCGTTGATTTAGGCGATGATGAGGACTACGTCCCCACCTTTTATGGCCCATATGAGGTAGCAGATGATACATTTGAGGAGCCGGTTCCCACCCAGGAGACTACTTTTGAAGAGTAGTAGCCAGTTAGCTAGTTTTTCCCTTTCAGCACAATACTCGGGTTTGTCCCCGATTTATCTTCTGGCTTTGTATTAACTGTGGATTTGGTTGTCAAAGATTAAATATTATGAAATCTTAACATTCTTATTCCTGTGATTATCCTTGCATGTTTATTATCGTGGACGAGATAGATTTTTATTGATCCCAGAAAATGACCTAGACAGCGTACTACCGCCGACACTGCGGCGTAGGCTGGACGTGCCCACGCACTCGTGCCCGAATATCCGGGTACGGGTCGTGGCACATTTTTGTGGTGGCCAATGCAGGTCTACGACTAAATTGTTCGGTTTCAACTCAGGGACCGAACAGGCCTGCAATAAGATAAGGATAAGTTTTAGGATCTCATCCACTTGATTGAATCGTTCTTGACATCTATCTCGGATTTGAATTAATTCCTTGACTTGCATCCTGCCTTGATTCCTGTGCGCCCCTTATCGTTTATTTTGGATGCAGAATAAAGGATCTACCAGCAAGCGACGAGGTTCCTATAAGATCACCACGAGATGCTCTACCAGCATGACCGTGGAAAACGCACAGACTCCTGGAGTAGCTAATGCGCGTAAGTGATTCGTAGATACTGTTTCTAGTATTGTTTAGCTCGTGCCTATTGGTTCGTGACCTCAGCCCCAACCTAGTAATTTTAAACTTGCTAATAACCTGGTATGCTTTTATATTTGATAACTATTGTAGAGTCTTTTGTTATGTGCTTATTGTGTATTATTTTGTGAACTTAAATAATTTTACCTCCTTTCATCATCATCTAGCGCACTTAATTTTGCTGTACTTGACTTATGCTGCTATTTTATAGCCTAGTTTTGCAAGCTTACTTTTTATCGAGCTTGTTCATGACAATTGTATTATTGGGGAGGCCCACAATAATACATTTCAGAATCAGTGTATTACGGTCTGATCAACCATAGTGCGCTTGATTCGCCCTTCGAAATAATACTTTACGTGGATTGAGATATACAGTTGACTAGTATACCTGCCCTAGACATGTCTGAGCATAATTGTATTAATACGAGCATGTGAATAGGAATTACCAAGATAGGATTCAATCCACAACTACGTGACAATTCCTATTTGAATTCTTTAAACGTCTTGATCCCGATATTTTGTTCTATCACCTCACCCTTGAACTCTTTATTATTGATCTTCGTCTTCCCTTATTCCGGAAAGACGAAACCTCGTGCTTGGTATAAGTTAGATACACAGAGAATACTAGATATGTCCCATAGGCCGATCACATACTTGAGGATTATCTAACATATCATATGTGATATGATCGGCGTTGAAGTTTCGAGGATTGAATGACATGAGTAAACATATTAAGGAATATTTTCTTAAGGTATATAGCCTTATGTGATGGATGGATAAATTCTAAGTTGGGTATCAGTGTATTGTCAACTCAAGATAAATTTCTTTGTGACCGAGTAAGATTAGATTGAGAGAGGTTCAAGCCATTCCAATTTTGAAAATTTAGAGGAGTGACTAAGATGAGTAATGAATTGATATCGAGGACCCAATAGTTATACCTTAGGTACATGATTTAAATTTTGAATAATGAAAGTAAAATTGTCAATTTGAATTTAGAGGATATATGATTCAACTTGAACATTGGTGGACTACACTTAAATTATTTCTCAATTTGATGATTGGGATTAAAAAAAAAAATTTGGTTAGACTACCTAGTTGGAATATTGAGGATGTGAATGGAATTTAAAAGGTTGAAGCATACAAATGGGAATACTATTGGACTCGAATTACTTCTAGAGGAAATTATGATAGTTAGACTCGTGAGGCAAATTATAAGCATATGCAAATCTTGAAGATGCTATATGGACGTAATCTAAAATTTGCCTGTGGATAATTTGAGGAAGTAAGAAGTAATAACCAGAGGTTGAATTTTTTTGATTGAACAGTAGTCATCTTAACCTCGATAAATGAGACAAGATTAGGATTTTAACTGTCGCAATGAGATTGCGATTGACTTGCTTTATGTACATGAAGGGTTAACAAAGTATGGCTTAATTTTAAATTTCGAGGACGAAATTTTTATAAGTTGGGTAGATTGTAAACCCCCAGATTTTGCAAGAATTTTAATTTGGGATTTTTCACAATTTTCTAGAATTTTCTGGGAATTTTCTGTAATTAAAATCAGGGTTTTTAATTATTAAATGATTTTTATTTTTTAATAAATAATATTAAAATATCATGGAAATAATATTTTTGGGTGTAAAATAAAAAACTGGACTTAGGGTAATTTTTCTAGAATTTATCGGGCCCCGGACATATTTTTAAATCACCTAAAACTATTTAATTAATTAATTAATTATTATTATTATTATTATTATTATTATTATTATTATTCTATTTAATAAATCCGGCCCGGCCCAGCCCATTGGGCCGAACCCAGCCCAGCCCAGCCCAGCCCGGCCCGCGGCCCAGCCCCCTCCTTAACGGGTCGGGTCGGGTCCGCCCGGCCGAACCCGACCCGCCACCCGACCCGTTCCTCTTCCTGACTCAGTCGACCGGCCGTCCCCGCGTTTCCCGCCGCCTCCGCCGCCTGCGCCGCCCCGCCCGGCCACGCAGCCGCCTCCCTCGGCCCTCCCCTCCGCCTTGGCCGGCCTCCCCGATCTCCTCCCTCCTCTATTTAAAGCCCCCTCCCCTTCTCCCCGTCGACCACCGCAGAAACCCCCTCGCCGCCGCCGTGCTCCGCCCTCGCCTCGCTGCGTCGTTCCCCTCGCCGCCTCGCCGTCCACCGCCTCGCCGTCCACCGCCAGTGCCCCACACAGCAGCAGCAGCGGGCAGCGCCTCCGCCCACCTCCCGCCGGACTCCGGCGCCGCCCGGCCTCTAGCGCCTCCGCCTCGCCCCGACGAGCCACCCCAGCCCCTCTCCGGTGCTCCTCCGGCCGGCCCCACCGCGTCTCCGGCCAAAACCCTAACCCTAATTTCCCCAATTTCGTGTCAGCGTGTCGGACACGACACGGACACGAAAAAAATTCGGGTTTCAGAGCCCTGTTCAGGTACTCATATCTTTCTCCTCCCTGCCCTGTTTTCAATTCTGTAAATTGTGTTACGAAGCCTGTATGACCCTCTCGGTGCCCGGACAAACCGCTCGGGGCATCGCGTCCTGTGGTGATCGTACACCGCGATCAAAAACAGGAAAAAACATCGACCCGATTCACCCCGGAACTGGGTATGCCCCGCCAAACAGGACGACTTGGTCGTGCGCGGTCGAAACAAATACGTGCGCAGCGTTAATACGGACGTGTGGGATTTTGCGGAAGTCGATTCGGGTGTGCGTGCACACCGGGATCAACGCGTATCCGCGGACACCGCCCCGTATCCGCCTTTTCTGAATTAAGCCCTAACTTCCTGTACACACGTCGGGTCAAAACGAAACTTGCGCCATCGGACTCGTAGTGATACGCTGGTCCTATGACCCAAGTTTGGTTCGATTCTGAGAACGTTGACGAAATCGCGTGTCGTGGGCTCCACAGGCCCCGCTCGACGGGCGATTTTGTGATCGGCTCATCGGAATCCAATTTTGGAAGTTTCGTTGGGTTCGTAACATCGTTCCTGACCTGTTGACACTGAGTTTGGTGAATTTGGAGACCTTTGACCCTGACACGTTTTTCGGTGCAAAGCGAGCCCACATGCGGACCCCGTTTTGACCCAAAACTGCCATTTTTGCCCTTGTCTCCAAATTGGACTCAAGGACAGGCGTTTCTAGCTATTTGATATCTTCTGAGCATGATGGTAATATTTATTTCAGCATCCGGAGTCATTTCTGGAAATTTCTCGAGAACATAACTGTATTTGGATCCAAACATCAGGCAAGTACATGCACTTCAAGTTTACTCTTTATATTGTGATAATTAGTTCCTTGCTCTACTAGTACCATTGGATGTTACACGTAGTATTAGAACACTAGATTTCATGTCTTGAATACTAGATTTTATGTCTTGAATACTGGATTTCATGTCTTGCTTTTCGTGTCGGGTGGGAGAATACTAGGAGGCATGTAGTTTACCCTTCCCCCTGTCGTGACTGCTAGCTGCTGGTACGCGACTGTACCATCAGCCTTATTCCTGATTATTCCTGACTGATAGCCGTCTATGACGGCCTGATTAGCCTTATAAACCCCTACATGCCAACTATGTATTCTAAATAACACAAGTTCACACACATAGTTCTTGTCTTGTTGCAGTTCCTGTTGTCTTGGTGTAGTTTTATTTTCCTGTCTCATTTATTCCTGTTTTACTCATATTCCTGTTTTACAGCATTTAACTCTTAGTTATGGTTACTACTTATTTATGCATATTCTTAACATGATACTTAGTCAGTTCTTTTCTACTTGTCATAAATATTTAGTTTAATCTTGTTGTGCATTGTGTACTTTGCTCCTTTCCTGACTGGATCCGTTGATTTAGGCGATGATGAGGACTACGCCCCCACCTTTTATGGCCTATATGAGGTAGCAGATGATACATTTGAGGAGCCGGTTCCCACCCAGGAGACTACTTTTGAGAGTAGTAGCCAGTTAGCTAGTTTTTTCCTTTCAGCACAATACTCGGGTTTATCCCCGATTTATCTTCTGGCTTTGTATTAACTGTGGATTTGGTTGTCACAGATTAAATATTATAAAATCTTAACATTCTTATTCCTGTGATTATCCTTGCCTGTTTATTATCGTGGACGAGATAGATTTTTATTGATCCCAGAAAATGACCTAGACAGCGTACTACCGCCGACACTGCGGCGTAGGCTGGACGTGCCCACGCACTCGTGCCCGAATATCCGGGTACGGGTCGTGACAGGGACACTGGCACCAATCTGATCCGGGCGGAACTTCATGATAGTCTCACGTGCTGGACGGGATGGCGTGTAGCGCTTTACGTGCTTTCGTTGCATACCATCCTTGTTCAAGACTATAACTCGTTCCTTATGGCTTCTGGCCAGTGATCGCCATGTATATTTAAACCTGTGCATGCTAACTTGTGTCTTCGTGGTAGGGAAGAACATGGTAAGTATCGTGCAGGTGTTTCAGACAGACAGGTACAATTCACCAAACGGTGGCAAGTTTATTTCAGTAGTTTCTATATATACTGCTGCTTGTAAAATGAACTAAGACAATATAGAAAGACCACAAATAAATAAGCATGCTTCATATAAAAAAATGTAATGATTGGTATAGTTGGGTTAGCTTGCCTTCTCCAGTACGTTTCGATGTACTGACCCTCGTTGAAACAGGTTTCCCGCACTAAGGAGAACCGAGCGAGGAGCAGAAGTCAATCCCCGATCCAGTCCAGCTGTAGGCGCATTCTGAGCGTGCCATCTTTGAAGTATTTTGAAGCAAGAGCTTGCAACCCAAACACAATGTAGCTTAGAGGGAAAGCCGGCATCCCTCCAGGAGGTCTTTACATATTGAAGTTTAGTAAAGGGATATAATGTATAGGACTGCTATCTCATTTTGTGTCAATATTTTGTAAGCCCGTGCGGCAATCCTTATGACTCGTTCAAGAGTTTATAATAGATGTTTATTATCAATAAAGAGAACTTTTCTATGTTTCAACTTTGTGTTTCAATTTATCTGCGTACTCTGAATATGTGCTCGTTATGCGAAATAAAAATACCTTAGCCTTGTACGGTGCGGGACATGACAGTTGCTGAAGCTGGACTTTTATTAGTGCAGTTATTTTTTAATTGATTAGTATTAAGCTTGTTATTATTATATTGTATTTGTGATAGTGTTGGCATTTTATTTGGATGATTATAATTGTTATTGCTATTATTATTATTATTAACTTACTTACTTACTTACTCTAACCCAATCCCTAACCTAACTCTCCCCCTACTTACCCGCACACAACCGCCCCCTCCCAATTTTCCTTCCCTTTCTCCTCACTCACCCCCTCATGTACTCCTCACACTCCCCGCTGGAACAGACCCCCGCTCCCCTCTCAGGTCACCCCCTCTCTCTCTCATGCTCTCTTTCTCTCTCATCCCCCTTCAGCTCTCCCTTCCTCCCGCCAGCTCCCTCTCTTTCTCTCTCGGATCTCTCCCTCCATTTCAGATCTCTCTCTCTTGCTCCCTCTTGGATCCTGCCACCTCCACCACCACTTTCGGCCACCACCACCATTGTCGTCATCTCCATCTCCTCATTTTTTGTCTCACGGATTCTTGGGACACGTGTACCTCGACGTGCGTGTCACCTTATTTTTTGTACCATCTCTGTTCATGTGATATCACGAGTAGTGGGATGCTTCGAGCCTCGCGCTAACTCAAGCATCGTGTCATCTCGGTTTGTGGGTCGCCTTAATTTTTGTGTCCCTCGATCTTTGTGCCTTTTCTCGTAATTCGTGTTATATTAATTTGTGTGCATGCACTGACTTGTGTGTCATATTGATTCACTCACTTCAAATTTTCTTGGAAGTTCGTGCCCATCTCGATTTAAGTGCAAGTTATGTTTCCCTTTCGTCTCAGTATTCGTGCTACTTCAGATCTCGTACGTACCTCAATTTACGTGCATATCTTGATATGCGTGTCCGTATCAATCCGTGTCTCTCAATTTCTGTGTCAGATCCTTGCACCGCTTGTGGGACCCACACAGAAGTCGATGGATATGCGAGCTTGGATCCAGAATGCCGAAGACTTGCGTATCTAGTCGAGCCCTCTAGACAAATACCCTTGCTCTCGTGACGATTTTGCGCCTATGCGCTTCTTGTCCTCCATTTTAATTATTATAATTTATTTGTACTTGTAAACTGTAATATTTATAGATATTTAATTATTGTTATTAGTGTAAAATGGTTCGATATCGGGCCGACACCTATATCGAACAACTCGGACGAGACATCCACACATCCGAGGACACGAGCACAACCTGATTATGAGCATCGTCCCTATATGTCCCTTGTCCGACTCGCTGTCGGGTTACGTTTGGCACTATATTATAGGACTTATGTGTTATGGCTTGGTTAAGGACAGATGACTTTGTGATTGTGCGTCATGTGTGGCGATTCTTGTTGATTGTGTTGGCTTGGTGTCAGTACGCATTATAGCGCTGCTGGAGGGTGAGACTTAGTGTTCTCGTCTTGGGATTCTACGTCGGGTGGTTATTCTATTTGTTTTATTTTGCAGGTTATGTTCCGGTCCTAGAAATAAAGGGGAGGTTCTACCAAAAAAATTTAAAATTTTGGATTAGGATATTTGATTCAGGAATTGGGTTCATAATTCTATTCGGGGGTTTGATTTGATGTTTTATTCGGGATATTGATTTGAGACATTGATTCGGGATTGGATTCATAATTTGAATTAGGGATTTGATTTAGGGATTTGATTTAGGAACTTGATTCGGAGATTCATGATTTAATTCGGGGATTTGACTCAGGATTTGGTTTTACATTTGACGTGTAGTAACTTATTTACCCTTGTTCGTCGGATAGAGTAAGGGATATAGTTCTACTTGGGAGACGGTATGCGGTCCCGCTCCTTGTTTGGTTTAAGGATCGTGGATCTGCTCCAGAGTGATTCATGTATTTCCTTACCACTGTTCGGCGGCATTCGTTATTAGATTCTTGTTTCCATATCATTCTTCCAGGTATTGTCTTAGATTAACCTAATTGGACTAGTAAACTTATATCGAGATTTTAAACTTTGGATAAATTCGAGGATTGAATATTATTTAAATTGGAAGCATGATCTTGGGATATTGACTTGGCAAGCTCTTGGGTACTCTATTGGACTTTGCAAGCCTGGGCTAGAGGCATAATATTGTTATTATTGGATTTTTTGGACTTGGACTATTGCAACAGTATTTTGCAGAATGAGACAAATATCTAGATCATTAATATATGATTTTAACCGACTTCCGAAGTATCCAGTACCTGTTACCTTTATAATTTTGTAGACCTCAGTGATCTTGTATGGTTGGGCAACGCGGTATTTAATAGTTTTGCCCCTTATTTGATAAGGAGTATATACATATATATGGTGGATCAAAGAGTTGTGTACATGACATGGTGGATCAAGGAGTATATGTGATTGAATTATTGCCCTAGAGACTTCTAGTACTAGTACTTATAGATGGCTGACCTTGTTAGGTGGAATCTATATTTTATGTCCCGGATGTTATGGGACTTATCTACTGATAATATGAGATAACTAACTCGGTGGATTCTTGTGAGACAGAGGGTCTGGCATTATTCATGGTGGTTGGCTTAGTGTCTAGTTATCGTATCTCCCTGACTTGATATTTATTCTATCGGGAAGGGAAGGATTGTTGATAGACTGATCCGGTGTATAGACCGAATTGACTGTTAGATTTGTCTGATTTACTGAATGTCCATATTTCCTGACATGACTACGTGTACTCGTTCTATTGATTACCAGGTTACCCTTTGAGGTACTGGCCCCGTTATTGCACTGAGGTGCTTCATGTTCATTTTTGCACTGCGGTGCTATTCGTGTTTATTATTGCACTAATGTGCTATCGTATTCCTATTATTATATTATATTATTACCTTACACAGGTACCCTTGTAGTTGGTCAGTGATCGTAAGTTAGCGTGGTTGGATGTTTGTGTACTGATTGTTGCATTACGCTCTGGATGAATCTAATCGGCTGTCACGTAGTTGTCCCGGTGTAGTGATTTATTCTCTTGTCCTTGTTTGGTGTACGGGTAGATTACTGATCCGAAGACAGAGTAAAAATCTCAATGGAGGACGCATGCATTAGTGGATGTTAGGATGATTGTGATTGACTGTTGATTCCTTACATACATTAGTTGCTGAGTGATGTCTTATATTCTGAAATTGTGTGTTGGTACTGCACGATTTTTTATCCTGATTATTACAGTTATTATATATTTTATACTGCTTCTTGTTGGATTTATTCTCTCGTCCTTGAGCCTTCCTTTCTGTTACTTGTTGCGGTTGGCCTGAGCAACCCTGGATTGTTTCCAGATTTCCTGTGTCTGACCCTATGGATCTTCCAGACCCAGCTTGGAGGATGCGCTTTAGTTCCAGATCATATTGGAAGCTGTGTGGGAAGGTACTCTCGTCTACATCTTTTCTTGATGTAGACTTCCTAATCATTATTTTGTACTTTTGACCATTTGGTCTTACATGATTTCTAGTTGATATCATTCCTGCTGCTTATTTCATTGTGGTTACTTGTGGCTATTAGATCAGATTTAGGCCTTAGATTGTATTACATATTAGGATACCCAACATGACTGACAGCCGTGACCGCTGTACGATGTTCTATACCTTGTACGGGGGAGCTGGCCATGTCCGTCCCTGTATTTATCCAGTATTTTGGGAGCGAGGCATGAAAAAATCTGTTTTCACTTATTTTTGTTCACTCTTACTTGTTTGTTGTTGAATTTGATTCTTGATTTTCTTTGTTGACTTTAATTTTGTATCGAGATAAATTTATGGACTGAATTAAGGTATATTTTGATAACATATTTTGATGAGGACAGTGAGAAAGGTAACCGTTTGCTTTAGTTATGAAGTCTAGAGTTTATCGCATGCATATTAGCTGTCGTGGTGGAAACGTAGAGCCGATTTTGGATATACTTATCTTGGTTATGGAATCTAGAGTTCTTGCAGCCATGCTAGCTGGCAATGCGAGAATTTTAGACAACATGATTATAGAGGTATGTACATTAGTTATGGACTTTATAGTTTATCGCGGCTATGCTTACTGGCATGGCGATGATTTTAAGTAACATGATTACGGATAGACGTGTATGATTATCAGATTATATCTTAAATTAGTTCTTAATATATCGTCTCTATCATTCAACCATGTTATCATTAAGTTCTGTTCCATCACCTTATTAGCTCAGGATAGAGGTACCCCTAGTTCCCCTAGTTTAGTTCTTATAGAGCTGACCATCATTAGTTCTGAGGTTCTTTAGGTAGTGTAGCAGTTTGGTAATTTGCAGATAGGTTCATCTCATTAAGTATCAGAGTTGATTGTTAGGAGTATAGCTTGTGAGTCTTTGAGTGGTTCTTGGTTGGATATGTGAGCTATAGGTATCAGCCTAGAGATAACTCATAATGTAGTACCTTTGTAGCAATAATTCTATGGAATATGTCAGTATAGTTAGTATTGGTACCAATGGTAGAAGGGAGAGTAGAGTATCAGTTGTGATTCCAGGAGTTGATATCAGTATCATCATGCATGTTCTAGGTAGATATAAATTCATATAGTTGAGTGATCCATGTATCAATTAAGTATCATAAAATTTGTGTTAGGATATCAGTGGAGCATGATATTTTATTTAGTGCTTGATACTTGGTTGTGTCGTGAGTAAGAGAATGTGTATTCAGGAGAGGTACTAGTGAGTGTGCCATGATAGAATGGTACCCATAAGTATATATGTGAGTGTGATAGTGTTAGAAAGTGTTGGGCTAGTAATATGACTTATGTTATGTGTTGAGTGTTGGGCATTGATGTGGGTAGATATGAGTGCACATGTATGTGTTTAGTGTGGGTGTATCACCTAGTACTCAGGAGTGTTGAAGTGCTAATAGGGATGTGTTAGGAAAGCATGGGTGGTAAAAGGAAGTACCAGTTTCATGGGTATTATAAAGTAGGGGTTTAGTATCAAAAGTACCAATAGTGTGCCAGTGGGTCAGGTTAGTGTTAAGCATGTAGTAGAGAATATTAAGTGCATGAGTCAAGGACAGTTATGGAGTTAGTAAGTGTGATGGGGTGATCTAGTGAGTAAGCTAGTGTCAAGAGTGGTAGCAGTGTGTGTGATGAGTTGTTGTGAGTGTTAAGAAGTTAGTGTTTGTGTTCCAAGAGTGCCTAGAGAGTGCAAGTAGTCAAGTGTATCATGATTTGGATGAGTAACACGTGATAGGTGTCAATCTAGTTTCAGTAAGTATTATTGTGGGATAATATTAGCTAGGAGTACCAGTGTCCAGGGTATATCAGGGTTAAGTTGAGTATTATGTTGGAAACTGTCACTACCACATTCCAAAAACAGGGGTATTCTCGACTTTTTATATATATTTAATATTGTGGTAGTTATTTTAAATAATTGCATGATAAGTATATTTAATTTAAATAATTACATGAGATGTGTATTTAAATATTTACAGTGTTCATTAATGTTTGAGCTGGTAGACTTGACCTAGAAGCCCACTAGATGAACACTTGACCAAATTGTAGGGTTATGGAATTAATTTGTATTATTTAGAACTTATCTAATTAAGGTTGTAATTAATTACCGTAATTTATTTAATTGTTGCGCCTTGTCGTTGCTTCGATATTTGGAGCGATACCCTAGCTTTTGCCTTCCAACAAATTTCACAACCTTGCCCTAGACATGCCTACCTTCCATTCTGACCTTTTTGCAACTTATAATCATGCTCTCTTGTGCTTCATTTTAGCCGCACAAAATTCGTCGCGGACGTTTATTTAATTTCTAAATAAATTCCAACTTGTATCGTTGTGCGTTCCAATCGAAATTGGAGGCAATCTCGACCTATTTTTCGTGCAACCCAAATTAGGGTAATATTCTGTTCTGAGTCTTCTTCACTAATGATATTCGTGACCCGACCTAGTTTTGGCCCCATGTACTCCTAATTAATTTTAGAACGCCAATTGTATCTAATTTTAATTAATTAAATCCAGAAACCCACTTCTGTGCAATTTTCCAATTGTTGGGGACTTAATTACAAAACTGCAATGATGTGTCACCATCCTATTAGTTTAACCCAAATAAAGAAAACAACCCCCTCATTTTCTCCATATCAAATCCTGGCCACCCATTCACAATGGGGGGCTCATCATCACCACACATCTTACACCCCTCATCCTATTTAATATCCCATCACCCACACTCTTCCCAACCTAAACCCTAATCCCCAAACCTAGGGAAGCCCCCATCATCCTCCCCTCACTCAAACCGTAGCATCCTCCTCCATTTCTTCATTTTCCTTTTCCCTTCTTCTTCTTCTTCTTCTTCTTCTTCTTCTTCTTCATCTTCTTCTTCTTCTTCCTTTCTTCTCCTTCTCCTTGTTTATGAACTTATTAAAGGGGGGAAAATACAATCACCATTACCCACTGTTCACACCCCCATCTCTCCGGCCACAGCTCCGGTCAGCTGACCCCCGACTCCGGTCGAGCCCATTCCTCCCTACACCTGACCTCAGCCGCTCCCCTCTTCCCTGCACCCCGGCCGAACACCACAGAGTCACCACCATGAACACCACCTCTCCCTCTGATCTCCTCCACCCAGCCGGCCATTAACTCCAGCGCCGAGCTCCCTCTTCCCCGTCGAGCACCTTTCCACCACTGCACTCGACGAGCCACCCGGCCTCGCCACGAATTCCACCACCACCATCATCATCAACTCTACCACACCGAACCACCCGCAGCCTCCTTCCCCGGTAGCCTCGACGTCCCTCATCCCCCATCAGTTTAGACCAGTCGACATCTCCCCTTCCGAGCTCTTCTCTCCGGCCGAGAAGACCCCGCTCCGCCATCTGTCACGACCCGTACCCGAAAATTTGGGCACGAGTGCGTGGGTACGTCCAGCCTACGCCGCAGTGTCGGCGGTAGTACGCTGTCTAGGGCATCTCCACAGTTAAATTAACACTAGCTCATTCACAGTAATTAAACAGACAAGGAAATGAAAGGAAATGCTGAGATTTTATAACCAGAAAGTGACAATCAGATCCAGAGTTATTACAAAACCAGAAGTTAATTCGGGGACAAACCCGATTACTAAGATGAAAGGAAAACAAATAACTAATGCTAACTACTCTGCAGGAGTAGTCTCCTGTGGGGGAACCTGCTCTGCAACTGTATCACCTGCTGCCTCATAGGGGCCATAATAGGTAGGGGCAAGGTTCTCATCATCGCCTAAAGCAACGGATCCAGTCAGAAAAGGAGCAAAGTACACAATGCACAACAAGATTTAAACTAAATATTTGTGACAGGTAGAAAATAACTGACTAAACATCAAGTTGAGAATATGCATAGTAATTAGTGAAATTAACTGAGAATTATGCTATAAATCAGGACTAGAAAAATATGATTAATTTGCTATAAACCAGAAATGAGTAAAACAGGAATAAAATGTGACAGGAGCTGTAGCTGCAACAAGACAACAAGAACTGCAACACGACAAGAATTAAGTGCGTGAACTTGTGTATTTAGAATACATAGTTGGCATGTAGGGGTTTATAAGGCTAATCCGGCCATCATAAACGGCTATTAAACAGGAATAATCGAGATCCGGCTGAGGGTACAGTCGCGTACCAACAGCTATTAAACACGACAAGGGGGAAGGGTAAACTACATGCCTTCTACTATTCTCCCACCCGACATGAAAAACAAGACAGGAACTACAATATTCAAGACATAAATTCTAGTATTCTAACACTACGTGAAATCATCAAGATCAGGGAAATTAATTATCACAATATAAAGATTTAAAACTTGAAGTGCAGGTACTTGCCTGTTGTTTGGATCTGATTAATTTGGCTCTTGGGGAAAAATTCCAGAGATGAGTCCAAAAGCTGAAATAGACATTACCATCATGCTCAGAAGATGTCAAATAGCTAGAAACGCCTGTCCTTGGGTCCAATTTGGAGACAAGGACAAAAACGGTAATTTCGGGTCAAAACGGGGTCCGTCGGTGGGCCCGCTTTGCACCAAAAAACGTGTCCGGGTCAAAGGTCTCCAAATTCACCAAACTTAGTGTCAACAGGTCAGGAACGCTGATACGAACCCAACGGAACTTCCAGATTTGGATTTCGATGAGCCGAACACAAAATCGCCCGTCGAGCGGGGCCTGTGGGGCCCACGACACGCGATTTCGTCAACGTTCTCAGAATCGAACCAAACTTGACCCACAGGACCAGCGTATCGCTACGAGTCCGATGGCGCAAGTTTCGTCTCGATCCGACGTATGTGCACGAAGTTAGGGTGAATTACAGAAAAGGCGGATACGGGGCGATGTCCGCGGATACGCGTTGATTCCGGTGTGCACGCACACCCGAATCAGCTTCCACGAAATCTCACACATCCGTATCGACGATGCGCACGTATCTGTGAAGACCGCACGCGACCAAGTCGTCCCGTATGGCGGGGCGCACTCAGTTCCGGGGTGAAACAGGGTCTGGTTTTTCCTGTTTTTGGATCGCGGGGTGCGATCACCACAGGACGCGATGCCCCGAACAGTTTGTTCGGACACCGAGAGGGTCATACAGGCTTCACAACGCAATTTGCGGAATCGAAAACAGAGCTACGAGCAAAAAGATACACGCACCTGAAGGGGATCCAAAAATCGGGTCTTCACCGTGTCCGTGTCGTGTCCGACACGGAATTTGGGAAAAATTAGGGTTAGGGTTTGGGGGCTGCTGGCCGACGGCGGGGACGGAGGAGACGGCGGCTAGGCCTCGCCGGAGGGAGGCGGTTCGGCCGGAGGCGGTCGAGGGCGGTGCGGCGGCGAGCTGGGGGCGGCCGGAGCTGCTGCCGTTGCGGCCTGCTGCTACTGTCGGTGGAGAAGAAGAGGGAGGCGGAGGGGGAAGCTGCGGGCGGCGGCGATGTCGTCGGCGGTGGAGGGCGGCGCAGCCTAGGGCGGAGCCAGGGGGAGAGGGCGGCGGCGGAGTGGCGGCTATGGGGGTGGAGGTCGATCGGAGGGGGTTTATAAAGGGAGAGCGGGCGGCAGCGTGGGCCGAGGGAGGCGGCGGGCAGCGCGGGGCGGGGGCGCGTGGCCGCGGCAGCGCGGAGGGCGGCCGGCGGGTCCGGCGGAAGACGCGGGGCCGGAGCGGGTCACGCGGGGGGGGCTGGGTCACGGGTCGGGCGGGTCGGGTTCAGGCGGACCCGACCCGACCCGTTAGGGTTTGGGCTGGGCTGCGGCCCAACGGGCCAGAGTGGGGGCTGGGCTGGAATTAAAAGAAAAAAAAGTAATAATAATAATAATACTAATAATAAATAGTTAATTAAATAAATAAATAGTTTAAATAGTTTTTAGGTATTTAAAAATATGTCCGGGGTCCAATAAATTCCAGAAAAATTATCCTAAGTCTAGTTTTCCATTTTACACCCAAAAATATTATTTCTATAATATTTTAATATTGTTTATTAACAATTAAAAATTATTTAATAATTGAAAACCCTGATTTTAATTTCAGAAAATTCCCAGAAAATTCTAGAAAATTGTGAAAAATCCTAATTTTAATATTTTTTAAAAATCAGGGGCTTACAATCTACCCAACTTATAAAATTTCGTCCTCGAAATTTAAATTATGGCAGGGTTCTCTCTGTCCAAACTCACTTGATTACAGTCTAACGGGTTTCTCTCAGGTGGACATTGCGGTCGCTACCCAACTTAGAATTCTACCCATATATCCTCTAAGGCTGTACAACTAGTAAAGCTAGGTCCCAACTTAATAAATTATGGTATTGAATCTAAATACAAGTACACTACCTATGGTATTCCCTTAGTCAGAGAGGTTATCATCAATTCGACCGTCTGAGGGGTACATCTAGCACTCCAAATCAACTTATACCAAACACAGGACTTTGTCTTTCCGAAATAAGGGAAGACGAGGCTCAATAACAAAGATTTTAAGGGCGAGGTGGTAGAACAGAGGTATAGGGATCAAGGCGTTTAAGGAATTCTAATGGGAATTGTCAGGCGGTTTATGGATTGAGATTCTATTCTGGTAATCATTTTATTCGCATGCTCGTATTAGTACAGTTATGTAACTGATACGATATGCTCGGACGTATTTAGGGGCAAGCATACTAGTCAACTATATATCTCAATCCACATAAAGTAGTCGTGCGAAGTGTGAATCAAAATGCACTAAGGTTGATCAGACCGTAGTACACTGATTCTGAGTAGACACTTGTATTAGTGGGGTTGATCAGGTCTCAATAATACAGGTGTCATGAACAAGCCTGATAAAGAGTAAGCTTGCAAAACTAGGCTATAAAATAGCAGCATCAGTTGAGTTCAGCAAAATTAAGTGCGCTAGATGATGATGAAAAGAGGTACAAATTTATTGAAGTTCACAAGACACAAAATAAGCACAATAGCAAAAGCCTCCAAAAATCTCTACATTTATCAAATTTAAAAGCATACTAGGATATTTAGCAAGTTCAAAAATTACTAGGTTGGGACTGAGGTCATGAACCAACAGGCACGAAAACAATACTAGGAAAAAGGTATCTATGAATCACTTACGCGCATTAGCTGCTTCCAAAGTCTGCGCGTTCTCCACGGTCATCACGTAAGCTTGTCCGCGTCCTGGAGCAGTGGGGCAGTCCCTCACTTGATGTTCTGTTGATCCACAATATAGACAGGCACCCAGTCTCTTCCTACAAACTTGCCAGGTGTGACCTTATTTTTGGCAAAAGTTA
Organism: Iris macrosiphon; assembly: GCA_036927795.1. Classification (NCBI taxonomy): domain Eukaryota; kingdom Viridiplantae; phylum Streptophyta; class Magnoliopsida; order Asparagales; family Iridaceae; genus Iris; species Iris macrosiphon. Next base: position 10,464,870 of record JAYESA010000002.1, read on the forward strand.
CAAGCAGCAGCTTGTTGGTTCTGTCCTTGAGCCTGGTGTTGGGGTGCTGGAGCTCGAGGGAGAGGACGCTGAGTTTGCTGCGGGGCCCTCTGTTGTTGTTGTTGTTGAAAAGGGCATTTGTTGGGTCCCGCATTTCCGGTATCTCTTTCTCGCTTTAGCTTATGCCCCATGTCTCTCTCAACGCCTCGTGCCACGCTCAAGATTTCCTCATAGGTGCGAGCTCGGCTGGTGGTGACAGCAAGGCGAATATCCGGAGACAGCCCCTTCTTGAATCTACGGGCTCTGTCCTCCGGGGTACGAACTATGTACTCCTCAAAGTGGCTTAACCTGCTAAATTCAGCAGTATACTCATCAACAGTCAGGTTACCTTGTTCCAGTCTCTCGAATTGGCTTTCGAGAGCTTCCCGAGCCACTTCGGGATAAAATTTCTCCTTGAATAGCCTCTTAAAATCTTCCCAGGTGAGGTCAGGAGCAGATAGTTGGGGTTCATCTCTGAACCAGGTCCGAGCTATGTCGAATAGTTGCAGGCTTGCGGACTCCACTTTAAGATCATCAGGAACCCGAGCAGTCTTCAGGAGTCTCTCGACATTCTCTATCCACTCATCGGCATAGAGAATGCCCTCAGTTCCGTAGAATTCCAGGGGTCTAAGGTTCTTAAAGTCCTTGGCACTTCCTGGCCTCTTTTGTGGTGACTCCCGGGTCCGAAGAGCTTCTGAAAGGCTGGTCCGTAGCAGGGCAGTTTGTTCCTTCTGGGATTCCACTAGTCCTTGGAACACTCCAAGTAGATGTGCCCCATCCAGAGTAACTGCTGGAATAGATGGAGGCGGCGGGAGTACAAGAGTCTCGGGCACATTCTGCTCAGCTGGTTCTGATGTGCCTCCTACTGTATTCCTGGTCTGGACCATTCTGAAAGATTAAGGGATAGGAAGATCAGAATAGAATACTTGGAAATCAAAGGCGATAGAAAAATTGAGCAGAAATGATATCAAGATTTGAAATAAGGACCATATACTGTGAATGAGCTTTTCCTAGAATCCTCAATCTTATTCCATACCCTGTCCTAGGGTATTACCCTATTAAGGATAGGACCTGCATGGGCCACCACACCACCGTAGTCCGGCGTCGGGCCTCCCTCCTCGACTCCACTTCTCTGTGCAGCACCCACGACGACTCCGGTGATCTGTAGTCCGGCCAGTTTCCACCCGCAGCACATTCCGGTCAGCTCCTCATTCCAGCTCTCCGACCTCCTGCACTCGACGAGACGCCGGCCTCCTCCATTGTACGAACCCGCAGCACCCGAAGCTGACCTCCATCTCCTCCACGACTCCGCCAATCCCCTCCCTCTCCGGCCTGCAATCCCCGGCCACCACCACGGGAATCACCGCCACCATCAGCATCAACTACCACCACCAGTACTCACTGCCCCGGCCAGCCATCCCTTCAGCCCGAGCTCCTCCCTACACCGGTTTCTCCTCCCCCGCTTGAACACCTCTGTCCGGCCATCCCCTCCTCAGCTCCGGTGGCCTTCCTGCTGCACTCTGGCACCATCACCACCGTGAGCACCCTTTTTCCCTTCTTCACTTGTTTAATTAATGTATAGTAGTGTATGTTAATATATAATGTATGTGTTTAATTAATGTATAATAGTGTATGTTAATATATAATGTATATATTTAATTAATGTATAGTATAGTGTATGCTTAATATATAATGTATGTATTTAATTAATGTATATACTTGTATTTATTATTTATGTAATAAATTGGTTTACACACATATATATATACCAATGAATATTAATGTATATGCTAAGATTAATAAATGAATGTATATGTATACGTACATAAATATATATATATAGTATAAGCTCTATTAAGTATATCAAAATGCATATATCTATTATAATTATAATTAGTTGGAATTAATGTCTATAATAAATAATAATAGATATTATATGCCCACATACTAGATGACCCTAATGTGATTACGAATACCCCGTAGCCACCTTGACCTGTGCCCATGTAGTATGATAGCAGACTGCCATATGTACACTGACATACTGGCAAGGACCGTATCACCGACTGTCTGAATTCACAGAATTACAGACGCAACGTCGTGTAACTTGACGCACTTGACCCTAGTTGACTAGTGCCATACCTGGCACAGCCCTGAGTTCGATGTATTTTGATTGTGTGTTAGTGTAGCATCTGATGCAAATGTTATATTATGATTTGTCTATAGGACTGTTGGATCATCCAGACGATACTCTGGGACAGGATATTGGTATTGACAGCTAAGGACCCAAGGCGAGTACATTCTCTGACAGTTTCCATTATGTTGATTATTTCTATAACTCTTGTTGTATAGCGTACATGACTCTGACACTGTTCTTTACACGAGTTGGCATCATTGAGACCGTCACGAGGAGTCGTGACCTGGAATCCATCATGCTAGCTAGGAGGAAAAATGGAGAAATATTAGTAGCTTATGTGATCATACCCAACTTTACATGCATCATAGCTCACCCACGCCTCACGTCGGTGCAGCCTTACCATTACATGCCTCATCACTGTTACATGTGGTTAGCCTGATTATTACTTGCATCATAGCTATCCGTATGGATTAGCCTGACCTCAGGGATGATCGCTAACCAATGTAATGAGTCTTATCAGTCTCAAGCCGATCACATGATATGCTGATATTTCACACACTTAGTTAGATGATTCTTGACATATATCTCTAGTGTATTGATCTAGCCTCCCCACATATTCTGGTTTTGTTCTTGTACACCTTTACATACCAGTTCATTATTCTAGCGTGTACTTGGATTTCTATTTCATTTCTAGATGTACATTATATGCTCCAGTATTCCTTTATTCCAGTATTTTTGTTTCCAGTATATCCATACTCGTCAGTATTCCTTATTGCCAGTTTTTATATCTGTCTGTATTTCTTTACATTATTTTATAGTTTTATCAATATTTGTGGAACTGCTGTTAGAGGTGTATTTTGTTCCAATCCTGACTGGATATATTTTTTCAGACTAGGCCTAGAGGACTGGTGTCCGATACTTATGGACCACATGGTGAGTAGCTGAGACTTGGACTTGGTAGTTTAGTTGTGATTCCGGGAGGTTAGCCGGAATCACTAGTTATCTAGTGAGTTTCTCAACTATCTATTTTTTGGTACCGGATTTGTCTCTGGCAAACTTATTTGAGACTTGGATTATATTATTGAGTTAGACTATTCTATTTTAGACTTGTGTTGCATCTTACTTGTTTCTTCGAGATCTTATCATGATGTATTTATGATTGAGTACGTTGTTTATATTGTATTGTGGTATCCGTGTCTCCTTATGGAGTCGGATGCTCGTGTGAGATTGTTTAGATAGCATCAAGACCTAGATAGAGTTCTACCGCCGATGTTGCGACGTAGGCTGGACATACCCACGCACTCGTGCCCCTATACCGGGTGCGGGTCATGACACATTTTTAGTGGTGGCCCATGCAGGTCAGACTTCGCAAGTTGTGCGATATCGTGGTAGTGCGACATCTTAGTTGTACTACTGTGTGCCTGCTATAGAATATAGGACATAGGATACTAGGATGAAAGAGGATACTCAATCACAAAATTCTTAAGAGATTCCTGGGACGACCCCTTGAGAATCTTATTACAATTTCTAATTTTAATCCTTCGCCCTTGTTTCCGTCCGCCCTCACTCGTTGATATCGAGTTTGATTCTTGTTGACCAGTTGTTAAATTTAATTCTTGGTATCGTTGTTGAGTTAATTTTATATCAAGATGAATTTTATGGGCTAAAATTTATGGTATCATCTGATGACGTATGTTGATGAGGAAAGTGAGAAAGGTAAAACGTCTACTTTGGTTATGGAACCTAGAGTTTATCGCAGCCATACTAGCTGCCGTGACGAGAACATAGGAACTTGACTTGGATGTACATACTGTAGTTATGAAACATAGAGTCTCTCACAGCCATACCGGTTGGCATGGCGAAGATTCTAGATGACATGATTATAGGGTTGCATACTTTAGTTACGGAATCTGTCATTTATCGCACCTATGCTTACTGGCGTGGCGAGGATTCTAAGTGTCATGATTTCGGATAGACGTGTATGATTATTAGGTTGTATCTTAAATTGGTTCTTAAAGTATCATCTCAACACTTATCTATTTCTGTTATTATAGGACTTTATTCTATCATTTTTTTTTTGTTTGCTAGCAGTAGAAATACCTTCAGTCCTCAATATAGTTCTTTTTGAGCTTCTATTCCTTGAGGATTCCATGTTAAGTATGATAATTAGTGACTTGTAATTATATTTGTGTCTTGAGTACTAGTATTGACTGAGTGTTGCTTGTGAGTTTGTAAGTGTTTCCTAGTTGGACATGTGAGCAGTAGGCATTAATCTAAAGTAACCCATAGCGTAGTGCCTTGTAGCAATAGTTCTATGATAGGTGTGATATAGTTAGTATTGGCACTATAGATAGAGGAGAAGGAATATCAGTGATGATGATCATTTGGAAGTAATAGTGCAAATAATTCGGGCAGTATAATTTTCGTACACAGTTGAGGTTATATATAATTAGTGTATTAGTGTGCGCCTTGAGTATTAGAGACTGTGAGTACTTATATGTATACCTGAGGATTCAATTTTATCGTTTGAAGAGTGGGAATAAATTGCATTTTTTTTGAATTTTAAGGAGTTGAGATTTTTATGTTATTAAAATGTTGAGGACTCAATTTAATTCAATAAGCATGGTCAAGGCTATAAAGATTTTAGAAGTGATTAAAATTTTATTTCGATATTGAGTAATTGATTTTTGAGGAAGTATATGCATTTTATTTTAAGGAAGTTAAACTTTGATGATCTTATTTTAAGGATTAATTTTTTGGTGGGTAAGAAATGTATAATAATATATGAGTGGCTGAAGTGCATACGTAAGGATCTATTGACTTGGGCATGATTGAGATGGCACTGCAAACAGACTTGGGTGTCCATCTAGAGTTGTATTAAGGAGAACAGTACTTAGTATGGTGTGTTGCACTTGGTGTGCACTTGAGTGATAAAGAACAACTAGTATGAACAATTTTAGTAGGTAAGAAAGCTAGCAGTGAGTGTGCATGTAGTAGAACTGTGGTACCTAAAGGGATAGAGGTATCAAACCTTGGATGCATCGTTGACCTGTGAAATCACAACTAGGAATATTTCCAATCTATTTATCTTGAATGTTGCTTCTTTAAAACTTTACTGTCCTTCCTTGATGATATCGCCTTTATTGCCTAAATTGATTCTTTTGGATCTGTCTTCAGGATGTCGCCGAGGACACGATCTATGAGAGTGGGAGCACCAGCTTTAGAGGGGTCTGCCATCTCTTCACCTGATGGACAGACAACCATAGTTCCTCCTACATCTCTAATGCATGTGGGAGTATCTGTACTTTCCGGGGGTCTTCCTCTCCCACCTGTTCAGAGGATTGCCGCAGCTGTGACGGACAACCTGCCTCCTTCACCGACTCTGATTTTTGGAGGTGTGCCCATTGACGGGGCACAGATGTTTACCTTGATCCAGGGCATGGTAGATGCCCAGAAAGTGATGGCAGATGCTCAGAGAGTTCAAGCTGAGGCTCTGAGGGTGCAAGCAGAAGCGCAACAGGCGCAGACTGAACTAATGAGAGAGAGCATGGAGAACGCTCACCAGATGGCACTACAGGCAGTTGAGAGAGTTGCCCAGCAGTATCTTGCCCAGCGGCAGCCAAGGGCATTTCAGTATCAACAGCAGTACCAGGCACCAGTTCGTGTTCAGCAGGATCAGCAGACTTGTCATTACTGTAAGAAGCCAGGTCATCTTAGGAAGAGTTGTAGAGCGAGGCTAGGACTTTGTTTGCGCTGTGGCGATGCAGGACACCGAATGAGGGATTGCCCTCTAATTCAGCGCGCAGCTCCAAATTATAGAGATTCAGTTAGGCTACCTGTGGAACCGTATATTGCTCAGCACCCGCGAAGGTAACTACCTCAGCAGGGCGGGGCATTTGCGATGACGGTCGAGGAGACCGATACTGCAGGTAAATGTGTTAGCATGTTCTGTTCCTTTCTTTCCTTTTGTCCCCTCTATTGATTGATTGATTGATTCCTTAGTACCGTAGCTTCTATTCATGATTTTCTTGATAGAATATAGCTAGTAGTACACCCTTACAGAGACTGCAATACCATGATAAAACAGACCATAACCATGCATGTTTCCTCTAGATTGTATGTTGTATGACTGTAGGTAAAAAAAAATTTGGTCTTTGGTTGAACGAATTTGGTAGTGGTTAGACCATGATCATTGGGGTTTGACCATAGCAAAGATCTATGAAGAGGTTATGACTTGACAAAAAGAGACTAGATGATTAAAATTTGAGGATAAGCATTAATTTAAATAAAGAGCTAAGGAGTTAATATAACAGAATTGATGGATCATTGATTTTACGAAGATTGAGGTATGATTGAAATTTGAGGATAAGCATTAACTTAAATGGAGAGTTAAGAAATTAACATGGCAAAAAATTGATGATTTATTAATTTTAGGAAGGTAATGATATGATTGAATTGGTTATTAAAATTTAAGAAAATTAGGGAAATTATTATTATATCTATTTGATTGCAAGATAGGAATTTAAAATTTTATATTATGAATGTTGCATTTGAAGATTTCGTAAGTATCGCATTGTTGAGTATTTTGAGGAAAAAGGAAATCAGGAAATAAAATCGTTAATGGAATAGTGTCGAATTCAATTCTAGGGATGAGGATTTAGATTTTGAATATGCATCGATTGGATTTAAATTGAGGAGTAAAAATCATTAATGGATTGGTGTTTAAATTCAAACTTTTCGGATGACATTTTAAATTTTATGAATATAGTTGATTAATTAAATTGAAGGGTTGGATTTATGGATTGTGTCTTTTAGATAGGAGTCTTAATGTGCATTGAGTGAATTAGAGGATTGGATGTCAAATTCTGATTATTTAATTTTTAATTTAAATTCGGAGGAAATTGTGAGGAAAATGGAAACTAGTTTTTATTTCGAGGATTTTTCAGGAATACAATAATTTCAAAATTTTGAAAATTTGTGAGATGACAATGTGGATTATTTCATGATTTGGTGGATAGATGAATTTAAATTTTGATGGAAAATACTACTATGAGGATTTAAATTTCGAGGACAAAATTCTTTTAAGGAGGGTAGACTTGTCACTACCACATTCCAAAAACAGGGGTATTCTCGACTTTTTATATATATTTAATATTGTGGTAGTTATTTTAAATAATTGCATGATAAGTATATTTAATTTAAATAATTACATGAGATGTGTATTTAAATATTTATAGTGTTCATTAATGTTTGAGCTGGTAGACTTGACCTAGAAGCCCACTAGATGAACACCTGACCAAATTGTAGGGTTGTGGAATTAATTTGTATTATTTAGAACTTATTTAATTGAGGTTGTAATTAATTACCGTAATTTATTTAATTGTTGCGCCTTGCCGTTGCTTCGATATTTGGAGTGATACCCTAGCTTTTGCCTTCCAACAAATTTCACAACCTTGCCCTAGACATGCCTGCCTTCCATTCTGACTTTTTTGCAACTCATAATCATGCTCTCTTGTGCTTTATTTTAGCGACACAAAATTCGTCGTGGACGTTTATTTAATTTCTAAATAAATTCCAACTTGTATCGTTGTGCGTTCCAATCGAAATTGGAGGCAATCTCGACCCATTTTTCGTGCAACCCAAATTAGGATAATATTCTGTTCTAAGTCTTCTTCACTAATGATATTCATGACCCGACCTAATTTTGGCCCCATGTACTCCTAATTAATTTTAGAACGCCAATTGTATCTAATTTTAATTAATTAAATCCAGAAATCCACTTCTGTGCAAATTTTCAATTATTGGGGACTTAATTGCAAAACTGTAATGATGTGTCACCATCCTATTGGTTTAACCCAAATGAAGAAAATAACCCCCTCATTTTCTCCATATCAAATTCTGGCCACCCATTCAAAATGGGGGGCTCATCATCACCACACATCTTACACCCCTCATCCTATTTAATGTCCCATCACCCACACTCTTCCCAACCTAAACCCTAATTCCCAAACCGAGGGAAGCCCCCATCATCCTCCCCTCACTCAAACTGTAGCATCCTCCTCCATTTCTTTATTTTCCTTTTCCCTTCTTCTTCTTCTTCTTTTTCTTCTTCCTTTCTTCTCCTTCTCCTTATTTTTGAACTTATTAAAGGGGGGGAAATGCAATCACCATTACCCACTGTTCACACCCCCATCTCTCCGGCCACAGCTTCGGTCAGCTGACCCCCGACTCCGGCTGAGCCCATTCCTCCCTACAACTGACCTCAGCCGCTCCCCTCTTCCCTGCACCCCTGCCGAACGCCACAGAGTCACCACCACGAATACCACCTCTCCCTCTGATCTCCTCCACCCAGCCTGCCATTAACTCCGGCGCCGAGCTCCCTCTTCCCCGTCGACCACCTTCCCACCACTGCACTCGACGAGCCACCCGGCCTCGCCACGAATTCCACCACCACCATCATCATCAACTCCACCATACCGAACCACCCGCAGCCTCCTTCCCCGGCAGCCTCGATGTCCCTCCCCCCCCATCAGTTCAGACCAGTCGACATCTCCCCTCCCGAGCTCTTCTCTCCAGCCAAGCAGACCCCGACCGCAGTCCGACGTCGGGCCTCCCTCCTCGACTCCACTTCTCTGTGCAGCACCCACGACGACTCTGGCGAGCTGTAGTTCGGCCAGTTTCCACCCATAGCACATTCCGGTCAGATCCTCATTCCAGCTCTCCGACCTCCTGTACTCGACGAGACGCCGGCCTCCTCTATTGCACGAACCCGCAGCACCCGAAGCTGACCTCCATCTCCTCCACGACTCCGCCAATCCCCTCCCTCTCCGGCCTACAATCCCCGGCCACCACCACGTGAATCACCTCCACCATCAGCATCAACTACCACCACCAGTACTCACTGCCCCGGCCGACCATCCCTTCAGCCCGAGCTCCTCCCTACACCGGTTTCTCTTCCCCTGCCTGAACACCTCTGTCCGGCCATCCCCTCCTCAGCTCCGGCGGCCTTCCTGCTGCACTCCGGCACCATCACTGTGGTGCCCCGTTTCCCCTATTCGGGGAGCGCGGCTAAGAAATACTAGACGGTATCGTTCGATCGGGATAGATTGAATTAAGAATCGTCCTCGTTATGGATTTGTTTCTTCGGAATCGATTCCCATATTTAGTGGACCGTGCCCCCGGGATCGACTTAGCGGCAGAGTCAGGAGGGACCTCTCCGCTGCATTCTTTTGTTGCCTAGTTTTCGCTGTCGCTTGTTGCTTTCGTGCCTTGAGTTGGTTTTCGGATTTGCTTGGGTTTTCTTGAACGGTTTCGATGATTTCGTTGCTTTCGTTCTTAGGACTGCACTTCAATTCCGAAAATGGAAAGAGAGGAAGAAGTACTGATCAGCTGTTCGTGTCAATACAGGTGATCCAGCAGTAGGCGTCGCTCAAGCGGACTCCTAAATCACTTCCTTCCTCCTTCCAACCACTAAAGTGAGTGGCTACCAACCCGATTAGCTAGCCCTTCTTGCTAGTCTTCACATCTAATTCTTGTGTTCGTGCTTGTCCCGATCAAACGATACCAAGTAATAACTAAAAGATATCAAGATAATAAGGGAATAGACTTGGATCTGTATGCTTGTCATTGAAACTTGTGAACGGTTACTTACTACATGCTTGCTTATTCAAAATGTTTACCATATGCATATATATAAGTTAGAATGCTTACTTCTTCCTCTATAAATATGCTATATGTAGAACACCCTTTGCCATGCATCAATTATTCAGGGAGACTATGCAAAATACATCACACAATGCTACATATCCCTTGAATTCATTGCCTCAGCTACATAAATGCAAACTTAACACAAACGCCGTTGATCACGGACAACTTGTGCACAAGGCCTCTCGGTTCCTGCGGACGGTCGCTGGGGCACTGGCACCGATCCGATCCGGACGGAACCTCAAGATTAGTCTCTCCCATAGGCGAGATGGCGTGCAGCGATACATGTGCCTCCGTCACCTTAGCCTGAGACTAAGACCGTCCATTATGGCATCAAAGCCAGTGATCCCCTCGTATATTTAAACCTGTTGAAACTAACTTGTGTCTTCTTGACAGGGAAGGCAAGGTAAGTATTATGCAGGTGGTTCAGACGGACAGGTAAATGTTACCGAACGGTGACGGGTCATTTCAATGATTCTATATCTATGTCTTGTTGTAAAATGAACTAAGGCAAGATAGAAACCCACAGTAAATATGCATGCTTCATTAAAACAACGTGACGACTCGTATAGTTGGGTTAGCTTGCCTTCACCAGTACGTTTCGATGTACTGACCCTCGTTGAAACAGGTTCCCCGCGCTAGGAGAACCAAGCGAGGAGCAGGAGACAAACCCCCATTCCAGTCCAGCTGTAGGCACGCCACGACCGTGCCACCTTTGACGCATTTTGAAGAAGAAGCCTTTTGAAGAAGAAGCTAGCCACCAAGCAACCATGCAGCTTCGTGGCAAGGCAGTCGTTCCGACCCAAGGTCTTATATTTTGAGTAGTAGTAAAGGATGTAACGTACAGGACTGCTATCTCATTTTGTGTCAACACTTTTGTAAGCCCATAGAGGCAATCCTTATGTCTCAGTTCAAGGAGTTTGTAATAGATGTTCATATTATCAATAAAAGAGAACTTTTCCATGTTCAAATCTGTGTTTCAATTATCTGCGTACTCTGAATAGGTGCTCGCTATGCAAAACAAAATACTTAGCCTTGTGCGGTGCGCAACCTAGGCCCGCACGGCGGTCACGCCCGGGGGACGACTATCGATTCTACGGAATAGGGGCGTGACATGTTGGTATCAGAGCACAGCTTCAAAGTTCCTTGATTCATAAACTGGAAAAGTTCCCTTAGCGATAACTCGCCTATGTGAACTCCTGAACTCGTTAAGGCCAAAATGAGATACGTTCATGCAATAAGTCCATAATACATTATAATCCTGATCTAAATTACCTCTTTTGAAGGAATGACGCAAGCGCAGCCATCAGCGCTAGCGCCAGGCGAGACACGGACTCAGGAGAGCAGCTCCGGAACATCAGGAAGCTCTCGGAGCCAACGGGGCATGTCTCAAACAGATTCGATTCAACAAGTGGTGCAAATGTTAACCGAGCAAAGACAGAGGGATGATGCCCGCCAAGCCAAGTTCGAGAGCAATCTAGAGGCTCGACTCTCAGTCCAACAAAAGCAGGTAGATACCCTGCAGCAGCTTGTTCAGACCCTGGCCTCCAACCATTCTGCCGCGACCACAGCTACGCCAGTGGAGCAGCCAGTACTTGAAGTCGAAACACCGTTAGTGCCAAGGACGAGGGAAGTGACTACCTTCACCTTTGCAAACTTCAAGAAGGTCTGCAACACGCCATTTAAGGGGACTGAGGACCCAATCGTGGCCCTAGATTGGCTCGCCGAGCTTGAAGATCATTTTTCTCTCCTGGATGTGCCGGAAGACAAGCGCGTCACTTGTGCCAAACTACTGCTTCGCTTCAATGCGCACGACTGGTGGGACGTGCATCGACGATCTCTTCAACTTGGCCATGGAGAGGAGGCGATCGCGTGGACGACTTTTCGTGCCGCATTTGAAGAGGAGTTTATACCACCACCTCTACGACGTCAACGGGAAAATGAGTTCATTCAACTCCGGCAGGGCAGTATGACGGTGAAGCAATACTCGGCAGAATTCAACAAACTGGCCAAATTTGCTACCGCTTACCTACCGGATGCAGCGAGTCGTGCCAGACGATTCGAAGGAGGGCTACGTCCTGGTATCCACGGGCACGTATCCGTTCCACAGTATCAGACGATGAGGGAAGTTTTAAACCATGCCCTCTCCCTCGAACCGCAGTATCCTCACGTTGCCACCGGCGCTGTGCAAACCCCCAATCACAAACGCCAAGGCAACGATAGAGGAAACACAGCTGCAAAGCGCCCTAACAATGGCGGTTCGAAAAAGGGAAACTCGGGGCAACGATGTGATTTTTGTAGAAGGACAGGGCACATCGAAAGTGAATGTCGCCAGAAGCATGGGTTATGTCTCATTTGTGGAGCTTCCGATCACGCCCTTCCCAACTGTCCAAAGTTCACCGAGCGCCGTCCTCCCCAACAAAATCAGACTCTGGCACCTCAGGCAAATCGAGCGGCGCCTCAACAAGGGCATAATCAAGCTCAAGGCTGAGTCTACACCATGACACGGGAAGAAGCATTAGCTTCGGATACCGTCGTGTCAGGTACCTTACTTTTCAATAATATACCTGCTCGCGTTCTATTTGATTCAGGTGCAACGCATAATTTTATTTCCACAAATTTTGCCGTGGAAAACAATGTAAAAATGACTCCGTTGCACTTAGATTTAAATGTTAGCACCCCCTCTGGTACAAAAATCCATGTTCGTTCAGTATGCCTAGGTGGTTACATTTGTATTTGGGAGAAGAAGCTGTCGCTCGATGTCTTAGTTCTAGATGTTAGGGACTATGATATCATCTTGGGAATGGACTGGCTAGGCGCATGCGCAGCAACTATTGAGTGTGCAGAGAAGCGAGTCATTTTCCGTCTGCCCGGAGAAGCCGTGTTCTGTTACACCAGTAGTCCAGCGAACGATGCGACCAAGGCCTGCATGGTGATTTCGGCAAAATCTGCTCGGCGAATGCTCTACACAGGCTGCGAGGGATTTCTAGCATCAGTTCGGGACGCGCGGCAGGACTACGCAAACGTCGAGCCTAATTCCGTTGAGGCGGAGTTCCCCGACGTGTTTCCGAGCGAACTACCCGGCATGCCGCCCGATCGAGAGATTGAATTCACTATAGACACATTTCCAAATACACAGCCAATTTCAAAGCCTCCGTACAGAATGGCACCTGCAGAGCTGAATGAATTAAAGCACCAACTCCAGGAATTGCTTGATCGCGGGTTCATCCGTCCGAGCGTGTCTCCTTGGGGCGCTCCCGTGCTCTTTGTGAAGAAAAAGGACGGAACTCTACGCCTCTGCATAGACTATAGGGAATTAAACAAGGTCACAATCAGGAACAAATATCCTCTGCCACGGATAGATGACTTGTTTGATCAGTTACAAGGGGCAACGGTGTTTTCTAAAATTGATCTTCGCTCGGGTTATCACCAGCTGAAGATTAAGCCAGAAGACGTACCCAAGACTGCTTTCAGAACCCGCTACGGCCATTACGAGTTTTTCGTGATGCCGTTTGGACTGATGAATGCTCCTGCTGCATTCATGGATACGATGAACCGTGTCTTTAGGCCCTTCATCGATAAATTCGTGGTGGTGTTTATCGATGACATCTTAGTGTACTCGAAGACTAGGGATGAGCACGCAGGACACCTGCGGATGGTGTTGCAAACCCTTCGAGACAACAAGTTGTACGCCAAACTGAGTAAATATGAGTTTTGGCTAGACAGTATATCCTTTTTGGGCCATGTTATCTCGTCTCAAGGCATCTCAGTTGACCCGAAAAAGGTGGAAGCCATTACACAGTGGAAACATCCGGAATCAGCTAGCGACATCCGAAGCTTTCTTGGACTGGCAGGATACTACCGTCGGTTCATACAGAACTTTGCTAGAATTGCTTCGCCCTTGACGCAGCTCACACGGAAGGGTGCGAAGTTTACTTGGACGGACGACTGTGAAGCTTCGTTTACGGAGTTAAAGCAGCGCCTCGTCTCCGCCCCGGTCCTCACTTTGCCAAACGGACCAGATGACTTCAAAATATATAGCGATGCATCAGGAAGGGGACTAGGATGTGTCCTGATGCAACGGGACAAAGTGATAGCCTATGCGTCTAGACAGCTAAAGCCTCACGAGCAGAACTACCCAACGCATGACCTCGAGCTTGCCGCGGTAGTGTTTGCATTAAAGCTGTGGCGCCACTATCTTTATGGCGTGCCGTGTGAAATCTATACAGACCATAAAAGTTTGAAATATTTGTACACTCAAAAAGATTTGAATCTTCGGCAGCGGCGATGGCTTGAACTCCTTAGCGACTTCGATCTCATGATCAGATACACGCCTGGTAAGGGAAACGTCGTAGCTGACGCACTGAGTCGAGTGTTTGCAGGAAGTTTGGCTATTGATGATAGGCTGCGCCGAGATCTTGAATCACTGGGCATTACTTTAAAAATTAGATACACAAAGTGGGCGCAAGTATCACATCTGCGCCTCGAACCCGACTTGTTAAATAGAGTGAAGACCGCTCAGAAGGACGACCCATTCCTGCAAAAGATTCATGCCCTTATCTCAGCAGGGAAGGCGTCCGACTTTGCGGAAAGCACGGATGGGATGCTTCGAGTGAAGGGAAGACTTTGCGTTCCAAACGACGCGGCCCTCAGAGAAGAAATACTCACGGAAGCCCACTATGCTAGCTATACTTCTCATCCGGGTAGCACAAAGATGTATCGGGATCTTCGCACGACGTTTTGGTGGCACGGCTTGAAAAAGGATGTGGCGCAGTTTGTGTCGCATTGCATGGCTTGTCAACGAGTAAAGGCCGAACACCAGAAACCAGGCGGAGAACTACAGAGCCTTGCTATTCCGGAGTGGAAATGGGATGATATAACGATGGATTTTATCGTTGGTTTGCCGAGGACGCAACGGGAACATGATGCAGTCTGGGTTATCGTCGATCGACTCACCAAGTCAGCTCACTTCCTGCCTATCAAGTCTACTTGGAGTGCCGACCGCCTGGCTCAGATATATCTCAACGAAATCGTTCGACTCCATGGCGTGCCAGTAACCATAGTCTCTGATCGAGATGGTCGATTCATATCACGTTTCTGGGGAAGCCTGCAGTCAGCAATGGGGACGAAGTTGAAGTTTAGCTCCGCCTACCATCCACAGACCGACGGCCAAACCGAACGTGTCAACCAGATCCTCGAAGACATGTTGCGACTCTGCGCTTTGGACTTGAAGACGAGTTGGGACCTTCATCTACCTTTAGCTGAATTTGCTTACAACAATAGTTATCAATCAAGCATTCAAATGGCGCCGTATGAGGCGTTATACGGGCGAAAGTGTAGATCTCCTATCTGCTGGGACGAAGTTGGGGAACGGCAAGTACTTGGCCCTTAACTCGTGGAGCAGACCGTCCAGAAAGTCCGGCTGATTCGGGATAGATTAAAGGTAGCTCAAAGCCGTCAAAAGAGCTACGCGGACACACATCGAAGACCGCTAGAGTTCCAAGTAGGCGACCGAGTATTCCTCAAGGTCTCGCCCATGCGAGGAGTCAGCAGGTTCGGGGCAAGAGGAAAGCTAAGTCCGAGATTTGTCGGCCCGTTCGAAATACTAAAGCGGGTTGCCTCAGTTGCGTATCAGATTGCTCTACCACCATCCCTATCCGACGTACACGATATATTCCATGTTTCACAGCTTAGGAAATATGTGTACGACCCAAGCCATGTGGTAGACCTGGACCAACTGAACCTTCAAGCCGACTTGACGTATGTAGAACAGCCTGTGCAAATTTTGGATAGAAAAGAAAAGCTGCTTCGGACTCGTTCGGTTCCTCTCGTGCGCATGCTTTGGCGGAATCACTCTGTCAAAGAATCTACTTGGGAGATTGAATCCGAAATGAGGGAAAGGTTCCCCTCATTATTTCCTAGTGGTAGGTTCGATTCTTTAAGTTTCGGGACGAAACTTCCAATTAGTTGGGTAGGATGTGGTGCCCCGTTCCCCCTATTCGGGGAGCGCGGCTAAGAAATACTAGACGGTATCGTTCGATCGGGATAGATTGAATTAAGAATCGTCCTCGTTATGGATTTGTTTCTTCGGAATCGATTCCCATATTCAGTGGACCGTGCCCCCGGGATCGACTTAGCGGCAGAGTCAGGAGGGACCTCTCCGCTGCATTCTTTTGTTGCCTAGTTTTTGCTGTCGCTTGTTGCTTTCGTGCCTTGAGTTGGTTTTCAGATTTGCTTGGGTTTTCTTGAACGGTTTCGATGATTTCGTTGCTTTCGTTCTTAGGACTGCACTTCAATTCCGAAAATGGAAAGAGAGGAAGAAGTACTGATCAGCTGTTCGTGTCAATACAGGTGATCCAGCAGTAGGCGTCGCTCAAGCGGACTCCTAAATCACTTCCTTCCTTCCTCCTTCCAACCACTAAAGTGAGTGGCTACCAACCCGATTAGCTAGCCCTTCTTGCTAGTCTTCACATCTAATTCTTGTGTTCGTGCTTGCCCCGATCAAACGATACCAAGTAATAACTAAAAGATATCAAGATAATAAGGGAATAGACTTGGATCTATATGCTTGTCATTGAAACTTGTGAACGGTTACTTACTACATGCTTGCTTATTCAAAATGTTTACCATATGCATATATATAAGTTAGAATGCTTACTTCTTCCTCTATAAATATGCTATATGTAGAACACCCTTTGCCATGCATCAATTATTCAGGGAGACTATGCAAAATACATCACACAATGCTACATATCCCTTGAATTCATTGCCTCAGCTACATAAATGCAAACTTAACACAAACGCCGTTGATCACGGATAACTTGTGCACAAGGCCTCTCGGTTCCTGCGGACGGTCGCTGGGGCACTGGCACCGATCCGATCCGGACGGAACCTCAAGATTAGTCTCTCCCATAGGCGAGATGGCATGCAGCGATACATGTGCCTCCGTCACCTTAGCCTGAGACTAAGACCGTCCATTATGGCATCAAAGCCAGTGATCCCCTCGTATATTTAAACCTGTTGAAACTAACTTGTGTCTTCTTGACAGGGAAGGCAAGGTAAGTATTATGCAGGTGGTTCAGACGGACAGGTAAATGTCACCGAACAGTGACGGGTCATTTCAATGATTCTATATCTATGTCTTGTTGTAAAATAAACTAAGGCAAGATAGAAACCCACAGTAAATATGCATGCTTCATTAAAACAACGTGACGACTCGTATAGTTGGGTTAGCTTGCCTTCACCAGTACGTTTCGATGTACTGACCCTCGTTGAAACAGGTTCCCCGCGCTAGGAGAACCAAGCGAGGAGCAGGAGACAAACCCCCATTCCAGTCCAGCTGTAGGCACGCCACGACCGTGCCACCTTTGACGCATTTTGAAGAAGAAGCTAGCAACCATGCAGCTTCGTGGCAAGGCAGTCGTTCCGACCCAAGGTCTTATATTTTGAGTAGTAGTAAAGGATGTAACGTACAGGACTGCTATCTCATTTTGTGTCAATACTTTTGTAAGCCCATAGAGGCAATCCTTATGTCTCAGTTCAAGGAGTTTGTAATAGATGTTCATATTATCAATAAAAGAGAACTTTTCCATGTTCAAATCTGTGTTTCAATTATCTGCGTACTCTGAATATGTGCTCGCTATGCAAAACAAAATACTTAGCCTTGTGCGGTGCGCAACCTAGGCCCGCACGGCGGTCACGCCCGGGGGACGACTATCGATTCCACGGAATCGGGGCGTGACAATCACCACCGTGAGCACCCTTCTTCCCTCCTTCACTTGTTTAATTAATGTATAGTAGTGTATGTTAATATATAATGTATGTGTTTAATTAATGTATAGTAGTGTATGTTAATATATAATGTATATATTTAATTAATGTATAGTATAGTGTATGCTTAATATATAATGTATGTATTTAATTAATGTATATACTTGTATTTATTATTTATGTAATAAATTGGTTTACACATATATATATACCAATGAATATTAATGTATATGCTAAGATTAATAAATGAATGTATATGTATACATACATAAAAAAATATATATATAGTATAAGCTCTATTAAGTATATCAAAATGCATATATCTATTATAATTATAATTAGTTGGAATTAATGTCTATAATAAATAATAATAGATATTATATGCCCACATACTAGATGACCCTAATGTGATTACGAATACCCCGTAGCCACCTTGACCTGTGCCCATGTAGTATGATAGCAGACTGCCATATGTACACTGACATACTGACAAGGACCGTATCACCGACTGTCTGAATTCACAGAATTACAGACGCGACGTCGTGCAACTTGACGCACTTGACCCTAGTTGACTAGTGCCATACCTGGCACAGCCCTGAGTTCGATGTATTTTGATTGTGTGTTAGTGTAGCATCTGATGCAAATGTTATATTATGATTTGTCTATAGGACTGTTGGATCATCCAGACGATACTCTGGGACAGGATATTGGTATTGACAGCTAAGGACCCAAGGCGAGTACATTCTCTGACAGTTTCTATTATGTTGATTATTTCTATAACTCTTGTTGTATAGCGTACATAACTCTGACACTATTCTTTACATAAGTTGGCATCATTGAGACCGTCACGAGGAGTCGTGACTTGGAATCCATCGTGCTAGCTTGGGGGAAAAACGGGGAAATATTAGTAGCTTATGTGATCATACCCAACTTTACATGCATCATAGCTCACCCACGCCTCACGTCGGTGCAGCCTTACCATTACATGCCTCATCACTGTTACATGTGGTTAGCCTAACTATTACTCGCATCATAGCTATCCGTATGGATTAGCCTGACCTCAGGGATGATCGCTAACCAATGTAATGAGTCTTATCAATCCCAAGTCGATCACAAGATATGCTGATATTTCACACACTTAGTTAGATGATTCTTGACATGTATCTCTAGTGTATTGATCTAGCCTCCCCACATGTTCTAGTTTTGTTCTTGTACACCTTTACATACCAGTTCATTATTCTAGCGTGTATATGGATTTCTATTTCATTTCTAGATGTACATTATATGCTCCAGTATTCCTTTATTCCAGTATTTCTGTTTCCAGTATATCCATTCTCATCAGTATTCCTTATTGCCAGTTTTTATATCTGTCTGTATTTCTTTACACTGTTTTATAGTTTTATCAATATTTGTGGAACTGCTGTTAGAGGTGTATTTTGTTCCAATCCTGACTGGATATATTTTTCCAGACTAGGCCTAGAGGACTGGTGTCCGACACTTATGGACCATATGGTGAGTAGCTGAGACTTGGACTTTGTAGTTTAGTTGTGATTCCGGGAGGTTAGCCGGAATCACTAGTTATCTAGTGAGTTTCTCAACTGTCTATTTTTTGGTACCAAATTTGTCTCTGGCAAACTTATTTGAGACTTGGATTATATTGTTGAGTTAGACTATTCTATTTTAGACTTGTGTTGCATCTTACTTGTTTCTTCGAGATCTTATCATGCTGTAGTTGTGATTGAGTACGTTGTTTATATTGTATTGTGGTATCCGTGTCTCCTTATGGAGTAAGATGCTCGTGTGAGATTGTTTAGATAGCATCAAGACCTAGATAGCGTTCTACCGCTGATGCTGCGGCGTAGGCTGGACGTACCCACGCACTCGTGCCCCTATACCGGGTGCGGGTCGTGACAGAAACGACGATGATCTTGTGTATGATAATAGTAGATGGTTGTATCAGTTAAAATAGATAAATGGGTGTTTGGGAGTAAGGGTACAAGTGTTCCAGGAAGTGAGTAAAAGGAGTAACCTATATAGAAGTAAGTGTAGTGGATATAGTACCTTGTTAGTATTTTAGAGTGTAGAAGTAGTATGTATCAGTGAACAGTATGATAGATATAAGGGTACTAATGAAATAACATAGTGTCATAGTGGTTAGAAAGTATTTATGTATGTTATATTGATACAATATATTGGTAAATATCCTAGAGTGATTATTAGGTGTAAGATATGAGTTTGCACCAGATATCAAGATGGAAGGAGTACCTTAGTGGCAAGATCCAGAGTACCTTAAGTATTATGGAGGTTTAGGGTACAAGCATTCTAGTGACTGGTGTACTGGGAACAGACGAGAGACATGAGTAACCTAGTATGAGAGTATCATCTATGTCACGCCCCGATTTCGTAGAATCGATAGTCATCCCCCGAGCGTGATGCCATGCGTGCCTAGGCTGCGCAACGCACAAGGCCAAGATATTTTATATAACAAGCACATATTCAGAGTACACAGATATTTGAACACAATATTGAAACATGAAAAAGTTCTCTTTATTGATAAAGAACATCTTTTACAAACTCTTGAAAGAGTCAGATGGATGTCGCACGAGCTTACAAAAGTGGACGCAAAATGAGATGGCCATCCGATATATTACATCATTTTACTAAAACTTCAAAGCTATAGACACCTTCGGGTAAAACTATCGCCTTTCTACGGAGCTGCATAAGGTATGTGCATGAGCTCCTAGAACTTCAAAATACGCTTCAAGGGCACAAACATGACTTGACGGTAGGTGGACTGGATTGGAAAGTTGCTTTAGCTTCTTGCAGTATCTCCTTGGTATAAACACCCTAATTTTTCAAGAATTTTTAAAACAATTTTTACACAATTTTCTGTAATATTCTGGAATTAAAACTAAGGTATTTTGTGACTAAATGATTTTTTAAATGATGTTAATTAATATTAAAATATTACAAAAATAATATTTTCTGGTGTAAAATGAAAAAATAGACATAGGGTAATTTTTTGGGAATTTATTGGACCCCAGAAATATTTTTAAAGTCCTAAAAACCAAGTCGTAATTAACCCTAAATTAAACCCTGACTGAACCCGGAATATTTGAAATAAACCAAACCGAACCGCTGTTAAAAATGAACAGAACCCAACCCAACCTTAGCGGGTCGGGTCGGATCTAAACCCGACCCGAAACCCGCCTAACCGAACCCACACTTAAACATTAGCGGATCGGACCGGATTCATATTGAACTCGACCCGCTGACCCGCCGACCCGCCGACCCGACCCGATCGAAACCCTAGTCAGAATCCGACCCAGATTACTGTTCCGGCATCCCCTATATATATTTCCCTCCGTCGGCCGAAACCCTAATCCCCTCGCCATCTCCGATCGAGCAGTACCCCGCTCCGGCCGCCCTAGCCCTGAACCCTAACTCCTCCTCCCTCGTCCCCTTCCTCCTCCAGCAGCACCACCACCATCACCCTCTTCCCTCGACGACCCGCTGCCCGACCTCGACTCGCCTCTCCCCAGTACCCGAGCGTCGGCCGCCTGAGCACCAATCCCCTCCGCCTCCGGCTGAACATCTCCGCCTCGAGCCGCCTTCCTCCGGCGAGTCTCCCACAGCAGCACTCGAAACCCTAAACCCTAGACCGGACACAGCACAGGGTCGTGTCGTATCTCCTCGCAGACACGAAGAAACTCTGTTCCACGGAGCCCTATTCAGGTAGCATTTTCTCTCTCCTCGTTGCCCCGTTTTCTGTTCCGTCAGTTGTGACGCATAGGCTGTGTAACCCTCTCGATGCCCGTGCAACCCGCTCGGTGCGTCGCGTCCTGTGGCGATGGCGAACCGCGATCCAAAAACAGGAAAAATAACACCCTATTTTTCCCCGAAACTGAGTACGCCCCGCCAAACGGGACGACTTGTCGCGTGCGGTCTTCACCAAAAGGTGCGTGCCGTTGATATGGATGTGTGGGATCTCGCAGAAGTTGATTTGGATGTGCGTGCACACCAGAATCAACGCGTATCCGCCGACAACGCCCCGTATCTGCCTATTTTGTAACTCATCATAACTTTGTGTACACATGTCGGATCAAAACGAAAATTGCGCCATCGGACTCGTAGCAATACACTGGTCCTGTGACCCAAGTTTGGTTTGATTCTGAGAACGTTGACCAAAATTGCGTATCGTGGGCCCTACGGCTCCACTTGACGGGCGATTTTGTGATCGGCTCATCGGAATCCAATTCTGGAAGTTCCGTTGGGTTCGTATCATCATTCTGGACTTGTTGACACTAAGTTGGATGAATTTGGAGACCATTGGTTCTGACATATTTTTCGGTACAAAGCGGGCCACACGTGGACCCCACTTTGACCCAAAATTACCATTTTGCCCCTGTGTCCAAATTGGATGAAAGGGAAGTGCTTTTTAGCTATTTTGCTTATTCTGGGAACGTTGGTGATATCTATTTCAGTATCCGGAGACATTTGTTCTGAGGCCGTAGCTTCTGATCCTGTGTGCTTGACTTCTGGACAGTACACCTTGCATCTTTCTTACCAGGCAAAATACCTTGCCAAATTGCTTACAGTATTTTGCATGCTTAGTATATTTTTATATATTTATTACATCTCTGTTATTTATTGTATGTGTAGTTTCTTTCAGTTATTACTATATATTAGATATGTTGACACACACTTGACACTTAGTATCATGAGAGGACAATCATTAGGCGTATGGGCTTTTAACCACTCTGGTAAACCGGAGTATATAGTTCGCACTACGAGCGTGTGTCGCACTGGTCGCTACCCCAGAGGTATGTCGATTTCTGTAGAGTTGTGCTGGTCGCTACCCCAGAGGTATGTCGATTTCTGATGTCCATTGACGGGTGTGTGAGTTGTGAGACTTAGATCGAGTAGCCTACCTTTGCCCATACATCGAAAAGTTGTCCTCATTTGCATTCATATAGATGGTCTTGTACAGCGTACTTATTTATTTTCAAATAATATGCATGTTTACTGTATTCAAATTGGCTCGCTTTTCTGTATCTTGTTACGTCCCTCTGAGGACCTGGTCCTCTGTCAGGTGTATCTGTTCTTGAGTATTTGCAGGAGCGCAGATTTGGATGGTTATATATATTTTGTAGATGTCCTCTCTTCGAGCCCATGATTGTTAGCTGGTATTCTTATATGGCGTTGTTGTGTTGTACTTATATTGTATTTGCTCTTATATTCGAGTTGGTAGTGGATTTGTTTTCATCCAACTATCATCCTTAGATACTTATGTTGAGATCTAGTTATATAGATGCTGGTTATTCATTTATATTGATTTTATGTGGATAAGATTTAGATTGTACCCTGTGACTTGTGATATATTTTATACCACTTGTGGATTGATATTCATATTACAGCGTACGTATGGGATATGGTTTTCATATATTGGAGTTGTCATATCCATGCGGCTGGCATGCTTACGTATTCCTAGTCCTACGTATTTTGGGACTGGGGCATGACATGTTTTTGTGGTGGCCCATGCAGGTCGAGAGCATATTGTTTCAGTTACGTTACTGTACCGAGCAAGCCTGCAAATAGGATTAGAGTATAGGATCTCATCCATATTTGACTATGATTCATCTTCCTCTTATCTGTTCTATTCGAATAATTGTATCCTGCTTGATTCCTTTACTTCCCTGATAATTCCTTGAGTATAGCCCCCTCCTAGAATATAGAAGTCCCTGTCGCTAGATGATAAGTAGGGTAACATCCCTATTAAGGGTACAACCAGAGTGTTGACACACCACTAAGTTTAGAATATCTAGTGAACCCTAGAATTCCTTATCTCTAGAATTGGTTTACCATTACCCCCTGATGTATTATGAAGACTTAAGAGTAGTATAGACACTACTAATGTTAGTTAGAAGTTTACCATAATATTTGACCCTAGTATTGAGGAACCAATAGAAAACCAAAAAAATTAAAATTTAGGACTGAACCTGACCTTCATAGTTAGATAGTATTGGAGAATTATAAACTTAGATCATTGTCTTATTATTAGTAGAGAGCACCTTCGGAAGCCTAGAGGAATGTAATCAAACACTTTTCCTTGATCATGCCTCGAACATAGCAACTAGCATACCACCCCCTTAGAGAACCATGATGCTATCTAGAGCCCTCTATTTTAATTTCATACATTGCTCCTCTGCGACCATAGCACTCGCTAGTGTGCGATGACTGATTATGTTTTTTCTCTTCATCTTTCAATTCGTGCCATCTGACACCTCTAATTATAGACCAAGTGATTGTATTCTATAATAGGATATATAGTTTGCTAAAGTTATAGTTGTAATCTTGAATTTTGAATTGTGTGTCTTGTAGTTAGAACCTAATAGTTGAGTTGTTCAATTAGATTGTGATGATTACCCCTAGTTGTAGATCACGTAATTGTACCCCCACCTCGATACGAGTTATATTCCCTTCCCCTTGAGACTAGTAGCCTTTCCATTCTTAATGTTGGCACATATTCTATGAGCACTATGATTAAGACTTAAGGTGACCCTTACCTATATAATGCAATAGGAGACCCTAATAAGTACCAAGATCTTTCCTCATATACCCTAATAAGATTTTCTATTTTATTTACATGTGCAAGATTATTTTGCAGGATCCTCTTAAGACTGTCACAGTATTAGTTTAATTGTTTTAAGTTGGGTAGTATGCCTCACAACCTAGTACCACATAGTCCACTTGACCCATCGAGGTAGTGTAACTGAATGACATTAATTGTATGCTAGCATAAGACGACAGTATTTATTCAGACAATAGAATTTAGAGGTCCATGCCCTATTTGGTCGACTAGCGACTTAGACAAGGAGTTGTATGACAACTGTGGAGATTGTATAGTCTTAACTTCTTGTGGACTTGAAATATGTTGTGACTTCTTCCATCATGATCTAGCGCATTTATATTTCATATACTACCTTGACTTATGCTACTATTTTATAGCCTAGTTTTGCAAGCTTATTCTTTATCGAGCTTGTTTATGACATATGTATTATTGGGGAGGCCCACAATAATACATTTCACAATCAGTGTATTATGGTCTGATCAACCATAGTGCGCTTGATTCGCCCTTCGCAATAATACTTTACATGGATTGAGATATATAGTTGACTAGTAGACACCTGTACTTGCCCTCTAGATATGCCTGAGCAGATCATATCGGTTACATAACTGTACTAATATGAGCATGTGAATAGGAATTACCAAAATAGGATTTTAATCCACAACTGACTTGACAATTCTCATTTGAATTCTTTAAACGCCTTGATTTCGATACTTCTATTCTATTACCTCTCCCTCGAACTCTTTATTATTGATCTCCGTCTTCCCTTATTTCGGAAAGAAGAAACCACTTGCTTGGTATAAGTTTGATACACAGAGAATACTAGATATACCCCATATAGGCCGATCACATACTTGAGGATTATTCTTTTGTAATTAAGGGCATATCATAGATGTCATGTTTGGTGTTAAAAACTTTGAGGATTAAATAACATGATTAAATAATTTAGAGCATAGCCTTCTTAGATGTATAGCCTTAGATGATAGATGGATAAATTTTAAGTTGGGTAGAAACGACAATGTTAACTTAAGGAGAATTCTTTAGACTGTAATCAAGTGAGGTTAGATAGAGAAACCCTACCCTAGTTTAATTTCGAGGACGAAATTGTTTTAAGTTGGGTAGATTGTAAACCCCCTGATTTTTCAAGAATTTTTAAACAATTTTTACACAATTTTTTATAATTTTCTAGAATTAAAACTAAGGTATTTTGTGACTAAATAATTTTTTAAATGATGTTAATTAATATTAAAATATTATAAAAATAATATTTTTTTGTGTAAAATAAAAAACTAGACATAGAGTAATTTTTTGGAAATTTATTGGACCCCAGAAATATTTTTAAAGCCCTAAAAACCAAGTCGTAATTAACCCTAAATTAAACCCTGACTGAACCCGGTTTATTTGAAATAAAGCAAACCGAACCGCTGTTAAAAACGAACCGAACCGAACCCAAACTTAGCGGGTCGGGTCGGGTCGGATCTAAACCTGACCCGAAACCCGCCTAACCGAACCCACACTTAAACATTAGCGGATCGGGCCGGATTCATATTGAACCCGACCCGCTAACCCGCCGACCCGACCCGATCGAAACCCTAGTCGAAATTCGACCCAGATTACTGTTCTGGCATCCCCTATATATATTTTCCTCTGCCGGCCGAAACCCTAATCCCCTCGCCGTCCCCGATCGAGCAGCACCCCGCTCCGGCCGCCCTAGCCCTGAACCCTAACTCCTCCTCCCTCGTTCCCTTCCTCCTCCAGAAATTCCCCCGTCGACCACCGCCTGACCAGAACCCTAATTCCCTCTCCGCCATCTCTCGAAGACCTCCCCGCACCACCACCGTCGATCTCCCAGCCCTCTCAGCCCACCTCGAGCCCCCTAGCTTGCCGCCCTCGTCTCACCATCTCCGCCTCGCCGTGCCCTGCCCAGCCCAGCACCACCACCATCACCCTCTTCCCTCGACGACCCGCTGCCCGACCTCGACGACCTCGCCTCTCCCCAGCACCCGAGCGCCGGCCGCCTGAGCACCAATCCCCTCCGCCTCCGTCTGAACATCTCCGCCTCGAGCCGCCTTCCTCCGGCGAGTCTCCTACAGCAGCACTCGAAACCCTAAACCCTAGACCGGACACAGCAACCCGGACACAGCACAGGGTCATGTCGCATCTCCTCGCGGACACAAAGAAACCCTGTTCCACGGAGCCCTGTTCAGGTAGCATTTTCTCTCTCCTCGTTGCCCCGTTTTTCGTTCCGTCAGTTGTGACGCATAGGCTGTGTAACCCTCTCGATGCCCGTACAACCCGCTCGGTGCGTCGCGTCCTGTGGCGATCGCGAACCGCAATCCAAAAACAGGAAAAATAATACCCCATTTTTCTCCGGAACTGAGTACGCCCCGCCAAATGAGACGACTTGGTCGCGTGCGGTCTTCACCAAAAGGTGCGTGCCGTTGATATGGACGTGTGGGATCTCGCAGAAATTGATTTGGATGTGCGTGCACACCGGAATCAACGCATATCCGTCGACAACGTCCCGTATCTGCCTGTTCTGGAACTCATCGTAACTTTGTGTACACATGTCGGATCGAAACGAAACTTGTGCCAACGGACTCGTAGCAATACACTGGTCCTGTGACACAAGTTTGGCTGAGAACATTGACCAAAATCGCTTATCGTGGGCCCCACGGCTCCACTCGATGGGCGATTTTAGGATCGGCTCATCGGAATCCAATTCTGGAAGTTCCGTTAGGTTCGTATCATCGTTTTGGACTTGTTGACACTAAGTTAGACAAATTTGGAGACTATTGGTTCTGACACATTTTTTGGTACGAAGCGGGCCACACGTGGACCCCACTTTGACCCAAAATTACCGTTTTGCCCCTGTGTCCAAATTGGACGAAAGGGAAGTGCTTTTTAGCTATTTTGCTTATTCTGGAAATGTTGGTGATATCTATTTCAGCATCCGGAGATATTTGTTCTGAGGCCGTAGCTTCTGATCATGTGTGCTTGACTTCTGGACAGTACACCTTGCAGCTTTCTTACCAGGCAAGATACCTTGCCAAATTGCTTACAGTATTTTGCATGCTTAGTATATTTCTGTATATTTATTGTATCTCTGTTATTTATTACATGTGTAGTTCCTTTCAGTCATTACTATATATTAGATATGTTGACACACACTTGACACTTAGTATCATGAGAGGACAATCATTAGGCGTATGGGCTTTTAACCACTCTGGTAAATCGTAGTATATAGTTCGCACTATGGGCGTGTGTCACGCTGGTCGCTACCCTAGAGGTATGTCAATTTCTGATGTCCATTGACGGGTGTGTGAGTTGTGAGGCTTAGATCGAGTAGCCTACCCTTGCCCATACGTCGAAAAGTTATCCTCATTTGCATTCATATAGATGGTCTTGTACAGCGTACTTATTTATTTTCAAATAATATGCATGTTTACTGTATTTAAATTGGCTCACTTTTCTATATCTTGTTACGTCCCTCTGAGGACCTGGTCCTCTGCCAGGTGTATCTGTTCTTGAGTATTTGCAGGAGCGCAGATTTGGATGGTTATATATATTTTGTAGATGTCCTCTCTTCGAGCCCGTGATTATTAGCTGGTATTCTTATATGATGTTGTTGTGTTGTACTTATATTGTATTTGCTCTTATATTCGAGTTGGTAGTGGATTTGTTTTCATCCAACTATCATCCTTAGATACTTATGTTGAGATCTAGTTATATAGATGCTGGTTATTTATTTATATTGATTTTCTGTGGATGAGATTTAGATTGTACCCTGTGACTTGTGATACATTTTATACCACTTGTGGATTGATATTCATATTACAGCGTACGTATGGGATATGATTTCCATATATTGGAGTTGCCATATCCATGCGGCTGGCATGCTTACGTGTTTCTAGTCCTACGTATTTTGGGACTGGAGCGTGACACTTGGTACGGAAAACCTGTTGTAACGAGGGTCAGTACATCGAAATACACTGGTGAAGGCGAGCTAACCCAACTATACCAATCAACACATTGTTTATGTGAAGCGTGCAAATTATTATGTGGTCTTTCTATCTTGCCTTAGTTCAAGTTATAAGCAAGCAATGGATATGAAAATTTTAATGAAATAAATATGCCACCGGTCGGTGACTTTTACCTGCCCGTCTGAACCACCGCACAACACTTACCATGACCTTCCCTGACACGAAGACATAGTTAGCTTGTACAGTTTAAATATACGAGGGGATCACTGGCACGTTGCCATAGTGGACGAGTTATAATCTTGTGATAGAATAACATGCAACGCATGGGATAGGGGCATCACATGCCATCTCGTCCAAAGCAGGCAACTATCAGGGGAGTTTCGTCCGGATCGGATCGGTGCCAGTGCCCCAGCGACTGTCCGCAGGAACTAAGACCTTATGCACAAGTTGTCTGTGACCAAACGAAGTCTACTAAGTTATCAATCGAGGCAGTTTAAGGCAACACAAGTACAAAACAAGTAACAAAGCATGATCTATTTTGTATAGTCTCCATGATCAGTTTATTACATAGCAAGGTGTGTTATATAGATAGATCAATAATAGAAGAAGTATATATATTCTAACTAGAATTAAAATATGATAAAAGAATATTCTAAATGAACTAGCATGCAACAAGGTAACCGTTCACAAGTTGATTGACATACGAAAGTAATCCAAGTCTATTTTATTTTATTATATCTTGACATCTTTTAGTTATTATGGTATCGTTTGATCGGAACAATCAAGAAGGCAAGATTTTAGATGTGAAGACTTGGAAGAAGGGTCAACTAAATCGAATTATAGTCACTCACTAGTTGGTTGGAGAGAGAAAATGAAGGAGGTGTTTTAAGACTCCGCTCGCGCGACGTCTACTGCACGATCACCTCCATTGCCACAAATAGATGATCAATACCTTTTCTCCTCTTTCCGAGCTCAAAATAAAAGTGCAGTTCAATGAACAAAAGTAATAAAATCTATCAAAACTGTTCAAGAAAATACAAATCTGAAAACCAACTCAAAAGTACGAAAACAACAAGGCGACAACGAAAACTAGGCAAGAAAACTTGCAGCAGAGAGGT
Source organism: Iris macrosiphon (assembly GCA_036927795.1). Classification (NCBI taxonomy): domain Eukaryota; kingdom Viridiplantae; phylum Streptophyta; class Magnoliopsida; order Asparagales; family Iridaceae; genus Iris; species Iris macrosiphon. The sequence goes on from JAYESA010000002.1 coordinate 10,494,225, forward strand.
CCCTCTTGACTCTGCGGCTAAGTTCGTCCTTGGGCACGGTCCACTGAATATGGGAATCGATTCCGAAGAAGCAAATTCATAACGAGAAAAAGATCTTGATCCAATCTATCCCGATCGAACGATACAAAAAGTATTTCTTAGTCGCGTTCCCCGAAAAGAAGGAACGGGGCACCACATCTACGTACCACATATAGAGTTAGTGCCTTATGTAAATGGTGTCAAGACTATGATAGGCATCATATAGAGAGTATTCTAGATTGGTAAGGGTTTACCAATATGGTACATGAGTGTTCGTATATAGGGTTCATTTTCAAGTAGAATGGTTATGCACTGTTCAGGTGACTTCAAGAATTGAGACATACAAAAGACTGTATGTGTGTTAGAGAGTGAGCTAGAATAAGAATCGACATATTAGTGAATGCGTTTATGTGTCTCACATGGACGTATAGAAAATCTGAGTGTTGGTAAAGTACCTTTCTAGTACAAGAAGATAGTATCCTAGAGGTGTTAGTATAGTATCATGGACAGTGTGTGTGCCAGTGAGTTAAGTGTGTCCATGGCCTAGAACCATAGTATACCATTAGTATTAGAAGTGGTAACCCTTGATATTAAGTATTTTGGCTATGATGAGGCCCGGTGAAGGCTTGGTGTGAGGTAAGTAAGAGATCCAGCTAGGCCACATGTGGCACAACAAATTGTTCCGCACCAGCAAAGGGAGACACCCCAACGGGACAGAACTTTTTCGATAACGGTCGAGGGACCGATGCTACAGGTATTGGGTTAGAAGGTTTTAAGCTTCTCTTCCCTTTCCTTTCCATATATAGATCTGTGTAGTTCTACAGTTTTCCATTGTTACATTAGTAATTTTGTGATATAATATAGTTAGCAAGTGACCCTGATTGAGACTATAATATCGTGACAGGCAGAGACTATAACCATGCTTGTTATTTTCTTTCGATAGAATAGCATGTTGTATAATTTTAGATAGGGCTTTTATGGACCATGATTGTTAGGGGTTTGACCGTAGTAAAGACTATGATGAATAGGTTACTGGCCACAGGGAGAGAGAGAGAGGGGGGAGGCGAGGTGCTTTAATTTCGAGGACAAAATTATTTTAAAGAGGGTAGACTTGTCACTACCATATTTCTAGATATGGATATTTTTGTCATTTTATATTATTCATATATTGTGCATATTTATTTATTTAATTATTGTGTTAGTTATTTATTGGTTAGTGGACTAGACTAGTTATTAGACTTAATGTTAGTGGACCTAACTAGACTTGACATGACACTTGAAAACCCAACAATTTAGACTAGCCATATTAAACTCAAATTGAGTCAATCCCTTTTATTAATTAGATATTAGATTAAACCTTCATTAGGCATAGTAGCTTCCATTAATTAAAATTCGCTTCATGACAACCCAATAGGGGTATACATGACAATTTATATTACTTGGGGAAAATGGTTTCTTGGCCGACCCTATATAGGGAGAGTATTTCTCTCATCTTCATTTCTTCATCCAAGTTCATCCCTAATTTGATTTCTTCCCCAAATGGGTTCATCTCTCCACTAATACTTCTCAAATTACTCTCAATCCCTTCCATTCTCACCATCTAAGGAGCTTAGAAGCTTAGAGTTGCAAGAAGCACTTGGAGAAGAAGGCTTTGGCTAGAAGCTTGTGTCCTAATTGTGTCCATTGGGCTTGCATTGGGAATCCATCTTCCAATAGGTATAACCATCAATTTCTCCTTTAATTAGATTTTAATTATTGTATTTGAGCATTAGGAACTCACCCATGCATTAGGGCTACCCATAGGAAGAAGAACTAGGTTCATATGACACCTATGGTGTGAGTTACATTAATTTTTATGTCCAATTTAAGGAAAATCTGAGATTAGTACACAAAGTGTTTGAAATTGGGTCAATTAGGTCTAATTGGACTTAGATTGGTTGTGTGAAGCTAGATACGTGTCCACAATTCGATACGAGTAGGTTGTATCATGGTACACCATGATACATGGTGGTTTTGAGAATTTTTTCTTCAACACTTGTGATACACATGTCAATTTCTTTAATTACATGGTATATAGCTAATATAATTATTAGATGGTATTATATGTCTATATTAGGATGTGTTTGATGTATTTTGAGGGGTGATATAACAATGGATTGGATATTGGAGGGTGTAGCATAAATGTCAAGAGTATCTTGATATTGCCCATGGAGTGCTTGACTGAATAACCTATTGCTAGTGTGAGGGTGTTACCTATAGTATCATATGGATGTGTGTGTGTGTGTGTGTGTGTGTGTGTGTGTGTGTGTGTATAAGCAATGAGTTGTATTATTGTGGTGTGTTGGTGGTGGCATTGTATCTGTTGTCGTGTACTGGTGGTGGTGTTAGAGGCAGTAGCAGCCACATGTGTGGGTGAGGTATTTGTGAATTATGAGTGTATCATAAGAGAGAGTGCTCATGTGTCTATAGATGGAGTGTGTACTTGCATTGAGTATGTTAGAGTATGAGTGAAGTTTTGTTGTACAGTGAGGGGGAACTGGGTGTGGAGTGTTCTGCTGAACACAGCTATAACAACACCTTCATGTGCATTGAGGGAAGCATGAAAGCCTGCTTTGCTGTGTAGATATGCCTAAAGCCTCATACAACAAGGAGGGAAATTGGAAGGAAACAATAGGTGTACAACAACACTTGAGAAGGACTACAAACGTAATAGGCTTGATGGGCTACCTGGGAGCTCGAGTTCAGCTGTGGCATGCAGGGAACTGCAGTCAGATAAGTGGGGGTACAAGGTATAAGTGAGGGACTGGATACACAGTACAGATGCATGGTCTAGGCAGTGTGGATTTGGTTACATGTAGTGCTCTGTGCACATATGCTTGGGGTGTGTCCCAAGTGGTTGCAAGTGCCAACTTAGAGAATCTAGAACACTGTACAGTAAAGATGCACCAGTAGGATGATGCGTGTAGCTGTGTATCTTATGTTAGATAGGAGAAGATGGGTAATAATATAAGATTCTAGTGTGCACTATGTAACCAGTGTAGTGCACTGCAAAAGTTAGGGTATCCTAGAGGGTCTTAGTGTCTGTGCAAGAGAAGGTTAGTGTTCAAGTGCGATGTGAGGTGTTAGCGTGAGGGGCATGGTGATGGTGTGGTATAGGTATCTATGTATCTGTGGGATACATGTGTCCAAGTGTAGGGTAATATTAAAGTATAGGATATGAGTTATCCCAAGGGTAGATGTTAGCCAAGGTATTAATATTAAAGTATTACCTAGTAATCAGAGATAACTAGTATATAAGTAAGTTTTATATAATATTTAGTGATATTAGCTAGTTTAGCTAATACCTTCAAGGTATGGCTCTAGAATCTAGGTATGACTCTAGAATCAAGACGTTGAGCTAGTTTGACTAGTATAATCTAGAAATGGCCTGAAAATCATATTTGGACTCATTTTAGCTTATTTATTATTTCATTACACCGAAATGATATAGAATTTTATATATAGGTCTGTATGACACCAGTTTGGACTCTGAGATGCATCATTTGCTCAGGACCACAGGCGAGTACATTCTCTGACAGTTTTTTTACTTTGATGATTACTATGATATCAGTTTTGTAGTGTTATACCTGATTCCTTACGCGATGATACACAGGCTAATATGTATGACCCTAGTCATGAGGAGTCGTGGATGGTCCATAGTATTAGTCGGGGGATGGGAAAATGTTAGTTGATTATGTGATCATACCCTACTTACTTGTGCATAGCTCACCCCCATTACACGCACGGTGCTGCTAGATCTTATTATTTGTGCATAGCTCTCTATATATGATTGGCCTGATCCTCTTACATGTACTTGTGCATAGTCAATTATACATGATTGACCTGATCCCTTACTTGTACTTGTGCATAGCTAATCATATACGGTAGAGACTGATCTTGTCTCAAGCCGATCACAGAACAAACTAATATTTTATGGCACTTAGTAGTTGTTCATTCCTCTATTCCAGTTATACTTGCTGATACAGCCATTCTCTGGTTTACTTACAGTTCATTATTGCCTGGGAAATGTTTACAGGTTTCCTTATTGTTCCAGTATTACTTCTATCTTGTATTTTCATTACTTACTATTTTATAATTTTTGTCAACTTAATAGAATTGTTGTTAGTGTATGTACTTTGCTCCAATCCTTACCGGATAATATTTTTCAGAGGATCTCAAGGACTTTTGTCCCACTTATTATTGACCGTGAGTAGATGATGGGTATATTTCGAAGCCACGGGAGGATCCACTTTCCATAGAGGAGACACCAGTAGTGACTTAGTTAGTTAGCTTATATTGTACTGGATTTGCCTCCAGCTTTCGATACTTTGAGTTGTTATTATTTCTAAGACTTATATTGAGATCGAGATAGTTAGACTCCTAGACTCATTGTTGTGTTGAGATTGTATGTTCCTAGACTTTCCTTGATATCTCATTTCATATCTTTATCATGCCATTCATCTTCCTTATAGATTATTGTGATTGAATTGATTTTGACGTTATCTTTATATTCATCTTGTCCTCTTTATGGAGTTGAGATATCATTGACAGATTATATATTATTGTGAGATGTGATAGATAGTATTGTTGACCTAGACATTATTTTACCGTCGATGCTGCGGCGTAGGCTGGACGTATCCACGTACTCGTGCCTTATTCCGGGTGCGGGTCGTGACATATTGTGATTGTGTATTTGACACCAAGTAGATTAGGTTTCGTTAGGAATAAAACCCTTATATCCCAAGTTAACAAATATTTTAGTTTTCTATGTTTTTTATTCCTTATTCCAGACATGAACTCTTACTTACAAATTTATCCTTATTTTTCTTTTATTTTACCGTTCTTGACATAAGGGCTTGCTTGTCGTTCCGACGACCTAGTTTTGTTCACTATGGGAGGAGGATAACTCTGAGGAGGTGCTACCCATGTATAAAATTGATGAAGTTGATGGATGACGGAGGATAGTCCTTTGGAATGATCAGGATATTTTATTTTGTAGATGATTTATGTAAATTAAAGGTTTTAAGAACTCGGGATAAAACTTGGTGTGTGTAAGTATGTGTGAAGTTAACATGTAATATATGATAACTTTCCTAGATGCTCTGTACTTTATCTTAGAATTTTACAGGCGACAATCGCAAATACTATACTATACTATATATTGTATTGTTGCGTAGCCTGGAGATGTATTCATGTGCAAGATCTCCGTATTTTGTGAGCGGGACGTGACAATATATATATATATATATATATATATATATATATATATATACACACACATGCTTTAAAATGACTTAAAGTCATATGTATATAATTACATAATTATGAAAAATAGAATAAATCATAATTAATTTCTTTACCCTATCAAAGGTGTATGAAAACATAAAATCATGATATTATCTAACTATATTCTATTATCTAACTAAAAATATATCTAAAGTCCTAAAAATATATCTATGACAAATCTTAATTAAAATTATATTGAAACTATTTTGATATAACTTAAATTTCTACCAAACTTTATGAATGAAAAGAGATAGTAAAGATTAAACTCATTAATAAATCATAAGCTAATTGTGTTATAACTTAAATTTGATTTTGTTACCGATCATATTACTTAAAATAAGTTTTTTTTATGAAAATTACTTGCATAAAGAACATATGCAACACACGTGGCTAGTTATATAAGTATTCGATGTAATTATTATTATACATACTTTCATACATATACATAATTGTCACGCCCCAGAACCAGAATACTGGAGAGCGGGGGAGTGACTTAGCCAACCATACCTTGCAGAATACCAAAGTAAGCCATAATGTGCTAAGGTTGTCAAGAGACAAGGGGGTGCATACTACAATTAAGTCGCCTAGGGTCAAGAACATCTATGTCTCAATCATCAACCAAGAAACAATAAGAATAAACATGTAAGATAAAGCAGTTAGGCGTCTTTGACGCTTTATCAGAATGATCATGAAACTAGTTATACAGGATGGTACACTAGTACATTATCAAGAGTACATGACCGTAAGTCAGCCGTGGTCTGAATAATATACAATCATGTAGAGAAACTAATGTCCAGATAACCGACTAACAGGTGCCGTCGGCTAAACGCCAAAAAAATAATACAAAATGATACTCATAGTGGGGAAGAAGAAACCCACTCAAGTTCCTCGGCGGACATCCTCCTGGTGTGCGTCATCGGTCAGATACAGAACAGGATCCTCGGGCTTTGCTTCTAAACCTGGCCAAACAAAACCAGCGGAGTCAGGCCCCGATAGCAAGTACCACAAAGGAGCACAAGTGAATGAAGCAAAAATCAATAAAGTACATAAAATAGAAAATTTGTGCCACAAATGCAAGCGTATGACCTTTCATCGGAGCAGTAGGACACCTCTACAACCAAACAAAGACAAGAGGTGTCGTACTACTCCGAGACAGGGTACGACTCACCAATTATGAACATGACGAAGATACAACACATCATTATAATCCAGGACACACATGCCATAATACAAGTTAGGATATAGATATAATATACAGCTTTGGTATATGACCTATTGTGACACATTGACGCAACCCTACAACCAAACAAGGATAATGGTTGAACCGTCGCACCACAATAGTTTATGTCCCTAGACTATCACCACATACTCTTTTAGATCAGTCAATCAATCCTACGGCTTGTTATGTGGAGTCTGAGTTATCTCAGAAATAATATATAATAAGTATCATCAGATTATTCCAGTGCCGAACATGAGCTAACTGAACCAAATAAATAAAACATGCACTTACATGATGCATCAATCCCCCGTAGGGCCACTGCGCTAAAAATAGGGTATTAGCGGTTCCAGTGTTCCTATAGTAAAATAGTGGCTCGACATAATAATAATAGTCAGATATTGCACTCCACTAAGGCAGATGATATACAGAATCTGTGGTGGCCGGCCCACAGCGCACTTAGAATGAATCTCTATGGGAATGTTCGTTGGCATGATCTTGGGATACTGTTCTCTCCCAATGTTACTACCACTTTTAGTTACTTAATTAGCCCTATGTTGTTGTCGAAATCTCAAGACATGGTTACATGAGAATTTTTCTTAAGATGTCGTACAAAGCACGGGCACGCTAGATACGAATCTATGGAAGTCAAATCTGGATTCACCCAAGCGTGTATGCAACATTCAGACAATCAAATATCCTAGCCACACTTTGGTAGTTGACTTGCTTATTATGCCCGTGCTGGGAAAATAATATATATATTTATAATATCACGCGTTCAAAAATTTGGAGGCATTCTCGATGCACAACCCAAATATAATCACTTAACACGTGACACGATGTGTCGTACCTCGGCGTACATTGAATCATAAACAATTATCAGGCAATAGGGGTATCAGCACGGATACAGTATTCGAGTTCAATCACCAAACTTACAGTTGGTCATATGAGTCTTATCACATTGGGACACTTGGTCAAAATATAATTTCCTCAAATCAGGAACACGAACTATCAATCAATTGAAAGTCTAAATTTATTATGTGAACTCCTCGAATTAATAATTCTGCCGTCGGAAGTGAGTAAGAAAAAGTATGAACTACTCTGGAGCAGATCCACAATCCTTAAACCAAACAAGGACCAGGATTGCATATCGTCTCCCGAGCAGAACTACGCCCCTCACTATATCTGACGAACAAAAGGATAAGTTAATCTACTAATCGGAGTTTACTCTGGGTTACCACACAGTCTACTCATCATATAATCATACTTTGCACATAGTCAGTTCTAGCACATAGCCAGGTCATGCACAGTCTGGTTACTAAGTCCATTCTTCCTTAGAATAACACAAACAAGAAGCCACGATCAACCACATAGGGTACGATAAGAAATATTCCAAATACAATAATTAAACTCAAGAAATTATGGAACGTGTATATAGATTACTAGGGTCGCATAGGATCACATACGCGCATGAGAAGTGCATGCATGGATTGCCGCATGGGTCAGGTCGCATGCACTGATCAGGCACATGAGAAACTTGCCGCATGGACGCGCAGGCCGCATGGACAAGCTGGCCGCATGGACGAGCTGGCCGCATGCTCCTGACAAAAGTCCACTCTCTTGGAACAAGTGTCAAAGTGACGAACAATAAATGAAGTGTCAGTGGTGTGACATAAGTGACTGATGCAATAAAGTGTGTCAGAGAGAAAAGACAAAACAAAACAAATAAGTGCCAACGGTTCAGAGCCATGCGTCTAAGAAAATGGTGGCCGCATGCTCTGCTTGCCGCATAAGTGTCGGTACCGCATATGGAGTCAATGCTGCATGAAGTCGATGCCGCATAGAGGTCTCTTGGACTTAGCGAAATTCTCATTCGTTCAGCGAGTGAAAGCACAAGGTGTTCAAGGACACTTGTGTGATGGCAGTCATGCGTCCAACAAGATGGATTCATGCTGGTCAATATGCGGCAATAGTTTAGGCCGCATAACCCTCTCGGACCGTATAGCACTCTCAGCCGCATAGCTCACTGGCCGCATGCGAACTTCATCTTCTCCAGACAGCAAGTTCAGCTATGGCGAAAAAAGCTCAAAAAACCCAAAAATTGTTTTATTCATAAAATTTTTATTTTAACTCCGAATCCAGTGAAACAAAAGCCAAAACGCTCGAAATGAAATGCTCTAACATAAGGAATAACTAAATTTCAAAAACACTAAGTTTTAGTAGATCAAAACAAAAAAAACTCATAGAACACATAAAAACTATAATCATGAAACTTAGATCTACATAAATCTATACATTAAAATCTAAAACTCCAAGAACTAATAATGATCAACAACTCAATGAGAACATTTTTCATCAAATACATTTTTAAAATAACATACATGTAAAAATCCGAAAATTTATGGCTTCACCACTTTGAGCAAGATGTACTTGCCTTGGTGGACTAACAAATCTCTTCCTAGAACCAAGTCTAGGGATATGGCTAGGATTTCGGTCAAGGGAAGCTCTTGAGGGAAGGAGGAAGATGAAAGAAGAAGGAAAGTGGAAATGAGGAAGAATGAGAGAGGAGAGAGAAAACCATATATATATATACCAAGTGGAGAAATAAGATTAGCCCTAAGGACACTCTCCAACCAAATCTCAACCATCCAAAATAGACTTAGGTTCCAAGAGTGAACCGGGTCTGGTATACATCCTATATACGGGTCCTAGCACGGGTCCATGACAATTTGTCAAGGTGTTCACTACTGGTCTCGGACAGTCTCCCATAATAAACATGAATACAATTAAATAAATACAACATAATAAGTAGGGACCAACATGTAATTACAGCATAAATATATCTACAGAAAAAAATTTTAAATATAAAAAATTCAAGAATACAAAATCTGAAAACGGATATGACAACAATATTCAATCTTGGTTGTGTTTAACATATTGACAACTCTAAGTAGATATTTTTGATGCAGTATACAAATAATTTAATACAATCAAATAGTGGCTGAACTTACATGTATATTAACTATGTTATGCACAAAATATCACTCCTATATTATATATAATTTAATTTTGGTGGTTGGTATTTAGTATTATGACCACCATAAATTTTGACAAATGTCATTTTCAAATAATATTTTGTTTCTTCTAATACAAATGACAAAATGAAAAGTCTAAGATCGACCTAAGAAGATATAAAAATTCCTTCCGTCAACATATAAACATCGATCGAGAGTTTGACTATAACTTTTGATATTGACAAAGTTGTATTTTTTTTATTGGCATAACATATCAACGAAAGAAGAAAAAAAATCAATTATTTCTAAATAGTGTAAGAGTTGGATTTTCTTTTTCTAGTTAATGTAGATATAAATAATTAATTCTACATAACAATAACAAAAAATTGCTCAAACGAAAATAATTTTAACAAAGTTAGCCAAAACGAAAAAAGTTTGGAAAAATTAGTGGCATAGACATGTTCCGCCAACCCATTTGGCAAAAAATTGATATGTTCAATTTCGCCAACTACGTTGACGAAAAATAAAAAAATTCTCAATTTTTGCTAACTTAGTTGACTGAATTTTATTATTAATTATTTTTTTGTCATGGTGTAGGGGACAATCCATGGAAGATAATAGAAAATCTCGAAAACCTACTTCCGCCATTCGCTGCACCATACCAAACCCCCCCGGCACCATGAAAAACTTCTGCTATCTTAGTTGGCAGAAATTTGTCAAATTTTTGCCAACTAAAATGGCGGAACGATTCTCTGACACTAAATTTTTAAAACTTCTTTCGTTTTGTCTAATTTTGTTAAAATTATTTTCGTTGGAGCAAATTTTCTGTAACAATAATGAACTAATTTAAATCATGCCGATATACCAGCCGATACAGAACCTTGTAACCGATATACCGGGCACCTCATGTCGTGGCTCTGTTATGTACAAATCAGCAGTAGCCGCCATTAGTTTCTCCGCAAGCGCTTTCGAATGTCGCGAGCTACCATCAAACTCTCTTCCCTCCTCCTCGCCTTCAAAAACCCTAGAAATCGCAACTTTCCCACCTCTCCAAACCCTAGCCGCCATTGCCGAGTTCAAAACCCTAATCTTTCCTCACTCCAGAACCCTAATCTGAACCCCAGCCGACTCTTCTCGACCTCGAGCACTCGATGGACGGAAATCATCGATTTGATTCGGAGGGACGAAGCCGCCATGGAGTCCGACCTGGACCGGAAGATCCCCAGCCCTTCCACTGCAGCGGTCACGGAGATTCTCCGGGCGCTGAATTCGAGTACTTCTCCATCTCTGCGTTTCTTTAATTGGACGTTGAATTGTTCAGATTTTAGCCCTAGTCCCGAAATTTGCAATCTTGTTGTCGATAATCTCGGTAGAGTAGACGATTACAAGACCATGCTCTTGGTATTAGAACAGCTCTCCTTGAAAAAGCATTGCCTCGACGAAAAGGCCTTTGCTTTTCTCACATTCCGGAGTCCTCCAGTGCTCGACGATTCGGTTAAGGCCGTCGTCGCCATATTGCGGAGGGTTACGGGGTCTTGTCGCGGTTCGGGCACTCACCATTTGATTAAGGTTCTATGTGGGATGAATTCGTTCAACATGGCTGTGTATGTAATGGAGGAAACTGTTAGGAGGACTTCTTATTACAATGTGCTCATCACTGCCAAGTGTCGTAGCGGTGATTTTGAGAGTGCACGCGAGGTTCTCGATGAAATGAGGGTGTTTGGTTGCGACCCGAATACTAAATCGTACAATTGCTTGCTGGGCAGCCTTTTTAAGAACGGAAGGGTAGTTGAGGCTTGTGATTTGATGCAAATTATGGAAGAGATGGGTTATTTTCCAGATTCGGTTACTTACGAGATTGTTTCTTTCCATGCTTGTAAGGCCGGCAGGATGGATTTTGCTACGGAGGTTCTTAATCGGATGTTAGGTGGAGGGGTCAGGCCGAGGTTGACGACGCATGCAGCCTTTATTAAGGGTTATTTTTGGTGTGGGAGAGTGGAAGATGCGTATAAGTATGTTGCTGAGGTAAGTTTGAGGGACAGGTGCTCGACTGCTATGAACTACAGTTTACTTGCAAGGCTGTTTTGGGTGTCGGGAAGGGTGGTGGAAGCTGGGGGAGTCCTCCATGAGATGATGGAGAAGGGCCTTAATCCCAATTTTCCAGTATATGTTAAGGTAGCCAAGGATCTACATAAGATGAGGAGGGGAGATTTGGCTTTTCAATTGAAATCGATGTTTTTGAAGTTTAATTCAAGTTTAGAAGCTGCCTGATGACATTCTTTATCTTGGTTTGTAGCGATTTTGCGGGATGGATTTGTTTAACCCGGCCATCTATGTTGTATGGAGGAAACTGTTATGAGTACTTCTTACTACAACATCCATATCACTGCAAAGTGTGGGGGATGCACTTGAAGTTCTCAACAACACGAGGGCATCTTGATGCAACTGAATAGTATACTAAATCAGACATTTACTAGCTTGGGAGCCTTTGTAAGAAAAAAAGGGTTGTTGAAGCCTGTGATTTGATGCAAACTATAGAAGATCATGGGCTATTTTCCGGATTCAATTACTTATGAGGTTGTTGTTTTCATACTCGTAGCCAGTGAGATGGATTTACAAGATGGATACATGATACGAACATTTCCAAATTAAGTACAAAGGTAGTCACCTATAAGGGATACTATTGATCTCGGAAAGTGGAAGAGGCTATTTCACTGAGATCAGTTTGAGGGTTACGTGTTTGGCGAGTCTGAACTATGGTTTCCTTGCAATTTTTTTTTTTTTGGGGTATCAAGATGGGCGGTGGAAGCTGGGAGAGTGATCCATGAGAAGGGCCTCAAACCCAATTTTCCAATAGATGTGAAGGTGACCAAGGATCTACACAAGATGAAGAGGGAATATTTGGCTTCTCAATTGAAATTGATGTTTGAAGTTTGATTGAAGTTGAAGAAGCTGCATGATGTCATTCCTTATCCTAGATAGTACTGATTCTACTGAACTGCGCACCTTTATTAGAAATAACCTATTGCTAGAACCGCTTAACTGAAGGTTGGTGGAGTGGACATCAAACAACACAACAAGGTATTAGAGTTCATAGATAGTAGAAGAAATTTTTATTCAGAATATCCTATAGATTTACTTGCACGTTTAATTTGAATACCAATTTAATTAGTATAAATAATTACTAATTCGGTATTATGTATTGTTTACAGATGATCTTATCATGCCATCAAACTTGTTTATAAATTTGATGATCATATCATGTCAACATACAAATCAGGTGAGTTAATCTACCTTTCAAAATTTAAATTATTTTCACCGATTACATTCTACACAATATTTCATCAAGTGCTACCTAGAGCCTAGATACTCTTTATTTTAGCATCACAATTGATGTTAGTTTGTTCTAACTTGTATTGGCTGAAAGAAATCAATATTGCTTTTTTTAGCTTTGAGATCAATCAGCATGCCTCTCACCTTACTCTAGTTCCTTCAAATTGGTTCATTATATAAAAGTTTATGCGACGGAGCAGGAATAGATTTTACAAAATATTTTTTCATACAATTTACAACAATATTTCTTCTCTTATACTGTTTTGTTTCATTGAATTTGTGACTTCAAACTATTGAAGATAGAAAAACACTTTGATATTTATTTTTTTCTAGGGCAAGAAAGATGAGCTAGATATTTATATCAATTTTATATTTATATACTAGTGAATGCTTGAGATCCTCGAAATCTACAAGTGAATTATATGTAGGAAATCCTACCCCATGACTTCCTATTAAACAATAATGTGATACTTTGTTAGACTGAATCTGCAATAAACTCTCAAGACAATTACTATGAAAGGAAACAGTAAGTTATATAAAACAGTTGACATGACCTGATGGTCATTTTATATGTCCGTATGTAGTAATGATACTTCTAAAATAAATATATAATTAAATATAAGTTACAAAGGTACTTAAAATACAAGCATTAATTCTTAGGACAACAAAAGTGCCTAAATGAGCTATTATTCTCCATTTAAACAGTTAATAATAAGAATACATTATATACTATATATTATTGATGGGAGTCCCATTATCACTATTTTCAGTAGCAGTCTGCCAAAAATCAACATTTTGGAACCTCTCCTCCCTAGGCCAGCTAACTGTTTGTAGCAAATCTAAATGCTCTGATAGGCTTGTAGTTGTGACTCAAAAATGATTGTACCTTTCCAAAATTCTTCCTTTGCAAACAGGTAAATGTCCCATTCGTTGATTCCCTTCTTGAAATAGAAATTGAAATTCTATGAATACTCCTATTTTTTGGGGATAAATTTCATGATGAAACAGTAAGATGCTATTTCTTTAACATTCTACCAGCATATCTAAAAATTAACTAGTCTAACTATAAAGCGTTCTTAAAAATCATGCTTAGTACTGGGTTTTGTTTACCAAGTTTTACAAGACTTATCATTGAATATAAGTAGATGACTTGTCATTATATACCACTCACACTCAGTCCAGTGAAGTGCCTTTAACAAGTTTTCACTACAATGTTTAGACCTTTATAGCTGAGGTAACTACCCACTCCATAAGCATAACAAAAGAATTTGTCATCAAGCTAGTGAAAAGATTTTGGGAAGCTTATTATAATCTTGTTGCATGCAGTTGGTCATCTTGCTTAAAAACAAAAATACTTAGGTTTGGTAGATTAATCAACTGATTCACTTCCAAGTTGTTTACTCTCCTAGAAGGTTTGGATAAGTGATTCTTTTAGATTTGTCCTCGCATCATCAACTGACCACTATAGAATCAACATTTCAGCTACCAATTTGAAGATGACACTTTTCTTCCTCTCCTTTTTGTAGCTTCAGAGAATTGATTGCACCTTTCATATCCTGAATCTCACTGATTTCTTTAGGGTACTAGTTCAATGAAATTCCTATTATTCCTTCATAAACATAATTCTCTGTCCGTTCCATGACATACCAATGTGAATAGCATTCTTACACTTGCTTGAATTAAGTGGTATTAAACTATCCCAGTATGGAACTAGAGTAAGCTAAGTAGGTTACCTCCTTTGCACTTTGTTCCTATAACTTTGTCTAGTGGTTGGGTTGGAGGGAGTGGTTGAAATTTGGAAGGATGTGAGTCTTGCCGAAGAAAGACTCACTCTTAAGAAAGGAAAAGGTCTTGCCACAACCAACACAAGAAACTTGTTTTGGCCACTCTCTAGAGGTGTGATGCCATTGTCTTCATTTCAGAATCAAATCAGATTGCTCTACCTAGAACCTACTACGAGTCTTCTTCTTGCTCCCTTCCCATGCCCTTCTTTCAAAGAAAAGATGGATAGAATAATTACCACCCTTCTTTATAATCTATCACCTTCTGCCCTGCCCTTATGTAAGCGAGCATAATCAGATTGGATAGAGTCCCAGGAGAACAGGATTTGGAGAATTAGGAACACACAACATCTTTTTGGTGTCGTCCTAATTTGCAATCATCAATGACTTCCTTTCAGGATAGCCAACAAAAGGTCCTCATGGTCAATCTTTTGGATTCTTAATCCTGTGGTTTATGGTTGAGATTAAAGATACATATTAAATCGCCACTAATAACCAAAACACTAGAAATAAATTAATAAGAAAATATTATATATTCTATGAAAGTTAATAGATTGCAATGATAATTCTTTGCGTACATTACAAGAACATAATTCTTTGTGGGACAACACTTTCTGGCTGAAGCTTTGTTCAAGTAGTTGATGAAGTTTTGTGTTGCATGAATACATATAAGGACATGATACAAATATGGAATACAAACATTTTCAAATATGTAATATTATCACCAATTTTACACAAATACAGACATGATACATATGACATTTTCCCGTGTCCATGCAACATACCATACCAACACTTATTTCTTCTCGCTATACTAGGATATATCTACTCCTATGAAAGTCGACCTAAAGTCAAGGTAAACTATTAGAAATAAATGTTGAAGATGGTAAATGATTGCCTCAGTAATAGAAACAACAATAGTAAATGTTGGTATATGATATGTTAATAGTTTCTCTTCTTTTACTTGGGTATACATAACCACATGAGCAGTTTTTACATCCTTCTAAGGCACCCTCGTCCAGTAGCCTTCATTAATCTAACCATATCTAACATAAGTGGATCATGTGTATCTAGGTGCAGATGCAGGAATTTTAGTCCGAAGGGGCACACAAGTAGGCTTTAGTTGCTATATCATTGTGATGTTTCACATCAACACTATTGTTTTACTGCGATTCGCCATAGTAGTGCACTTTCGACAATGTCATGGTTCATCATGAAAGCACTGTGGTGCAACTGTCACAATACTGTGGTGAACATTACAGTGAGTTTTGGACAACAATAGAGTGTATTAAAAATATCACTGTTATGTCAAAATGGAATTGATAAGAATCATAGCTTATTTTCCTTTTGTTATAGACATAGGGTGAAGTTGTTGGAGAGGAACACATAACGACAACTGAAGTTTTGAGGAACCACGGTTAGAGGAGGTTGGAGGTGGAGAAATGTGTTGTGTTGTTGTGTTTGAGTGGTTGGAACAAGAGTGGTTCATCTTAAGTGGAGGAGGAGGTGAATCGTTGATATGGGTGGCGATAGGAGGGGATGACGGAGATTGGAGAAGCAGAATGAGGGGACGAGATGAGAAGAAAATCTTATTTGCAAAGTTTGGGGGCCACGAAGCCTATACATAATTGTGTAAAATCTGTTCTTTCGAGGCCTATACCGATATTTTTTCATTTTTTTAATTCAGAGGAGCTTAAGCCCCTCAACCTTCTTTGTACATCCGTGATGTGTGTACCCACTATAAACTTTCTAGCAAACAATTTTTTGGACCACATAGCTAGTCAGCTTTGGCCCAAAGCTCCTCAAGTGTCATTTTGGCTCACACAATCCACCTTTTTCTTGGTTTCTTGCATGTATTCTTATAATTGATTTTGATCTAAACTATTCATATTTGGGCCAATTCCGGTTGGATTGATCTCCAGGAAATTATTTTTGGTACAACAACAATTATGAATTGTATTCATGGTTCCGTTATCCCACTCTAAGATCTGGATGACTTGTGGTAGTCATCTGACAATAAGCATGGCAAAGAAGAAACAGAGTTACAAAGGGGGGTGATTGAAAAAGGAACACCAGTGATGGAGAGGCAAGACTGTGTCAGTTTTTAGTAGATGCTGCAATCTTTCATGGTTATCAGCCAACTGGGAGGCTGATGTTGCAGATCGATTTTCACAGTGTGTCACGACCCGCACCCGGAAATTCGGGCACGAGTGCGTGGGTACGTCCAGCCTACGCCGCAGAGTCGGCGGTAGTACGCTGTCTAGGTCAAATCCATATTTACTAACTAGCTCATTCACAATTAACATAGGCAAGATAATAATGAGAACAGAAACTTAAGATTTCAATTGAAATAAATGTGACAACAGATTCAAATGTTTAGTACAGAAAAATCAGAATGAATTCGGGGACAAACCCGATAAATAAGATAAGAATATAAATAAAGATAGCTACTACTAGCTACTCGGCAGCAGGGGTCTCCTGGGTGGGTTCTGGCTCCTCGTAGGTATCATCAGTACCCTCATAGGGACCATAATAAGTAGGGGCAAGGTCCTCATCATCGCCTAAATCAACAGATCCAGTCAGGAAAGGAGCAAAGTACACAGTGCACAACAAGGTTAAACTAAATATTTATGACAATTAAATATTGAATATCAGGTTGAGAAACTGCATAACAGAACATCATTATCTCAAAGTTAAAGCTGTAAACAGGGATATGAGAAAGCAGAAATAAATGAGACAGGAAATGAAACTACAACAGTCAGCAAGATATATGTAACAAGACCAGAAACTATCTGTGTGAACTTGTGTTTGTTTTTAGAATACATAGTTGGCATGTAGGGGTTTATAAGGCTAATCCGGCCGTCATAAACGGCTATTAAACAGGAAAAATCGAGATCCGGCTGAGGTACAGTCGCGTACCAACAGCTATTAAACATGACAAGGGGAAGGGTAAACTACATGCCTTCTAGTATTCTCCCACCCGACATGAAAAACAAGACAGGAACTTCAATATTCAAGACATGAAAATCCAGCATTTCTAACACTAAGTGTAATCATCAAGGGTACTAGTAAAGCAGGGAATTAATTATCACAATATAAAGATTTAACTTGAAGTGCAGGTACTTGCCTGTTGTTTGGATCTGATTAATTTGGTTCTTGGGAAAATTTCCAGAGATGAGTCCAAAAGCTGAAATAGACATTACCATCACGCTCAGAAGATGTCAAATAGCTAGAAACGCCTGTCCTTGGGTCCAATTTGGAGACAAGGGCAAAAACGGCAGTTTCGGGTCAAAACGGGGTCCGCCGGTGGGCCCGCTTTGCACCGAAAAACGTGTCCGGGTCAAAGGTCTCCAAATTCACCAAACTTAATATCAACAGGTCAGGAACGCTGATACGAACCCAACGGAACTTCCAGATTTGGATTCCGATGAGCCGAACACAAAATCGCCCGTCGAGCGGGACCTGTGGGGCCCACGACACGCAATTTCGTCAACGTTCTCAGAATCGAACCAAACTTGACCCACAGGACCAGCGTATCGCTACGAGTCCGATGGCGCAAGTTTCGTCTCGATCCGACGAGTGTACAAGAAGTTAGGGCGAATTGCAGAAAAGTCGGATACGGGGCGATGTCCGCGGATACGCGTTGATTCCGGTGTGCACGCACACCCGAATCAGCTTTCGCGAAAACTCACACGTCCGTATCGACGATGCGCACGTATCTGTGAAGACCGCACGCGACCAAGTCGTCCCGTTTGGCGGGGCGCACTCAGTTCCGGGGTGAAACAGGGTCTGATTTTTCCTGTTTTTGGATCGCGGTGTGCGATCACCACAGGACGCGATGCCCCGAACAGTTTGTCCGGACACCGAGAGGGTCACACAGGCTTCACAACGCAATTTGCGGAATTGAAAACGGAGCTACGAACAAAAAGTTACACGCACCTGAAGGGGACCCGAAAATCAGGGTCGAGTCGTGTCCGACACGTGTCCGACACGACACGAAGAAATTAGGAATTAGGGTTAGGGTTCAGGCGATGCGCGGCGGGGCCGTCCGGAGGCTGAGGCGGCGCTGTGCTGGCCGGAGGAGGGCGGCGCCGCTGCGGGGAAGGCCGGCCGGGGGCTGGCGGCTGCGTCGTCGACGGCGGCGGCGCTGGCGGCTCGTCGGCTGCCGCTGCTGCTGCTGCTGTTGCTGCTGGAGTCGGGGACGGCTGCGGCGGAGAGGAGGACGGCGGGGCGAGGTCGGGGCGAGGGTGGCGGAGCGGCGGTCGGGCGGCGCCGGGGCGACAAGGAGGCGGTGGTCGAACGGGGTCTGGCCGGCTAGGGGTGAGATTGGGGGGTTTAAATAGGTGGGCCGAGGTGGGGGGTTGGCCGGGAGAGGCGGCGGCGAGGTCGGCTACGTGGCGCGGGGTGCGGGCGAGGTGGCCGGCGGAGGCGCCGCGTGGCCGGCCGGTTCGGCGGCTGACCGAATCTCGCGGGGGCGTGGGGGAGACGGGTGGCCGGGTTCGGGTTCGCGGGCGGGTCGGGTCTGGCTGACCCGACCCGACCCGGTAAGGGCGGGCTGGGCCGGAGGCTAACGGGCCGGTCCATTGGGCCGGGCCGGCCCAAGGAGAAAAGAAAAGAAAAAAATAAATAAATAAAATAAAAATAAATAATAATAAATAAATAAATAAACAGTTAATTAATTAATTAATTAAAAATTGTTTTTAGGTATTTAAAAATAGGTCTGAGGCCCAGAAAAATCCAGAAAAAATTACCCTAAGTCCAGTTTTCCATTTTACACCCAAAAATGTTATTTTTATGATATTTTAATATTATTTATTGCCAATTAAAAATTATTTATTAATTGAAAACCTTGATTTTAATTTCAGAAAATTCCCAGAAAATTCCAGAAAATTAGGAAAAATCCAAGATTTAATAATTTGAAAAATCAGGGGGTTTACAACCTACCCAACTAACAAAAATTTCGTCCTCGAAATTTAAGAATAACAAGGCACGAAAGGAAAGGCCGAGAAATAAAATATACCTCAGGGTTCAAAAAGATAAGGGTAGCGCTCTCTAATCTCGTCTTCTCGCTCCCAGGTGGATTCGCCGGGAGAATGGTGCTTCCAAGCTACGCGAACCAGGAAAATGACCTGGTTCCGTAGAACTTTCTCCGATCGATCCAGTATCTCCACGGGTTGCTCTTGGTAAGTCAGACTTGGGGCCTACTTCGAGCTCTGAGTGATCCAAAATGTGGCTGGGGTCTGACACGTACTTTCTCAGCTGCGACACGTGGAAGACGTTATGGACTCCATCCAGAGAGGGTGGCAATGCCAGTCGGTATGCCACTTCTCCGATTTTCTCCTGAATGCCAAAAGGTCCAATAAATCTTGGGCTGAGTTTTCCACTCCTTCCGAACCTAATGGTGCCACGTGTCGGGGAAATCTTCAAGAATACCAGTTCTCCAACCTTTAACAAAGTCATAATCAAGTTTTAGTTCCATAATCAAAATGTTTAAATTGACTTGAATTTATTTAATTACCTCAAATTCCAAGGGCCTTCGGTGGCTATTTGCCCAATGTCGTTGCCTGTCTTGAGCCACTCGAAGTCTGTCCCTTATTTGCTTTACCTTCTCAGCTGAATCGATCACCATCTCTGGTCCCAGCAGGGCTCTTTCTCCAACGTTGTCCTATGATAGCGGGGTACGGCATCTTCGTCCATACAGAGCTTCAAATGGAGTCATCTCAATACTTGCCTGGTAACTGTTATTATAAGAGAACTCCACAAGATGTAGGTAGTCTTCCCAGGATCCTCCAAAATCCAGAACACAGGTACGGAGCATATCTTCAAGTGTCTGGATTGTACGTTCCGATTGTCCATCGGTTTGGGGATGATAAGCTGTGCTGAATTTGAGTTGCGTCCCCAAGCTGGCTTGTAAGCTCTTCCAGAAGTGAGAGGTGAATCTTGAATCTCGGTCGGAGACAATACTTACTGGAACTCCATGCAGCCTGACGATGTGTCTGATATATAAATCTGCCAGCTTCTCTGTGGATAGCCCTACTTTGAAGGGTAGAAAATGTGCAGACTTGGTCAGTCTATCTACTATCACCCAGATTGCATCCTTTCCACTAGGTGTCCTTGGAAGTCCGGAAACAAAATCCATTGTGATATGTTCCCACTTCCACTCCGGAATGGGTAGTGGTTGAAGCAATCCTCCAGGTCTTTGTCTTTCTGCCTTGACTTGCTGGCACACTAAACAACGAGATACGAACCTGGCTACTTCTCTTTTCATGCCATGCCACCAAACATGCGTCCTCAGGTCCTTGTACATCTTGTTGGCTCCTGGATGTATAGAGTATTGCGATCTGTGCGCCTCTTGCATAATTTCTTCTCTTATGTCTCCTTGAGGTACGCATAATCTTTCGCCATGCCTCAGTGATCCATCTTCATGAATTCTGAAATCTTCCACTAATCCAGCTTGCGCTTGACCTCGAAGGCTTCGCAGGCCTTCGTCTTGAAACTGAGTTTCCTTGATCTTGTCTATTAAAGTAGACTGAATCTGCAAGTTCATCATTTGGCCTTCTTTTCCTGGGATGATCACTTCAATACCTAAACTTTCCAAGTCCTCCAGCAGGTGTCTGTCCATAGTCAAGTACATCGCCATAGGATACCTGCTTAGAGCATCAGCAACTACATTGGCCTTCCCAGGATGATATTGAAGGGTGATATCAAAGTCTTTCATTAGTTCCAGCCACCTTCTTTGCCTCATGTTCAGCTCTTTCTGAGTGAAGATATATTTTAGACTTTTATGGTCCGTAAATATTTTCACCCTTTCTCCATAAAGGTAATGCTTCCATAGCTTAAGGGCAAAAATGACAGCTGCCAATTCTAAATCATGAGTTGGATAGTTCTTTTCATGAGGTCGAAGCTGTCTAGAGGCATATGCTATTACTTTCTTGTTCTGCTCCAAAACACAACCTAGACCTTTTCCAGAAGCATCACTGTAAATAGCGAATCCTCCGGTTCCAGAAGGTAAGGTCAGAATAGGGGCAGTAGTCAGCCTTTTCTTCAATTCCTCGAAAGCATGCTGACATTCATCAGTCCAGGTGAACTCTTCATCCTTCCTTGTTAATTTTGTCATGGGCTCAGCAATTTTAGCAAAATCCTTCACGAACTTCCGATAGTAGCCAGCTAGTCCCAGGAAGCTTCTAATCTCTGCTACAGAGTCTGGAGTGGGCCATGATTCTACTGCAGCTATCTTCTTAGGATCTACTGCTATTCCATCTCCAGTCACAACATGTCCCAAGAATTCTACTTTGTCTAGGAAGAAAGCACATTTAGATAATTTTCCGTAAAGTTTTTCCTTCCTCAAAGTCTCCAATGCTAACCTCAAATGTTCTTCATGTTCTTCGGGGGTCTTGGAGTAGATCAAAATATCATCAATGAAGACCACTACAAATTTGTCTAGGTATGGCTGGAAAACTCTGTTCATTAAGTTCATAAAAACTGCTGGGGCATTCGTCAACCCGAACGGCATTACTAAGAATTCGTAGTGTCCGTTCCGGGTATTGAAAGCAGTTTTAGGGATGTCTTCCTTTCTCACCCTTACTTGGTGGTAATCAGACCTCAAATCAATCTTTGAAAATACCCGAGCTCCACTCAACTGATCAAATAGGTCATCTATCCTGGGCAGGGGATACTTATTCTTAATTGTTAAGGCATTCAATGCCCTATAGTCAATACACATTCGGGATGTTCCGTCCTTCTTGGGCACAAATAATACTGGAGCTCCCCAGGGTGAGACACTGGACCTAATGAAACATTTGTCTTCTAGTTCTTTGATTTGCTCATTTAGTTCTATTATCTCCTTCTTGTTGATTCTGTAGGGATTTTGAGATACTGGTGCTGCTCCTGGCACTAAGTCAATGGAGAATTCAACTTCTCGGTCTGGGGGTAAGCCTGGGAGATCCTCAGGGAAGACATCAAGGTATTCAGAGATGATAGGTAGTGGCAATTCTTCTGTTACTAGGGCTCCACAAATTTTGTTATTACCCATTTCTCTAGAACCTCTAGCAAATTCAAATTCTGGCTTGTCAGGGGGCCTGAAGATTACACTACCTCTGTGGCAGTCTATAGTGGCATGATGTTGACTTAACCAATCCATACCCAGT
Organism: Iris macrosiphon; assembly: GCA_036927795.1. NCBI lineage: Eukaryota > Viridiplantae > Streptophyta > Magnoliopsida > Asparagales > Iridaceae > Iris > Iris macrosiphon. The sequence goes on from JAYESA010000002.1 coordinate 10,517,059, forward strand.
ATAATGTCAAAACTGGGCACTGGCATTACAAGTAGCCTAGCATACAGTTCTCTTCCACATAATGTAATAGGACAATTGTTACAGGCATCACTAACCGGGATAATTCCTCCACCGGTAATGATCTTATAACAATTCTTAAGGGGTTTAGTGATTAAGCTATGCTTCATAAGGAAATCTACTGACATGAATGAATGTGAAGCTCCAGAGTCAAACAAAGTAATAGCTGGTATTGAATTTATAAGCACAGAACCTGTGATCACGTCTGCTGTGGCTTCAGCTTCTTCCAGAGTCATTGCATAAGCACGGCCTTGCTGCGGTGCACCCCTCTGTTGCTGCTGTTGGTGCTGAGCAAAGCGTTGTTGTTGTGTTGGAAGCGGGGGTCCCCTCTGTTGTACTGCTGGGGCCCTGGCCTGGGCTGGAGCCTTTGGGGCAGCGGTGCGTCCTTGAGCAGCTGGACAGTCCCTCATTTGATGCGCTGCTGAGCCGCAGTAGAGGCAGGCACCTAGCCTCTTCCTGCAGACTTGCCAAGTATGACCTGGTTTTTGGCAAAAGTTACAAGCAGCAGCTTGTTGGTTCTGTCCTTGAGCCTGGTGTTGGGGTGCTGGAGCTCGAGGGAGAGGACGCTGAGTTTGCTGCGGGGCCCTCTGCTGCTGTTGTTGTTGTTGTTGAAAAGGGCGTTTGTTGGGTCCCGCATTTCCGGTATCTCTCTCCCGTTTCAGTTTATGCCCCATATCTCTCTCAACGCCTTGTGCCACGCTCAGGATTTCTTCATAGGTGCGAGCTCGGCTGGTGGTGACAGCAAGGCGAATATCCGGAGACAGCCCCTTCTTGAATCTACGGGCTCTGTCCTCCGGGGTACGAACCATGTACTCCGCAAAGTGGCTTAACCTGCTAAATTCAGCAGTATATTCATCAACAGACAGGTTACCTTGTTCCAGTCTCTCGAATTGGCTTTCGAGAGCTTCCCGAGCCACTTAGGGGTAGAATTTCTCCTTGAATAGCCTCTTGAAGTCCTCCCAGGTGATGTCAGGAGCAGATAGTTGGGGTTCATCTCTGAACCAGGTTCGAGCAATGTCGAACAGTTGCAGGCTTGCGGACTCCACTTTGAGGTCATCAGGGACCGAGCAGTCTTCAGGAGTCTCTCGACATTCTCTATCCATTCATCGGCATAGAGAATGCCCTCAGTTCCGTAGAATTCCAGTGGTCTAAGATTCTTGAAGTCTTTGGCACTCCCTGGCCTCTTGAGCGACGACTCCTGGGACTTAAGAGCTTCTGAGAGGCTGGTCCGCAGAAGTGCAGTCTGTTCTTTCTGGGATTCCACCAATCCCTGGAACACTCCTAGTAGCTGTGCCCCATCTAGGGTAACTGCCGGAACAGATGGAGGCGGCGGGAGTGCAAGAGTCTCGGGCACATTCTGCTCAGCTGGTTCTGATGTGCCTCCTACTGTGTTCCTGGTCTGGACCATTCTGAAAGATTAAGGGATAGGAAGATCAGAATAGAATACTTGGAAATCAAAGGCGATAGGAAAAATTGAGCAGAATGATATCAAGAATTGAAATAAGGACCCTATACTGTGAATGATCTTTTCCTATAATCCTCAATCTTATTCCATACCCTGTCCTAGGGTATTACCCTATTTAAGGATAGGACCTGCATGGGCCACCATAAAAACGTGTTACGACCCGCACCCGGAAATTCGGGCACGAGTGCGTGGGTACGTCCAGCCTACGCCGCAGAGTCGGCGGTAGTACGCTGTCTAGGTCAAATCCATATTTACTAACTAGCTCATTCACAATTAACATAAGCAAGATAATAATGAGAACAGAAACTTAAGATTTCAATTGAAATAAATGTGACAACAGATTCAAATGTTTAGTACAGAAAAATCAGAATGAATTCGGGGACAAACCCGATAAATAAGATAAGAATATAAATAAAGATAGCTACTACTAGCTACTCGGCAGCAGGGGTCTCCTGGGTGGGTTCTGGCTCCTCGTAGGTATCATCAGTACCCTCATAGGGACCATAATAAGTAGGGGCAAGGTCCTCATCATCGCCTAAATCAACAGATCCAGTCAGGAAAGGAGCAAAGTACACAGTGCACAACAAGGTTAAACTAAATATTTATGACAATTAAATATTGAATATCAGGTTGAGAAACTGCATAACAGAACATCATTATCTCAAAGTTAAAGCTGTAAACAGGGATATGAGAAAGCAGAAATAAATGAGACAGGAAATGAAACTACAACAGTCAGCAAGATATATGTAACAAGACCAGAAACTATCTGTGTGAACTTGTGTTTGTTTTTAGAATACATAGTTGGCATGTAGGGGTTTATAAGGCTAATCCGGCCGTCATAAACGGCTATTAAACAGGAAAAATCGAGATCCGGCTGAGGTACAGTCGCGTACCAACAGCTATTAAACATGACAAGGGGAAGGGTAAACTACATGCCTTCTAGTATTCTCCCACCCGACATGAAAAACAAGACAGGAACTTCAATATTCAAGACATGAAAATCCAGCATTTCTAACACTAAGTGTAATCATCAAGGGTACTAGTAAAGCAGGGAATTAATTATCACAATATAAAGATTTAACTTGAAGTGCAGGTACTTGCCTGTTGTTTGGATCTGATTAATTTGGTTCTTGGGAAAATTTCCAGAGATGAGTCCAAAAGCTGAAATAGACATTACCATCACGCTCAGAAGATGTCAAATAGCTAGAAACGCCTGTCCTTGGGTCCAATTTGGAGACAAGGGCAAAAACGGCAGTTTCGGGTCAAAACGGGGTCCGCCGGTGGGCCCGCTTTGCACCGAAAAACGTGTCCGGGTCAAAGGTCTCCAAATTCACCAAACTTAATATCAACAGGTCAGGAACGCTGATACGAACCCAACGGAACTTCCAGATTTGGATTCCGATGAGCCGAACACAAAATCGCCCGTCGAGCGGGACCTGTGGGGCCCACGACACGCGATTTCGTCAACGTTCTCAGAATCGAACCAAACTTGACCCACAGGACCAGCGTATCGCTACGAGTCCGATGGCGCAAGTTTCGTCTCGATCCGACGAGTGTACAAGAAGTTAGGGCGAATTGCAGAAAAGTCGGATACGGGACGATGTCCGCGGATACGCGTTGATTCCGGTGTGCACGCACACCCGAATCAGCTTCCGCGAAAACTCACACGTCCGTATCGACGATGCGCACGTATCTGTGAAGACCGCACGCGACCAAGTCGTCCCGTTTGGCGGGGCGCACTCAGTTCCGGGGTGAAACAGGGTCTGGTTTTTCCTGTTTTTGGATCGCGGTGTGCGATCACCACAGGACGCGATGCCCCGAACAGTTTGTCCGGACACCGAGAGGGTCACACAGGCTTCACAACGCAATTTGCGGAATTGAAAACGGAGCTACGAACAAAAAGTTACACGCACCTGAAGGGGACCCGAAAATCAGGGTCGAGTCGTGTCCGACACGTGTCCGACACGACACGAAGAAATTAGGAATTAGGGTTAGGGTTCAGGCGATGCGCGGCGGGGCCGTCCGGAGGCTGAGGCGGCGCTGTGCTGGCCGGAGGAGGGCGGCGCCGCTGCGGGGAAGGCCGGCCGGGGGCTGGCGGCTGCGTCGTCGACGGCGGCGGCGCTGGCGGCTCGTCGGCTGCCGCTGCTGCTGCTGTTGCTGCTGGAGTCGGGGACGGCTGCGGCGGGGAGGAGGACGGCGGGGCGAGGTCGGGGCGAGGGTGGCGGAGCGGCGGTCGGGCGGCGCCGGGGCGACAAGGAGGCGGTGGTCGAACGGGGTCTGGCCGGCTAGGGGTGAGATTGGGGGGTTTAAATAGGTGGGCCGAGGTGGGGGGTTGGCCGGGAGAGGCGACGGCGAGGTCGGCTACGTGGCGCGGGGTGTGGGCGAGGTGGCCGGCGGAGGCGCCGCGTGGCCGGCCGGTTCGGCGGCTGACCGAATCTCGCGGGGGCGTGGGGGAGACGGGTGGCCGGGTTCGGGTTCGCGGGCGGGTCGGGTCTGGCTGACCCGACCCGACCCGACCCGACCCGGTAAGGGCGGGCTGGGCCGGAGGCTAACGGGCCGGTCCATTGGGCCGGGCCGGCCCAAGGAGAAAAGAAAAGAAAAAAATAAATAAATAAAATAAAAATAAATAATAATAAATAAATATATAAACAGTTAATTAATTAATTAATTAAAAATTGTTTTTAGGCATTTAAAAATAGGTCTGAGGCCCAGAAAAATTCAGAAAAAATTATCCTAAGTCCAGTTTTCCATTTTACACCCAAAAATGTTATTTTCATGATATTTTAATATTATTTATTGCCAATTAAAAATTATTTATTAATTGAAAACCTTGATTTTAATTTCAGAAAATTTCCAGAAAATTCCAGAAAATTAGGAAAAATTCAAGATTTAATAATTTGAAAAATCAGGGGGTTTACACAGTGGCATCATGTTAGATTTTTCTATGGTTTGGCTAGGCAAGGAGCAAGGTTCTAAATGGCGGTAGGCGGGTGCGTGGCGAAAAGAGTCCGCCTATTGCCTAGGGCCTAGACGGTTGATACATTTTGGACATTTTTTACTATTTTACCGCAGTTTTTTGCATTATATATATATTTTAAAGATGTTTCATACATAACTCTGTTGTAGAACAAAGATTTATTAAGTTTTAGTTTTGTAAAAGTGAACAATAATCTCATAATGCTTGCAAAACCGTTTGGCCAAAACATATTGCTAGGTATTACTCCGCCTAGGCGCCCACCTACGCAGCCAAAGCTCCGTTGGCCGCCTATTCCACCGCCTACCGAAAAGCGGTGCGAAGCGAGACCGCCTACTGCCTAGGCGGTCAAGGCGGCTGCTATTTAGAACATTGGCAAGGGAACTGTGTTGAGTGGAATGAGCTTTATCAAACACTGGCTGGACAAACGAGCTATGTTGGGAAGTCTACTTTGTTTCTTTTCAATTTTATTTTCCATTCTATGGTAGACTTTTGTTGGGAATTTCGTCGATAATGGAGGATACTTCAAGATATTGATGCTTGCCTAGACTTACTATATGAATGCAATAGTTTCGAGTTGGTGCAAGCTTGTGAATAGCAAGCAAATCTATAAATTGTAGTCAAGATGGAGCATGTATTTATTGGTTCCTAGCTATCATCTTATTCTCAAAGCGGTCTCTTGTAAATGTGTCTTATTATATCGTTAATAAGACATGGGAGGAATCTATTCCCCCAATTTTATTTCAAAATAACAACCATTCAAACATGTGGTTCGTTGTTTTGAATGTTTTTTCTTCCGAAAATTCATTATTATTTAATTCCTCTAGTTGTGGCAAAAAGGATAGGTGGGGACTTGGGAAGATTGAATTAACACATCACACGACATCTCTGTGGGGGAAGACCAATACTGTTTGGGTAGTTTGTGGTAGCTAGTGAGTTAAGAATATTAAGAAGTCTTTGTGGAAGCTTGTGAAGGTAAGAAAAAGTCAATTCTCTGGAGTCTATGTGATGCGGGACGGGGACTTAAGTTCAACTAATCCAATTTTTTCAATTAGGGTTTATAGGAGATTTCGAATTGTGAACAAAACTATTGATATACTTTCACAAAACTTATCACAATATGTAAAAAAAATTAATGAACATAGATGCGAGTTTTGAAATATACCAAAGATTCTGGAATCCAATGTTGAATGTTGAAGATGTGTTGTCGAAGAGCGCACATTAGAAGATTGTGGTAGATGAAACAATTTGAAAATTAAGTTTAATTACTTTGGCATCGCACCAACGTATAAAACTCAAATTTTAAATTTTTTTATCCATCTCTCTCTGTCTCATGCCGTGTCTTGGTCGAATCTGATCCCCATCAACTCTCCCCGACTTAGAAGATTTACCACCTGGTGAATGACGGTTAAGATACTCTGTCAATAAATTCGGATCTAGCTTCTGGAGCTCATCCATAGTCAGTCACGAACAATCAGACTCTGGTCGTCCACGCCAACACACTAAGAAGTCCTGGTAGCCTCCGTCTGTAGTAGAGACTATCTCGTCATCAATAATATTCTCAATCTCAAGTCTCGTGTGCCTCCAATGTGGTAACGGTGGTGGGGGCGGTGTTACTGGTCCAGACACAGTATCAGACTGTCCACCTACTGAAGGTAAACCTGGAGAACCTGCAAGATCAGAATCATAGAAAAAATATACCATAGGCTCATGAAATAGCGTTAGGTCCTCCACATTGAACACGGGGCTGATTCTCATTTCCTGTGGAATGCCCAACTCATATGCGTTCGAACCAATCCTCCACAGAACTTGATAAGGACCTGTCCGTCTGGCGGGCAATTTCTTCACAGTTCCACGAGGGAACCTCTCCGGTCTCACTCGCACAAGTACCTCATCATCAATAGCAAATTCCTGCTATCTCATAATGACCATCAGCTGCTAATTTATACAAATTATTAATCAAAGCTAATCTTCTACGAATTTCAATATGTAAATCATGGATATGTTGTGCAAAAGTCTCGGTAGATGCGCTAGACTGGGATCCTAGGGGTGTGCGTAAAAGATCTATAGGTTTTCTAGGTTTGACTCCATTGACAGCTTCAAATGTACTCAATTCCGTAGACCTATTGACCGAACTATTGTACACAAACTCCGCCATAGGTAATATAAGGTCCCAAGTAGCTAGGTGGTATTTGATAATAAACGGAAGAAATAAAACTAGGTTTATACGAAACCCTTTCTTAGGTTTACAAACAAGAAGTACTAGTAATCCTATACGAGGATGTTAAGTACAAAATTTAATCTGGGTAAATATTGCTATAGGAGTATGATCTGCAGTCGATCACTTTGTCCCTTGGACCACACGATGATGAAGAAGTGCTGTAGAAGAAGAAGATGCTTCAAAGATTGCAAGAGGGAGTGGATGCTCGATGCCAAAATCGTCGATCACTACTCTCTGTCTGAGCTCTTCTCTCTCTGTTCTTCAATTTCTTCGACTTCTATTCTCCGAGTTTTCGACCTTTTTTTCCGACCTTGAACCTCTGTCAACAGAGATCTCTATTTATAGGATTTTAGTGACAGTAACCGTCCAGTCGGCGTAGAAGCCGGACAGTGGAGCGTGTGGCACTTTTTACGCGGCGGTTATAATAACTGCCACCCACGTATAAATGATCTTCTGAATAAGCGTGTGACGCGTGTCCCATTAAGAGATAATGCGTATAATTGCTGCGAAGATCACGACATGCGAGCCACGTAGGTAACTGCCCCTTGCGTAGAAAAGGTTGGCGTAGAAGCCAATAACAGTCACCATAGCGTAAAAGTCAAATAGTTGTCAGGTTGGCGTAGAAGCCAAGTGGTTGTCGAGTCGGCATAGAAGCCAAATAGGCTTAGAAGCCTTGTAGGCGTAGAAGCCTGATGCTGCATGGATATGTAGCTAGCGTAAAAGATAGCCGGTCCTCCTTCCTTGACTGAGGTCTTGAGCGTATTCTGGACAAAATAGCCTGAGTTGGCGTATTCCGAGGAGATAGCAACGACGTACTCCTTATAGCTGAAAATAGCCAGGTGACGTATTTCAAGGAGATAGCGTACAACGTGCTCCTATAGCTGAAAATAGCCTGATGGCGTAATATGCAGAGGTGATGATGTGGACGTATTAGCCGTAATTATGGCTCGTCCAGTCTTTGAAAATATAACCAAATCTCGTGGATTAAATGCAGAGATCTGCCCCTATTCTGCGCATTAAATGCAGAGACGTGCCTCGAGCTCTGTACGAAGAGCAGCTTTTGACGTGGCAGTTTGTTGTCTTCTGCTGAGCGTAAAAGCTCACATCTGCCTGTATAAAACTAGGCAGCGTATTCCCTTATATGCGTAAAAGCGCTTTGTATCAGGAAAATGTCACTAACGACGGTTTGGGTCTGTGTGCCGCACCATCATTACAGCCGTCGTCTGGATAGCTGTGCAGTACTCGTTGTCAGGAGTCAGGTTCACTGCATGATCTGACAGATTCATTCGAGAAATACGAAACGTTTCCCGTACAACTTCCCACCGCATTAAAAGCGAGTAGGTTTTACGCCAAAGTGGCGATGTAACAACCCTTTTACGCTGAAGCAGCCTGGAAATACTGCATTACGCGGATTGTCCTGGAGCTCATATTTTACGTTGTACTAGCGATAAAGCTCTGTTTGTACGCCGATGGCTCTGAAGTCACGTCTTACGCCACCCAGCACTGAAATACTGCGTATAACTCTACAGCGTATTTTTCATGCTTCTACAAGACCCCCTTCAAAGTTTTCAAATTCCTCGTAATTTGAAACACTTTGAATGAAGCATGAAACGGTCAAGTCTGACTCGTTCCTCGAGGCTGATTTCTTGGCGGATTTTTGGGGATTTGTTGGGATTCGGTGTGTTCTCTTTTGCCTATAAAAAGGCTGATGAGTTAACTTCTTCCCATATTTCCTTCACCACACAGAGATGATTGTCGGAGTTCGTCGGGTCGACTTGAGGAAGAAGAAGATCATGTTCTTCCAGCATGTAAGGAGCCGAAAAAGAAGGCGTCTTCGAGCAAGTGTCCTCTGCAACGATGGCTCATGGAAGGATATCATAGCTTCCTTTGCTCGGGATAATCAGCAACTTCATATGACGATTCGTCCAGGAGAGAGGAAGGGTCACATTCGACCACACAGCTTGCAAGCTGTATTTTCTCCCGTCGTTCGTGGACGAGGGCAGACAAACTAGCCCTGTCTTCCAGCCCTGTCTTCCAGTATTGAGTTGGGTCTAAAACCTTAACTCAATCTGTCATGGCGTATGGAGGATGGGCTCTTGAATAATTTAAACAAGCCCAGTTGTGTATCCTCCCGCCATTAATCATTTTCTTGTTCATCGACTGTGGAAGTCGATGAACTGCTGTAGAAGACGAAAAAGATCTCCACCAATAAGAGAACCTGGCAGAACAGACTCTTGGTGTGATCCTAAATGAAAATGAGAAATCCTTTGTAGACGGGATTTCCCTCATATGTAATCACATAATCATGAAGATGAAAAACCCTTTGTAGACTGGATTTTCCTCATATGTAATCATGATTAATAAAATCTTCTTCTTTTACGCTTCTTGATGATTTGCCATATTCTTTGCTGTGATGAAGTCTGAATATGTGTAGCTTTGCCACGTCTGAATAACTTTACGCCGACTATGATAAAAAGAGTATCTAATCTCGTCCCGTCTTTTACGCGTAACTGAGGACACGTAGAAAACTGCATAGCATTTAAGTCGAATATTCGATCTGTCCTGCTGTTTTGAACGAGGGATTGCGTAGAATTCTGAACTTGTCACTTCTCTGATAAGAAGAATTCTTGTTCTGGCCATCATCTTCAAGAATGATTTCCCGAAAATCCCTTGAAATAGGGCGAGAAATGGCTGTCAAAACTGAGTCTCCATCTTGAACTGTAGAGAAAATATTCTGACTGGGTTTTGGATGAACTTCCAATCGACCCAAGAAGAAGAGTCATTTTCAATGCTGAACTCTGTATGCTTTGGGTACTTGGGATATTTTGAGACCAAGAAGGAGCATCTCCTGTGTGAACCCTTGCGATTGGCCGCCTTGAGAATTGCTCAGATATACGCATACTCTGGCCTGCATATTTTAAGATGTGCGGAAAGTCATAGATCCGTAATGTAGATGAGCATAAAATCATAAGTTTGTAGCCTCTCGAGCGTAACAGCTGCTGAGCATCCGGGCGTAAAACTGTAGATTTGTAGCCTCTGACAAGAAAACTTTCGAGCGTGAAGTCGTAGATTTGTCGCCTCTGAGCGTAAAAAAGCTTCTGAGCATGAAATCATAGATTTGTAGCTTCCCGAGCGTGAAGTCGTAGGTTTGTAGCCTCTCGAGCGTAAAAGCTACCGAGCATAAAAGCATCCGGGCGTAAAACCGTAGACTTATAGCCTCTGAGCGTAAAACCGTAGATTTGTAGCTTCCCGAGCGTAAAAAGCTCCTTGGCGTAAAATCACGAATCTGCTCTGCACGAAAACTTTTTGAATTCGCTGACTGTCCGTCTTCCCTGAGTAATAGGCTGACGTAGTCCCCAATCATAACCGCATATTAAATATCGGATTTGGTTAGGGATTCGAGGAGTCCATCTGAACTCTATATATACCCCAAGGCCTTCAGAGAAAAACTTTTTATCTGTCTTTTGCAAAAGAAAACTTTCGTCTCTTTGAGTACTCTCCTTTGTTTCTTCTCTGAGCATTCTGAGTTTTTAGCAATGACACCAAAACAATCTTCCACCACTAAGGGAAAGAAGGCTGCCTCCTCTTCTCACTCCTCTGCCCAAGCAAGAGCGACTCCCATCGGGCAGGGCGAACCTCGCTCTGAACGAAGTGTCCCACCATCAAGCTGTGCACCGGGCGTTATAGGTAAAGCTTTTGGGACGACAAGAACGAAGAAAACCCTTCGCACACGTTGTACGTGAACGCGCTAGGTCATCTTCTGTGCTGATAGCCTCTTCGAGGAAGATGATGCACAGAGATGTTTCATCTTTTACGCCCACATTTCTAATGTGTCAGCGTAAAAACTCCATATTTTCGCAGTCTGGCGTAAAAGCTTTGACTGTCGAAATTTGGCGTATACCACAAATTTTGGGTGTTACGCTCTGGATGAAAATTCCGGCGTAATAACTCAAACTTTGGCAATCTGGCGTAAAACACAGACTGTCAGATTTTTGTGTATACTGCCAATCTTGAATTTTACGCCTTGGAATGAGATTCCAGCGTAAAAACTCAAGTGTTTACAGTCTTGGCGTAAAAGCACAAACTGTTGCTCTTTGGCATAACCTGCAAGATTGTGAGGTCTAGTATAGAAACTGACGTATTTTTCTTGTACTTTGTAGTTAACTTGCAGATATCTCCGTTGGCTGAGGTGATGGGTTCTGCTGCTGGGATGCTGCACTCCAATTACCTGGAGGATTTGTCCCACGTCACATTTCCTATTTCCAGACCCCAGTATCCTGAAGGAAGGGGAATCCTGATATCGTCTCAAGGAGAGCGAATGCTGTTGAGCATGATCAACGGAGAGCCCCTGACGTATATAGACGGGGCAAAATACAGAAAACCAGTTTTCGTCTTCGGGGATATGATTGATAAACAATCCCAGACGAAGTCCAAGAAGGAAGACTGGATTTTTACTGTTGGGGGCATGGTCATGTACCTGCCCAAGATGCTGAGAGATTACCCTATCTCGGCATTCTTCCATGCCACGCATCCGAGGAGGATGTCGTGGACCTTGACCCCTAATCTTCACGGCCAGCCGGGAAAGATATTTTATCAGAAGGGATCAGACCAAGGGTTATTTGTAAGCCGCCCTTTCGGCCCGGTCATACCGTTCAGGAGATTATTTCCGGGCAGCGTCCCGAGTGAAGACACTTTATTGCTTCAACCAGTCCAGTTGTCGACTTTCTGCAATGACTTCATGGGACATGGAGGAGTATACCCCAAGGTTAATCCTCAGACTAATGGGTGGGTTACCCCTACAAATCTTCGATGGGCTCGTTCAGCTGCCTGGGCCCTGAACCATTTTCAGACTGAGCTGGAGAGCATTGGTCTGTACGCGGCTGTGAGTGCTACCAGTGTTGGGTTACCTCTCAACCCCAACCTGTTTTTGGCCTTGATGGAGCGATATATCTCGCTCACTGGGACTTTCGCCACTCCACTGGAGGAGTTGGGATTGGCCCTTCACGAAATGGCAGAGATTTCAAGACCCCCAATGGGGGATACTCCTTATGAAGATTATGTTTCCACAAACCGGGAGCTGGGGGATACAAACCCTCGGGTGGTGGCAGTGTACCAGGAGCTGATGAGCCATTACCTTGCGTGCACCGCCTTCTATAATGAGTCCTCTGATCTGGCTCATACCAACAAGTGGGCGTCCTACCTCTTCTTCCATCAGGCTAGAGATGCTAAGCCAGACAAAGTTGTGGATAGCAGGGATATACCTTTGAGCCTTCTGAGCGTGCTTACTGCTCAAGTAGTCGATGACCTTATTGAAGACGCTGGGGCTTCAGATCGAGTTCTCGACGAAGGGATAGAGAAATATCCTGCAGGCACTAAAGCCTACAGTTATTTGAGGCATTGCCGCAGGCCTCTATCTAGGAAAGCTCAACTGGCTGGCTTCCTCTCTGTATGGCTGCGCCGATTGGTAGTACCAGGCATTGCATCTTCGGATCACATTCACTGCAACACCTTATGGCCTGCAGTGCTTCTGGTGTTTGGGGCAAGACTGGACTTGCTCCCTGCCATGGTATGCCGCATACAAGCTGGCCTGAGGGCCATTACTGATGGGTTGCTTGCCGATGAAACACGGCGTGACAGCTTTCCCAGGGTAGAATTACCGTTCTTGTATTTGATGGGATGGTTAATTCTCCATAACCCCAGGGTGATGTCTCCCGGCTCTGGCAGTAGTCCGGGAAGTAATTTCTTGTTGAATTACAAGAATTCCATCTGGAACGTGATCACAGTTTTAGACTGTCGACGAGCGTTAAATTTTGCTCACAGCTGGAAGCTCTTCTGCACCGTCCCCACTGTACATCTCAATCAACAGGGGAGCAGGCTTCAGGACTCAGATGAAGGGAAGACCGTTCTTTCTCCTGAAGCTTTTAATTGGTTGGTCTGCATTAGACCTTCCCATTTATTGTACAGAAGTGAAGACCAATGCTTCTTGGAGCCCTACCTGCCTAGTCGGTTCGCCAGGCAGTTTGGGTATGATCAATTGCACGTGGGCAATGCCATCACAAGCTTCAAGTCCAGGGGTGGACTTATTGATGGAGCGAGAGGATGGCGGTACTTCATAATGGGTTGTACTGGGGCGGCCTTTACTGTGCCCGCGACTTCTCTCTCCATGGAGTTGCGTATCCTCCACTCGTACGCCCAGTTTTACGTGGCCATCAATACCTTCCATCGCGATTTTGATATGCGTGGAAGTTTTAGGATGCCCTCTTCTAAGTCCGCAGGAAGAGACGAAATCCTATCAGTTTCCTCTGACGAGGGTGAAGACTCTGTCAATCCAGATGAGCCTTTGTTGGCAGTACCGAGAGGCGAAATACCTCCGCCTGCAGAGCCTCTGGTTATCCCTGGTAAGCGAAGGGCTCCTGTTCTGAAGGAGACTTCCCCTCGCAAGAAAAAGAAGACTGTTAGTGGTCCTGTCAGGACTTCCAGTCATGAGGCTCCTAGAAGTGAGCCTGCTGTTTCCCCTGTTGGGGACGATCCTTTGATTAGAGGTTCCTCACCTTTTAGAGAGGGAACCTCCACAGTTCCGGCTGGCAGTGCCGGAGAATCTTTGCTCGAGGCTGCTGTCGCTGCTACCGCTTCAGGTAGTGGTACGAGATCGCCTTCGAGGCCGAGCCAAATAAGGATATCTTTATCCAGACCAGCAACGGGAGAAACCCCTGCCGCGTTTGTAAGTATACCCAGCGAGATTCCACCTGATGAACCTCGATTGGATCTGGGTGAAGACTTGGATGACTACCCTCAGTCGTCATTTGGTGCACAATCCTCTCCAGGTATGACAGCTCGCTTAGCATCATTAAGAAGTGATTTAGCTGTACTGGCTGCAGACGCGACATATATACCATCGGCCATGGGTAAATGTCGTCTTTACGCCTCTTTTAGAAAAATTAACATTATGTTGATATTAACTCTCTTGTCTTCTTTTCAGGGGAAGACATCTACGGGGAGGGCAGTGTCGACGCAACTTTTGGTTTTATTTCGGCTCATGTCGATGACACCGAGGTGCCCTATTTTGAAGAGGAAACGTTTTCGGGTACCGGCTCGCCCGAAATGGTTCCGATATCTCGAGAGGAGGATGAGCCTGTCATTACGACTATGCCTCCTTTGAGTACGCCAGCCACTTCGACCGTTGTTGGCGCTTCTTCTTTTGTCGCGCCATCGGTTGAGGCGACGACTGTGGCAACATTGTCTGCAGTCATTCCTGGAGAGGGATTCTCTGATATTGCAGCCACTTCCAGCGTCCATTCGAATCTCGCCGTGTTAGTTGAGCAGTTTTCAAGCGTTTTCTACGCCACTTTGAAAACGCTGATATCGATGGTGCTGGAGAAGAATATAGGCTTCGAGGCTCTGAAGATGTCCTCCAACTTCAGTATAGCGCAGATTAGATATTTCAACAATAATGACAGAGCTGATGCGCTAGAGCAAATAGTTAATGGTTTGGAACAACCCATTAACGATTATTTGCAGCTATCTCGAGGCAGCATTGACGGTTTCGTTCAAGCTAGGTATGACTCCTTAACTGCAGAGCTTGCTGGGCAAATGGAATCTCTGAACAAATCTGTCCAGGAACAGCAGCAGCAGATGGATCAAGAGCGTGCCGAATTGGAGTATGTCATTCCCCAGCTGACTCAGTGCGAGACCGAATATGAGGAAGAGACAGCGAGGGTCCGCAAATTGGAGGATGACCTCGCTAAGGCCAGGGAGAAGGCTCTTTCTTTATCAACAGCTCGCGACGTGTTGAAGGATCGAATGGAGACGGCTCAGCAGAACCTGACGCATGTGGGTGTCATCCACGCAGGTTTTGTACATGCTCGGTCCGAGCTATCTGCTTTGAACAATGAGGCGGCAAGGTTGGAGCGGGCTCGCGCCGATGTTTTGAATTCCAGGGATGAGAGAATGGTTACTTTGGCGCAACAGATTCGCGACTTAACTGCTCCTCCCAAATGATGTACCTTTTGCTTTTCTATGTAATTTGCTCTTTCTGGAGATAATAAAGAGACTTTATCTGACTTTGGTGGACCTATCATTTTGGAATATAAACGATAGGCTAGGGTGAAAGTGATATCAGAGGTAATATGGACGTGATATACTTTCGGTAAGCTTCAGCTGGACATATTTATTCAAAGGTTATATGGACATGATAGAATATGCTCCAACTAAAATTTGTACACAAAACACTATCAGAGGTAATATGGACGTGATAGGTTTTGATGTTCCAACTTAGTTTAGACATCTATTCAGAGGTTATAAGGACATGATAAAATATGATCCAATTAGTTCTTTGGAAGTAGTATTGTCAGAATAAGATCTTCACCATACTCCGTTGAGCAACGGAGATTAAGCATAGTACCTCTTCAGGAATTTGCCGTTGACAGGTGCCATTAACAAGTCTCCATTAGGCTTGGCTAATCTGTAAGCGCCTTTTGAGAACGTCGTCTCGATCACATAAGGGCCTTCCCATTTGGGCTGGAATTTACCCTTACTCTTGTGAGTAATGATCATTGGCCTTCTCACGGCTAGAACTAGCTCGCCAACTTTGAACACTCTTTCCTTTACTTTTTGATTAAAAGCTCTGGAAATGCGTGCCTGGTAGAACGCAATGCGCTGTTGGGCTTGAAGGCGTTTCTCATCTAATCCTTCTTGCTCTTGAAGCCTTAATAGGTCATTCTTTTCTTGTGTCAACTCATTAGCCAATGCTATCCTGAGTGACGAAATTTGAATTTCGATGGGGAGAACTGCTTCACTCCCGTAAACCAGTGAGAATAGGGTACAACCCGTCGGTGCTCGTACCGTTGTGCGGTATGTCCAGAGACATTCTCCTAGCTTCTCATTCCAATCTCTTTTGTTCGAAGAAACGGACTTTTTCAAGAGTTTGATAATGGTTTTGTTGAAAGCTTCCGCCAAACCATTCGCAGCAGGATTGCATGCTGTAGAGGCCATGTTTTGTATCCGATTTTTATCGCAAAATCGGTGGAACGCTTGGCTGATGAATTGAGGCCCGTTGTCATAAATTATTTTTCGGGGAATCCCAAAGCGATAAATGACATGATGCTTAATGAAGCTGATCATGTTAGATGTCTTCACCTCAACAAGAGGGATCGCCTCTGCCCATTTGGAGAAATAATCCGTGATGGCTAATATGAACCGATGACCTCTGGAAGAAGACGGGTGAATAGGACCAATGATATCCATACCCCATGCTTCAAAAGGCCAGGATGCCACCGTAGGATGTAAATGTTCAGAAGGTTGATGTATAAAATCTGCATGAACCTGGCAGGCTTTGCATTGTCTTGCATATTTTATTGCATCTGTGATCATAGTAGGCCAGTAATAGCCCATCCTCCTGATACGATCCTGTAGCTTAGGACCGGGTTGATGCGCTCCGCATACGCCGTCGTGAGCTTCACGGATAATCCGCTGTGCTTCATCACCAGAGACATCGTAATAATAGTCCGTCATAAGTCCGGCGATATAGACATTGTGAAGACGCACCAAAATAGAAGCGTAATGATCGTCTTTTGACGGATACTGCTTCTTTAGGATCCTCCGGCAAGATTTCGTATGCTACGAAATCTATAAAGGGACTTCTCCAGTCTCCCTTTGGAAGATCTGTGTTCACAGCGTAGCTGCGTTCTATGTGAAAGTTGTTTTTCACACAGAATAAATCTCTGTTAAGAAGGATCACCGAATTCTGCCTTCTTATAGGAATAGCTAAATCTGCAGCTAGGCTGGCCAGGGCATCAGCTTCCAGATTCTGAGATCGTGGCACATGCTCTAGGAAGAGCCCTTTGAAAGACATGGCTATTTCGATCGTTGCTTGGTGATAAGGGATGAGGTCTGGATTCCGGACTTCATATATTCCTCTGACTTGATTGACGATCAGCAGAGAATCACCAAATGCTTCCAGGTATTCGACGTCCAACTCTTTAGCGACTTGGAGCCCGATTAGTAGGGCGTTATATTCTGCCACGTTATTAGAGCAGGGTTCGCTAAGAGAATATGCTCGATAGATGACGAGTTTCTCAGGAGTAACCAGGACAATTCCTACTCCTGAAACTACGTTTCCCCTGGGACCAGTCCTGGAGGCACCATCGAAGAATAGCTGCCATGCATCACTTTCCATCGCAGAATTACACTCTGCAACTTCGTCGGGAATGTCCTCATATAGTTTGGAGGTTTCCGGAATCGGATGAGCAGCTAGAAAATCAGCCAATGCCTGGCCTTTGATGGACTTCTGAGGGACGTACACCATATCATACGGTGTTAATAACATCGTCCAAGTCGCGAATCGGGAATTAAGAACACTTGGCTTGTTCATCAATACCCGAAGAGGATTGATCCTGGAGATGATATGAATAGTCTGGCCCGTGACAGTGTCGCATTTTCTGAATGGCGAACATTAGGGCCAAACATTCTTTTTCTACTGGATTGTACCGGTGTTCAGCTCTGACCATCATCCTGCTTAAATAGTAGATAGCCTGTTCATGACCCTCATCGTTCTTCTGTGCGAGGAGAGCTCCCAGAGAATGATCCATTGCTCGAACATACAGCAATAATGGTCTTCCTATGACGGGAGGCACAAGAACTGGAGGATTAGTGAGGTAGCGTTTGATATCATTAAACGCTTGCTGACAGGCTTCGTCCCATACGAAGGATACACCTTTCTTCATGAGACGAGAAAAAGGCTGACATCTCCCCGAGAGGTTGGATATGAATCTCCGGATATAAGCTAGACGACCTTGAAATCCCCTGAGTTCTCTCAGATTGCGGGGTGGTCGCATTTCTAAGATGACCTTGACTTTATGAGGGTCCACTTGAATGCCTTTGGCGGTTATGACAAATCCCAGGAATTTGCCACTTCATACACCAAGAAAGGACTTTGTAGGATTCATTTTGAGTTGATGTTGGTGCATCAACTCGAACACTGTCTTCAAATCTTGGATGTGATTATCCTTGATGCGACTTTTGACAGCTATATCATCCACGTAACATTCTACTGTTTTGCGTAGGTGCTCATAGAATATGTTACTCATAGCTCGTTGGTACGTAGCTCCGACATTTTTTAATCCGAAGGGCATGACCGTATAGCAATATATCCCCAATGGTGTTCGGAAGGCAGTATGCTTCTCGTCTCCAGGATGCATCTTGATTTGATTGTATCCTGAAAATCCGTCCATGAAAGACATGCGTTCAAAACCACATGTATTATCGATCATGACGTCTGTAATGGGAAGAGGAAACTCATCCTTGGGGCAGGCTGCGTTCAGATCTCGGTAATCGATGCAGACACGTACTTTTCCACTTTTTTTCATGACTGGAACAACATTGACGACCCAGTCGGGATGTTGTTCTTCCCGGATGAAGCCGCAGGCTATCAACTTCTTGATTTCAGCTTCAATGGCGTCCATTATGTCCGGACGAAACCGGCGTTGATGTTGCTTCACAGGCTTCGAATTGGGTAATATGTTGAGTTTACGAGTAGCCACTTTTGGATCAAGACCTGGCATATCCTCATAATTCAACGCAAAGACGTCGATATATTCTCTTATCAGCTGGACTATTTCTTTCCTTTCTTCTTCGGAAAGATTGTTACTGATAAATATCGGCTTTGGTGAAAGTTCATCCCCAACGTCAATCTGGATAACTTTATCTTCAGTGGGGGGTTCTCTCTGCTCGAACCTGAGTTCCCACTGTGTATCCATTTGCTGAGCCCAAGAGTCATTCTCAAACGGTTCAGATTCTTGTTCGTCTGCTTCGAGAGAATCTGTCAATACTGTATTTACTGGAAATGCTCGTTCGAGATCGTCATATGAGCCGGAAGACGACGAGCCATCTTGAGAAGAGGAAGAGATCCTCATTTGACTCAGAAATTGCAAGGGAGGTGGTATACCCTAACCCAAAACGAGTTCGTTGACAGTAGGGATCACCGTGCAACGGCATTCGCCTGCCTTTCCCGTAGTTGAGGCTTGGTTCCAGCTTCAAGTCATAACCCATACTTTGCATAATCTTCAAATCTTGCGGGCTATATCTGTGAACCTACATTTTACCAGCATCGTCATCGGGAGAATCTTCTTGTACAGTCGGTTCATTGCGCATGCGACCGAAGACCATTGAACGCTGACCGCTGCGAGTAGGCGGGATAATAAAGATAGAATCTTCATGTGGCCCATATGTCGTGATGACATTAGATGGTGACGCTACTTCCCACACATACAGATGATAGGAATCTATAGCTTTCAAGAATCTTTGTGCTATAGGTTCTATATCGTTATGGGGAGAGGATTTCTGATCAGGAATTTGAGCGTCAATGTACTGGAAAAGAGAATCTTTATTATCATCAGAAACTACGTTCAAGGTTGTATTTACATCAATCGGCTGCTTATTGCGTCGAAGGTTGATGACCAAGGGTGGAGGCTTCTGGTTCAAAGTGATCACTAGAGGATCACCTCTGTTTCCTGACTTGGTTTTGTTCAGGTGGATAGCCAGGGGTTCCATGACTTTTGGACGAGTAGTTCGCCCTTTCACCTTGATTGACAGAGGTTGTTCGGCAGAGGGTTTTTCTGGCTCCCTGTGGGATTCCTCCTCTGTCTTGTCTGACACCTCCTCCATGTAATCTTGAGTGTACAACATGGCATCAGAGTAGTAGGATTCTACTCCTTTAAACGGGTTAAGGTCAGCAAACTCCGTTTGTACTGTTTCTTGGGCATCTACATATTTAAAGCATTGATGTAGAGTCGAACGATATTGTGGTCGTGGATCCATGGTCTGCCCAGCAGAATGTTGTAGGACACCTCTGAATCAATGACATAACATGTAGCCACTGATCTGAGGTCGCCAATCTGGATCCTCAGACGAATCTTCCCCAACGGCTTACTTTTTCTGGCGTTGAAGTCCACGATTGTAGTGGTGGTGTAAGCCAATTCGCTGGTAGGAATCCTCAGCAGTCTGAGCAGACTATGAGGAATGATACTGATCGATGATCCCAGATCTATGTGAATCCGGTCAACCTCCATGGAACCGACGTATCCGGTGTAATAGAGGGGTCTGTCATGCTTGTTATGTTTCAACAGCATGTCATCTTGGGTGAGTGATATTCGGGACCACCTCCATCACACTATGGCATTGAGGACATGCCACAGGTTCTTCATCAGGGGACTTGAGCTGGGTCAAGTATGCATCCGCCTGCATTAATGCTTCACTTAGGGCTTGACGAGTGTCCTTAGAGAGCCTGAGTAGTTCAAAAATGGACAATCTGGCTGGTGTATTAGCCAACTGGGCCAGGATGTCGAAGTTATATGGCTTCTCCAAACCTTTGTTTTGCATGTTCTTCAAAGGTTTATCAAAGCGCACTTCTTTTTGCTTGCCCTTGTCCGCCGAAGTTGGTCTCGAAGGACCGGCCTCTGGTATGGCAGGTTCCGGTTATGAAGGCTTGGCAGCTGAAGCATCTGCCGATGCTTCTTCTTGACTTCCTCCATAGTCCTTGAGGTAGGCTTTCCCTGAACGGGTTCCATAGCCAAAACCTCTTCTTTTGATGTCGAAGATACCGCAACCATATGACATGGTTTACGCTTCGAGTTCTTCTTAGACTTAGCCTTGGCAGCTTGAGTCTCTTCCTCGATCTCTGACACCAGATCTGGATGAACCCACATAATCTCGCCCCGCTGGGTAGTTAGGGTACCAGGTCATGATTTTGACCCCTGGCTGTAGGGAGATTAACGATGTTCATCGTTGTCCGGGAAATAGGTACAACACCATCCGGAACTTCTTGTGGAGGCAGATTGCCAAATTGAAGAAAGATCATGTTGGCTGTGACCGTCTTCTCGCTGTTGCGCAGAGTGATGGCCTTAGCATCGATCAACTCCTGGATTTTCCTCTTTAGCACATAGCACGCCTTTGTGGGGTGATGTATGTACCTATGGAAAATGCAGTACTTGGGGTTATTGGTACTGCCGACTTCATTAGGCCGCTTCACCTCAGGGAGGGTAATCTTGCCGCTTTTGACGAGACACTCGAATATGCTCGAAATATCGTCGTCGTCAAAAGAGTACACTTCAATGGGCCTGGAAGTCCCAGATTTCGTCTGTGTGGTTGCCGCAGTCTTTTGCCTGGACGTATTAATCGCCAGAGCTTCTTTTCCTTTGGAACCACGGGGATGGTCGCTGTTGGAGGATGACCTCTTGCCTCTATCAGAGGCAGATATCATAATTCCATTATCATGCGCCTTCCGACTGTTGTCTTCAGTGGCTACCGCTGAGATGATGAACGAGGGCCAATCATGGAACTGATATGGTCCTGTGAACACCGAGATCACTGGAAGAAGATTCTTCCTGCAAATGTCCACCAATGCTGAGTCTGGAACTCCGGGAGGCATTTGCAAAGTGGCTTGACGAAAACGTTCGATGAAAGTGCGAACGTTCTCTTTTTCCTTCTGCTTTACTTCGATGAGAGAGGACATAGACATGTCCATCCCTCCTTCGTAGAATCGCGCGAAGAACAAAGTCTTGAAATCTTCAAAGGAAGTAATACAGTTGTCCGCAAGACTACGGTACCACTGATAAGCCACTCCCGAGAGAGCCTTTGAACACTCGAGTGAGAAGGGCGTCATTCCCTTATAATAACACCGTCATCATACTGAAGTAGTTCATGTACTGGCTCGGTGATGTCTTTCCCTCAAATAAAGCCATAGTCTGTGGTTTGTATTTAGGAGGGAAAGGGACCTCGTCCCAGATAGCTGGGTACGGCTGGTTGATTCCCAATTTCTTGAGCTGATCTTTGTGCTTCAAGGCATCAAATTGGGCTTTCAATTCCCGCACTGCCTGCATTGGATCTTCAGCAGGTAGAGGGACCGCGGAGTGGTGAGAGATCGGTTGTATTACAACTTCAACATGAGGCAATACATTCTCCGAGTTAGGAAGTGGGGGAGCTGCTGATTCTTGATCTAGAACAGGCTCCTTGTTCGCGTTGGATGGTGGTAAGTCCACCCCCACACGTATTTGAGTCGGAGGGACCGATGCTTGAGCTATAGCAGCTGTGTGTTGAGTCAGCATCATCTGGTGCATATTCTCCATCATGGATTGTATCTCTTTTAGAGATGTCTCCAATACAGCGATGCGTTGCTCAGTACTTCCTGACGAGGAAGCCTTTTCGTGTTCATCTTCAATGGCATAGACCCCAATTTCTCTGGATGTTATTGAAGGGCTAGTATAGGTCTCTGTAGAGAATGACTCTATACTTTCAGCATCTGATTCGGGAAACTGGCGACCCCCAGTGTCGGAATCAGAAGAATACGAAGCCGGTTGTCGTGACCTCGAACGGGTGTTTCGGAACACCCCAGCTTCAATGTTCTCAAGGAGTTTGTTGAATCTCCTTTGGCTTGGAGTTCTAGAGGGATGACGTCTTGAATTCGATCTTCCTCTAGGAACGTGTGAAGCCATGTTCACTGATGCATGTGCAGGCTCTTCTTCCTGGAAAGACAGAGAGTAGTTCAACCGGTCGAAAACCGACCGTTTTGCTTCAGAACAGCAATAATTAACTACAATCCTATGACTATTACAATAGTGCTCCCTAGGAGGCGTAATAGACATGCTGGAAGATCCCCTATCCTTGCGCTTCTGGATCAGATATTCACGCAAGTCAGGAGGATTGACAGAAGAAGAATAAGGCTTATTCCTCTTGTTTACATCAGTTGGCATGCGGATATTGGGAACCATAACTTTTCCCCTGCCACCTATATACAGCAGTTCAGCCATCTGAGTAGCAGACGATCCCCGATGAGTGTCTCTCCGCAAACCGGGCTTTCTTTACGCTGAGGGGTTTGACCTGGCGTAATTTGGAGCTCTGCTCAGGTTGGCGTAAAACTGAGGAAGCCCTCAATCGGCCATCCGCTTCTCGCGTAATCTGGAGAGCGGGCAAATTCTGCTCTTGCTGGCGTAAAGGCCGAGAAGTTGAGAAGTCCGCCACTTGTTTTCCCTTGCGTAGATTGCAGGGACCATCTGCTTTTCCGCGGAGGGCAGATGTATTCTTACGCGCAGAGCGCGTTTGAAATTTCTGATTTGGCGCTGAGGCATTATCAGAAATCTTGTCTGCCACGTCACAGACGGGAGACTGAATTTTACGCGCAGAGCGCGGAGTAGACTTCTGGATTAGCACTGATGCATCACCAGAAGTTTTGTCTGCCACGTCACAGACGGGAGACAGAGTTTTACGCGCGGGGCGCGGAGGTTGCGAAGCTACAACCTTGTTGGTCGGAGAAACCAGAGAGTCGGCAGGAATGGTAGAGGATGTCCGGGGCATCCAGACCTTACGCAGTTTTCTGTTGTCTTGGACAGAGAGAGAGTGAGAGCTACCCCCTGCTCGAAGCATATCTTCGTAGGCAGATTGGTCGAACCGGACGACCAAGGTCTTCTTCATTGATCCTACTGATACTGCATCGTGTTGAGCAATTGCTTTCTCGTCAGATGAGAAAAAGATCCCTAGCAAAGTCGCCATCTTGTGTTTGATAATAAACGGAAGAAATAAAACTAGGTTTATACGAAACCCTTTCTTAGGTTTACAAACAAGAAGTACTATTAATCCTATGCGAGGATGTTAAGTACAAAATTTAATCTGGGTAAATATTGCTATAGGAGTCTGATCTGCAGTCGATCACTTTGTCCCTTGGACCACACGATGATGAAGAAGTGTTGTAGAAGAAGAAGATGCTTCAAAGATTGCAAGAGGGAGTGGATGCTCGATGCCAAAATCGTCGATCACTACTCTCTGTCTGAGCTCTTCTCTCTCTGTTCTTCGATTTCTTCGACTTCTATTCTCCGAGTTTTCGACCTTTTTTTTCCGACCTTGAACCTCTGTCAACAGAGGTCTCTATTTATGGGGTTTTAGTGACAGTAACCGTCCAGTCGGCGTAGAAGCCGGACAGTGGAGCGTGTGGCACTTTTTACGCGGCGGTTATAATAACTGCCACCTACGTATAAATGATCTTCTGAATAAGCGTGTGACGCGTGTCCCATTAAGAGATAATGCGTATAACTGCTACGAAGATCACGACATGCGAGCCACGTAGGTAACTGCCCCTTGCGTAGAAAAGGTTGGCGTAGAAGCCAATAACTGTCACCATGGCGTAGAAGCCAAATAGTTGTCAGGTTGGCGTAGAAGCCAAGTGGTTGTCGAGTCGGCATAGAAGCCAAATAGGCGTAGAAGCCTTGTAGGCGTAGAAGCCTGATGCTGCATGGATAGGTAGCTAGCGTAAAAGATAGCCGGTCCTCCTTCCTTGACTGAGGTCTTGAGCGTATTCTGGACAAAATAGCCTGAGTTGGCGTATTCCGAGGAGATAGCAACGGCGTACTCCTTATAGCTGAAAAATAGCTAGGTGGCGTATTTCAAGGAGATAGCGTACAACGTGCTCCTATAGCTGAAAATAGCCTGATGGCGTAATATGCAGAGGTGATGATGTGGACGTATTAGCCGTAATTATGGCTCGCCCAGTCTTTGAAAATATAACCAAATCTCGTGCATTAAATGCAGAGATCTGTCCCCATTCTGCGCATTAAATGCAGAGACGTGCCTCGAGCTCTGTACGAAGAGCAGCTTTTGACGTGGTAGTTTGTTTTGTCTTCTGCTGAGCGTAAAAGCTCACATCTGCCTGTATAAAACTAGGCAGCGTATTCCCTTGTATGCGTAAAAGCGCTTTGTATCAGGAAAATGTCACTAAACGACGGTTTGGGTCTGTGTGCCGCACCATCATTATAGCCGTCGTCTGGATAGCTGTGCAGTACTCGTTGTCAGGAGTCAGGTTCACTGCATGATCTGACAGATTCATTCGAGGAATACGAAGCGTTCCCCGTACAACTTCCTACCGCATTAAAAGCGAGTAGGTTTTACGCCAAAGTGGCGATGTAACAACCCTTTTACGCTGAAGCAGCCTGGAAATACTGCATTACGCGGATTGTCCTGGAGCTCATATTTTACGCTGTACTAGCGATAAAGCTCTGTTTGTACGCCGATGGCTCTGAAGTCACGTCTTACGCCACCCAGCACTGAAATACTTCGTATAACTCTACAGCGTATTTTTCATGCTTCTACAGGTGGTCACCAACTAAATACCTCAACAAATTTCCTAGACACCTATTGACCACTTCACTCTGACCATTCGTCTGCGGGTGGTAAGTCTGGTACCGTGTCTGGACCAGTAACACCGCCCCTACCACTGTTGCCACATTGGAGGCACACGAGACTTGAGATTGAGTATATTATTGATGACGAGATAGTCTCCACTACAAACGGAGGTTGCCAGCGCTTCTTAGTGTGTTGGTGTGGACAACCAGAGTTTGAATGTTCGTGGGTGATTATGGATGATGAGGTCCAGAAGCTAGACTCGAATTTATTGACAAAATATCTTTACCGTCATTCACCAGGTGGTGAATCTTCTAACTTAGACAAAGAGATGAATAAAGAAATTGAAATTTGAGTTTTATACGTTGATGCGATGTCTAAGTAATTTAAACTTAAATTTCAAAATTGTTTCATCTACCACAATCTTCTTCTGTGCGCTCTTCGTCAATACATCTTCAACATTCAACATTGGATTCCAGAATCTTCGCCAGAATCTTTGGTATATTTCAAAATTCGCATCTAAGTTCATTGATAATTTTTTTGCATCTTGTGATAAGTTTTGTGAAAGTATATCAATAGTTTTGTTCACAATTCGAAATCTCCTATAAATCCTAATTGAAAAAATTAGATTAATTGAACTTAAGCCCACGTCCCCGTGTCATTTTCCAGTAACAAACAAATAATAACAAAGATAAAATAATATAAACTAATCAAAAGGGATAAAACTCCCATTATTATTTTTAATTCTAACAAATTAATTTAGTTTTGGTCCTCCATCACTATGTCAACACGGATTTTGCGCTCTGCCTATACGAGTTTCTTTGTAACTTTTCTTTCTTATACACATGCTTAAATGATGTGGTACTTGATAACCGTTGATAGCCACCAGTTGTATTACTGCAAAGTGAACATAGAGCAAAGTTTAGTGTATTTAAGTGCAAATAAGCCTTAAATAAAATCCACTGTGAAGTAAATAATATGTTGAACTCAGCTCAAATCCCAATTAATGTCAAATCTGCTCATTCAGTAAATATGAAATAAGCTAACAATTAAGAAGAATATGGACATACCAAACAATTTATGTTTTCCAGAGAAAGTAAAATAAAACTAGCTTTTAGTTAACAGTGATATAATAGGTAAATACATCTTTTTGTAATTTTCTTGAACAGGATGATTACCTTTTTGGAAAGCTTAAATAATTCCCATAGTACTATCTTAACCCTGAAATGGCTTGACTTGCCACTTTTTTCACCCTTTCCAAGGTAAATTCGACACACTGGCTTATCAGCTAGTCTACAACCTTACCTAAGCGAACTTAGGTGCTTGTGCAGGTTTTGTTTATCTAGTCAATTGGAGTTAAATTTTTATGCTAGTCAAGTTTCATTCAGTAAGCAGTAAGTTTGATGGTTATAGTAGGGAATAATTTGCGAATGTAGACATTTGAATCTTAGAGCATATATCTAGTAGGAGCTTAGTTGGAGTTAAATTGGGCCAACATGATGAGTAATGAAATTTAGGCAAATATAAGTGGGTCCTGCAGAGAGCTGCACTGCCCGACAATCATTTATGTGAATATTATTTCACGGGCTGCTATGCATGTTACTTCTATATTTAAAAATTTCTGAGATCTTGTTTAGGTTTAATTTGGATAAGAGATTGCTACCAAATTTGAAGTCATCCTTGGAATATTTTATTTTGGTTATAAATGAAATTGTGATCCCTCTTAGGGGTGAGCATTGGTTCGGTAACCGAACCGATATTATCAAACCGAAATAACCGAAAAACGATATTTACAAAATCGAAAACCGAACCGTATTAAAAAAAACTCGAACCGAACCGTATTAAAACAGGTCAGTTTTAGGTCGGTTCAGTTCTATGGGTTCAAGTTACATACAGAACGAAATGAAAGCAATACAAGCTTGTGCACAAATTTGAAAAAAGAAAAAAGAACAAGAACTAATTAACAGCACAATTGATTGATGAAAACTCGTAACGATTCAGAAAAATTAAATCATTACTAACCTGTTGAACAACATAGTTGATGTCAACAAACCACATAACGATTCAGAAAAAGAACACGAACTAAAGAACAACACAATTGATGTCAAAAACCACATTAAAGTTCTTCATACAACTGTTAGTGGCGGACAACCGAGAAACTGATTGCCATGAAGTGCTGTGACACCATCAAATTGTTCGGTTACTCTACAATCACTGCAACAATGGGTTGCAAAAACTAATAAGATAAGAAATGATTAGTCTTACAAGCTATAATGTAATCTAAATTTGAGAAATAATGTAAGGATATGCCACTACTTAGGACTGGATGTATTCCCATTTACTAAGACTACGCATATATTAGCAAAAAATGCACTCCAGAAGGGGCTCTATATGCTGACTCTGATCATTTGGGTTCTACTTCGAGTGCAAGATGACTTCGAGTCCAGAAGGGGTTTGGCTTGAAGTGGGGAGGGTCTGTGGTGGTGGACTTGGTGTTTCATCCAAGTCCCGATGAAGACCGCCCCCGCTCATCCAAGCCTCAACGAAGAGCGCCGCTTATATTCATATTCATCATTTCTTCGAGATACATCATTTCTTCTTTTGTATTTATTCATCATTTCTTCGAGATACATCATTTCTTATATTCATAAGTATCAGATTTATAAACACCATTAACACTTGCACAAAGGATTTGGAACTATGTTTGGCATCTTTTTTTTGCAGTATGTCATTTTCAAGGCACTAAAATAAAATTTGAATAAGTTGTAATTTTAATCGTAGACAAATTGATCTCTCTCTGACATATCTACCCTGTTTTCCTCTTTCCATAGTTTGAAGTATCGGCCGATACCGACCTAATACGGCTGATACCGATACAATTTGGCATGTCCCAATCCGATACCGACTGCTACCCGATATTGACTGATACCTACATTAGAGGTCTCATTTTCGATCAATTCGACAAAGAAAAATTGAACTAAAAAGACCAATTAGCAAGGGTGTAAAAGCATAGTAAGGCTGTAAAAGCATATAAAAGTGGAAAACTTATCTATCGTCAACAAGGGTGACTACTATTTCATTCAATTTCAAAAATAGTAAGAAACAACACTGAAAATACTTTAAATTATGCATAAATGTGTATAATATATTTTCTAAAATGCTAATAATTTACTAATAGTTGTTTGCGTTCCGATACCAAAAAATCCAATACTCCGATCCGAAACCGCCGATACTACCGATACCGCCGATACCGATACTTTGAACCTTGCTTCATTCATTTCCCCTTTCCCATACCCTTTCCTTTTGTCTCCACTACTTGAATCCCAAAATGGTTTTCGAACACCCTGCATAAGGTCCTTGTAATAACAACATGAAAATTGTAATTCCTTAAGAGTTAATTCTTGTAGTTCAGTATCTCGAAGGGTATGCATGAGATCTTACTTTTAGTCTGACTTGATTATAATAATGCTATTTCTAGTTATACTAGGTGGCTACTTTAAGGTATATTATTAAGGGTATTGAAACTAATAGATTTGTTTCAATGAATAAAATGACCGTAGTCTTTAGTAATATTTATTTCATTTGCAAATACATGGCATATGGATGTGTAATATCATTTTGGTAACAGTTGCACATTCCATTTTATTTCTCAGAATTAGTTTTGACAATATGTGAATTTGTCACTCCTCTTCGTAACATGTCCTTCCTCTCCTTCATTAAGGTTTTGTCAAAATAAAAAAGTTGGTATCTTGCCATAGTAATACCTCGTTGTGGTCTTGTATTGGTTCCTCCCAGTACACAAACTGGGAAAGAATGGCTGATACCTTTTGATTTTAGGCTTAACTTTAGAACTGTGATTGCAGGAAAGACGCACATTATTTGAAATAAATATAACATAATTTGTACGAACCAAAAGTTTATAATTTGTGGTAATTCTTCGTATTACCATCATATAGGATGATTGATGCATGAAAAATAATAATAACCGTAGATAATTTACGGCAGGACCCTCTTATACTCATAAATATCTTGGCTAAGAATTTGACACCGTAATAACTCTTATACTCATAAATATCTTGGCTAAGAATTTGACACCGTAATAAAAGGATGACGTTTTGTCAACAACCGATCATAAAAACTTGTCAATTTCTTTATGGAGCTTTCTTATGCTACACAATTGATGACATTCTTATTGGAGAAGGCTTGGTTTATTATGATTGATACTCAAATTGCTTTCAATTGTTCTAATTCTTTTAAGTGCAGCCCAATCACACTCCAACAAGTCTTGAAAAACATGTCAACCATGTCTTCCTGTGTATGATGAAAGAATTAGATCATTCAAGCCTAAGGTGCTTCAGTGACAACTTTTTGAAAACATCTGCATTTTGACTTTTAATATTTTGAGGGATTTTATTTCTGAGAAAGTTTTTTTGAGAAGTTTAAACCAAGCTGTAGCGATATAAATAACATACTTGTTTAATACAAGTACTGAAGGGATTAGGGTTGTCATTGCAAGACTACACCTCGGGGTTCTGGGATGCCCATTTAGGTTTCATTATATTTCTGTAATTAGGTTGTGTATGCATGGTCCTCACTGGTATCTCATGCTTTTGTAATGCATCTCTTCTTGGGTGTGTATTTGTGTTGCATCGACTTGTGGCCCATGCTTAGGCCATATGTTTCCCTTATTTCCCTTCAAACAATGGTTGGTGGTTCTTTGCTCATAATTAATAGTATAAGCGCTTTTTTTAAAAAAAGGATTAAATCAGGCTATGGTTTCCGTCAGCTGTTGTGGCTTCGTGATCTTGATCATATATTTTATGGTTTCTTATGTTCCTCTTGCTTTAAGCCGTGATTGGATGGAAATATGCTTTCCAGTTATTTCTATTTAAATATATCGATGTGCTTACTAGGTGTTGCCTAAATTTCTTTGCAGCAAATTGCTCAGTGCCCTATCATCAGTGCTATTATTACCTTTGCTAGAACTGGCATGTCAGTTTCACCTTTTACTCTCAGATGTAGGACATTTTCCATATCAACTTGTCCTTGTGGCAAAGGTATGTGGAGGTATAAAGCTAGGATATGTTTTCATATGTTATCCTTGTTACTTCATCTGTGTTAGCTGGCTAAGGTTAAACCTCCTGTTGGCTGCAGGTGTTATGCTAAAACCTCAAATGAAGCTACAGGTGGTGTGCAGACCTCCAAGCATCGAAGATATAGTATACTTCATTCTCACTGGCGAAATCGTGCAGCGACATCTAACTTCACCAGGTAAGTTATGAAGTGATAGTACTGTGAGAGATTGATTGGGGTCTTACTTTCTGCCATTGTAATAATATGATCCTGGTAAGTATGTACAGACAATCTGAAAGAAATTCATATTGGACCCTGGTAGTTATGTTATTATGTGAAAAGTGGTGACAAGGGCGGGCATTTACCCTGAGATAGGGTTGAGCGTTCAGTTTCAACCGAGCCGAAATAAGTAAAAATTGAATAAACCAAAATTCAAATAGTCTAAAACCGAAATCGAACCGAAATTAGTTATAATCGAAACTGATCCGATTCGGTTTGTTCGGTTGGGCTATTTTTTTTATTGTCTGATGGGTCGGGTACAAAGTTGGAATTGTGGTTAAATCATCTTAAAAATTGTAATTTTTTATACATATGTTTGTTACATGTTAAAGTTGGGTCCAGAATTGGACTAATTGTTAAATTATCAAAATTGGACTTTAAAACATATACATAGACTTGTTGTTTTTTAAAACAAACACAAATATATACACATTTTTAATCATAAAATGTCTAAATTGAGAATATGTAATAATTGAACATATGCACTTCTTACAAGTTTCTAGTAAAATAGCTTGGTTATTCAAGGTTTTGAGGTGTTTTTAATTGCATATGATAATCCAGTCCGCATGTTTCGAATCCCTCTGAAACCTTTTGGTGGCGGAACTAGGTATATAAAAAAAAAAACTAAGATAAACTATTACGCATTTGAAAACAATGCGATGATTTTTGTCCGAGTAAGAGTGCAGTGTTCAGCATGTATATTTCAACTAGATGAACTAATAGGAATTTGAAAACAATGTGATGATCTTTTAAAACAATTCGGTTTGATTTCGATTTTGAAAACACTAAAAAAAAGCTATTCGATTTCGGTTCAAAATCGAAAATCATATAAAATCTATACATATTTCTGTTATTGAAAATGTATATATTTTGAAAACAACAATTTTATGTATGTGTTTGGAAGTCTAATTTTGTAATTTAACAACTAGTCCAACTTTGGATCAGATTTTAATTTGGATCAGATCTTACAATTTTTAACATAATTGAACCACGTTTTTAATTTTGGATCAGGTCTATTAAATAATAAAAATAATCCAACAAAGCAAACCGAAACAATTATTCGATTTCGGTTTTAAATTTTAGAAATTTTGTTTTGACTATTTTGTTTTTCTTTTGTTGAATGTCCAACGTAATGTTCAGAACTTTGTGCTCGTTCTGTTGTATGTTTTTTGGATTCACTGTTTTTCAATTTTCATCATTTATAAATGGAAGGAATAATACGTCTTCGTGATTCGATCGACTAATTTTTTTGCCATCCAACCAGAATCTTATATATCTTTCCAGTGGCCACAATGATCATTCGAGTTCGAAGTTTTCACTATTTCGACTCTGATTCGGTTAAAACCCAATAAACATAAGACTCACCCCTATGATTTTCCCAATTTCACCTAACATTTTGGCTGTCCACCACCGCCACCACCACCCATAGCTCACAATGGGCCTCCCCCCAAGCTCATTGTCCCTGACTGAGCTCAAACAAATAAAAACTCTAAAATAATAATAATATAATACTTGAAAAAAATGAAGACCACATGATATTTCTCCCCATCTCCATCCCCATCCCCATCGCGGCTCTTTCAGCAGGTTGTTCGTTGTCGAGCGGGCAGTGGCCGACTATTTATTTAATTGTCCCCCTTTCGCTTTTCTGGCACACAGGATTTGGCAACCTGGGTCCTCCTCATCCACACCACTATTTGTGGAGGAGTGCTGGATTGCTTGCTTGTTTCATTATCTTAACTCTTTTTTGTACCAAGTATCTCTCTTATGGACCCCATTTCTAGACAAAAGCATGCGCTTTCCAAGTCATGTTAGAAATTTCTTTTAGTTAGATCCCCAAATCTTGTATAATATTTTGATGATCTGTTTATATTCTTTATGCAAATATTTTTTTGTCATTTTGTCATTTTTCATTTTTTTCATTTTTATGCAACATGATCAGTACTAATTTTTTTTCCTTAATATTATTAAAAAATTAGATAAATATTTAAATTATATTAAAATAGTTTAAATATATTTAATTAGAATTTGTTATATATATATATATATATATATATATATATATATATATATATATATATATATATCTTCTTGTTAGATCAAAAGTTGAGAACACCTCCCTCAAAATGTCGTTAATGAGTTTTGAAAGTGTCCTTAATGCATTTTTAACGATACTTTGAGGGGGGTGTTCTCAACTTTTGATCTAACATGGGTAATATCAATATCCCTCATCTAACATAGGGGTAATATCAAAAAAATCTTATATATATATATATATATATATATATATATATATATATATATATATATATATATATATATATATATGATTTTATGTTTAGTTAAGGTAATAGCATAAGAGTTTAAATATGATTTGAATATATAACAAATTTTAATTTAAATATATTCAAATTAAATATAAATTATTTTAATATAATTTAAAATTTTCAATAATATCAATGAATTTTATAAATCTAATTTTTCGATAAATATATATAAAACAAATTTTAATTTACAAATATTTAAATTATTTTTAACAATATTTGAAAAAAATATGTTATATATATATATTTAAAAATATATATTTTTTAACAATTTTGAAAAAAAAATTTAAATTTTTTTTACGTACAATGCACGTGCTTTTTCTAGTGGGATTATAAGCTCCTAGAAATACACGAGCCAACACGTACTCAGTTGCTAAATGTCCAAAGGAATATAATATACTGATACAAAAAAATAAGAGTCGGAAGATCAGAGAACCCACTCTAGCTCATGCGTTGTCGCTTGCGGTACATTGAGCTATGGCGACGGAAGATCCTATGGTTCTTCTATGAGATCTAGGCATGCAAAATATATGGGACCCCAAATAGAGTACACGACAAAAGAAGCTTGAAAGGAGGTTGAAAACAAAAAAGCACAAATAAGTAGTAATGTCGATATTGATGGAATTGGATTCTGAAATCTCTGTTGTCTACTGGTTGCGTATGGTATAAAGCAAGTTCTATGGAAGATGACATTAAGTCTTACTGAGTTATTGGACATTTGGAATATCCGACGTGCTTTGCAGGAAACATGAGTATCTCTACACTATAAAGGGGCTAGTACTCCATGCTACAGTCGCGTGACACCACATGAGGTAGGACCTTCGCTTCAGGCCATGTCACAATGACATAACATCTCATAGAGACATATAGCATAATGATGAAAGATAGAGTAGTAGTAGTAGTACAACACTACAAAAAGGATGTGACCTCATGTTACAGCGGTATGTTACCACTAAGAGGTTAGACCTCGACTTTGGGCAATGTCATGGTGTCATAGCACAACAAGAAAGTGAAAGGCTTCATGGTGGAGACTATTAAACTCTCTAAAGAACTCACATATATGTATGAACATAGATGTATGCCATCTCTTGAGAGTAAGCTTGTAGACACCCAAGATACATACACTGATACCATGTCAGCACAAGGCCTTTAATGTACGACTAGAGGCACAACTGATATCATTGTGTGAGTGAGAAGGATAACAACTATGGTACGAAATTCAAAGTATAGTCTATTGTATATCGTACTATTATTTGACCCACGTAGAAAGATTCAAGTCGTAAGCGACATATATCCTAATGAATAATATACAATCACTGTGGAGAACACTCAGCCCATATAATATAGGGGATTGTTAGGGTTTGCGAGCTAACCCTCTTATATTTTTTAGTCCCACATTACCTAGAACCCCAATTGTGTATTTCAATATAATGATTCTCTTTGTGTTGACTTGTGCACATGGAATGTGGTAGCCCATGTGGCTTGTGGGATATTTTTTCAAAAGGGCAATGATCAAGACATCATGAAAATAATATTTGTTTTTGTCACTCATTTTTTGGAATTTTCTTTAGGAGCAAAGCCCCGAAAGGACATAGCAACTAGGACTAGGACCCGGGCTCGGGCTAATGGCGTAAAGTGTTCTTTGATAGCGCACTTTGCACTTCGCATGATCGCCAGATGATGCTTGGTTGTGCGGGGCTGTTGTGCGTGTGTACAGCGCAACGGTGCACAGGAGCACGGGCTGCGCGGGTGTAGTGGTGTGCAGGTGCACAAGTGCACAGGTGCATGGGATGCACGGTTTGCGTGCGTCGCGCATTGGCATGACACTATCAGTGCAGACTAGCGCACTCGCTATCAGTGCAGTCTGCACAGTCTGGCAAGTATGTGGAGATTTGGTTCACCTACTCCGAATTTTTTGGAATTTGGGGTATGGGGCTGCAAAGTGGTTGGTGGTGGCCTCCTCTATATTTATGTGCTCTTCCCTTGCTCAAGAAGAGAGAGAAGGAGACATTCTACCAGCGACAAAAATTTGTGCGGCAGCCAGCAACATGTGAGTTCAATAGGTCCAAGTTCTTCCTCGAGGGTGGCTAGGAGCGTTCCAGAAGTTCATCTTTGAACTTGCTGATACCTGGAAGCATATCGTCGAGCAAGAAGAATTTTGCTTTGAGGAACGGTGATCTTCATCACTCTAGCAAGAGTTCTTATTTAATTTTCAATTTTCAGTTATCTGTTCTTGTTCTATCTCGTTCTAGCAATTGTGATTGCAAAGAGAAGAACTAATTTTCCATTTCCAATATTTCTGGTGGCTAGTATTCTCTCTCTACTTTAGAGTTTCGTTATACTTTAGAGTTTCGTTATAGTCATGATCAAACTGTGATTTTCAATATCTCACAGTTTTGAGTCCATCTTTGTAATCCAGGTACTAATAGTCCGCCGTACCCCATTGTCTTATTCTCAGTCTCTCAATCAATCATTTGATTCATTCCTCGCACCACCACCGGTCCAGTCGAGTCTTTTAGCTATTCGATTTTCCACTACCGGTTTACTTGATGATCAATTCTCGATCGACCCGGCTTGATTTTCCAATAGGCTCCCCAAAATTAAAAACTAAAACTTTGAAACTCATAAAAGTTGGCAATTAATTGAATCCCTACCTACCTAGGCAGAAGGATGTGCCCAATTGGACTCAGTCCAATTCTTGAACGCATTCGTCCACAATAAAGAAATGCTCTTGATAAAGGCACTACAAAAATGATTTGAGATTGGTCCAATTTTTTTATAAATTTTTCACTCAAAATTTTACTCAGGACTAGCCAAAATATTATTTAGGACTCAAAATTTTGACAGTCTATTCAATATGTTGGACTATCCATTGAACTGCATATATTATTTAGGACTGTGAGTCCAATCTATTGAAATGATTCAAAATTTTAATAGTCCTAAATAAATTTTTGAACTAGCCTTCAGTAAAATTTTGAATAAAAAATTTATAAAATAAATTGAGCCACCCCACATTTATTTTGATAGTGCCTTTTATCAAAAACCTAAAGAAAAAGCCAAACTCCACCTTCTCTAGCATGTGGCTGCCGTCTCATTCTGCAAATATTTTATTTAATAATCCCTTGTGGCCAGGAAATATTCCAGTAGGGACCTATCGGAAAACGTATTCCGGGACACGTGGCAGGAAGAGAGTGGTGGGGCGGCAAATGCGGGTCTGACGTGGCATAAAGCGAAAAAGAAAAAGTTCAGCTGCAGCCAGAGCTATCTGGCTCCTTCCGGATAAATAACCCACACCTTTTGGACAGGAAGAGAACAGGCCCCTCTTTTATTTCCTATTTTGGAGCTTCTTAGATATTTTCTTGATTTTTCTTGTACTTTTTTTTCTTGAAGATATTATTTTCTATTTTTGGCACCACCTCCACCACATGAAATTGAACCTTTTCTTTTCTTTTCTTCTTCTTCATGTGACCCCTTAACAATTTATATGTTGCACTCAACTTCTTCCAAGTTCACAAATACTTTATGACAATTTACATATTTGTTTTTGTAGTAATTTACCTTGAGACACTTTAGCGATAATTAATGCATTAAAAAAGGAAAAAAAAAAAAACCTTTCTTGTTTAAAATCAGTGTTTTAATAGCCGGACCAGACCACCCGGTTCAACCGATCGATCCGTGAACCGGTAACTTTTACGGTTCGGGTCAGTATTGGTCCACTATTTTTTCAAAAATCGGTTATAAATGAATATTTTTGTAAAAATCAGTATTCATAAGATATTGAACTTGGACCACTTAGATTAACCCACTGGTTGAATCGGTTTGACTCGACGCAGTGTCTTGTCCGAATCGATTTTCGGTTCTGATACTGTTTAAATTTTTTGGCAATTTGTACCCAAGTATTGACTGCTTACAGTGGCGGGACATTAATCCATTATCAAGATTCTACTTTGTAGTTCTGACTACTTTTTAAAGTACTTCGATAATAATATAATTGTTCTGGGATAGTGAAAAGTTTAGTACACATGATAATAAATTTAGGAGTTGCAGTTCTTGACGTGTTTGTTTGATGAAATTTTGTTATTTTTTAGAAGTACTGATGGATTAAAATTTGTATCTGACGCGGAAGTAACGAAATAAAAGAGGCTCTTATGTAGTTTTTGTATTTGACCAAAATTTCTTCTAAAATGTGCTATCGCAGAGATTATCAAATCTTTACACACACACAAATAGAAAAGGAAGGAGAATAGAAGGATTAAAATGGTTTTTTTTTATTTTTATTTCTTATTCTAGCAGGGACATAGGTAAATAAAGTAAAACTCATGGTGTTATATGAAAAAGTGCATGCCTAATACCAGAAACCATTAAAAAAAAGAAAATACATGGCCAACAACCATTCACTTTATTGATATTCCCACCCCACCCATGCACATACACCCCCACTCAAACATCTCCAATCAGCAACGCGTTGACCCGGTAGCCCGACCGGCAGCAGCCGGTGGCGCTGGGCGCACCGGTGGGGCCGGGCGTGGAAAATATCACCGGCAAACGGGGCGAGCCCGGTTGGGGCCGCCACGTGGGAACGGGGGCCTCGTGGATTGTCAGCCACAAGGTCCTGAGAAATTTCTCCGTCCGACGTGTCACCTACCCTTTTCCTTCTCCTCTCCCCTCCTCTCTTCCTCCTCCATTTCTTCGTCCCCACACTTTGTTCTTGCTTCTCTCCCTATAAATTTTTCAAGAATTTTCGTTCTTTTTAATTGTTAGTTTTTTCTTCCGATCGAGTCGAAGATTGATATATGGTAATTACTAGGGGAAAAAAAAAAATACTATTCCGTTCCAATCTGTACTACTGAACCATAAGAAGTACATATCGGAGCGCGAATAACAATTTTTACTTTTCATATATATATATGAATTTGGAGTTGCTTTGAAATTTCTAATGGTTTGTTACATACAGGACGAAGCTGGAAGCATAAATCCCATGGCCATGGCCATCAACGTCGGTGGAGACGAGCACGCCCTCAAGGTCCGGAAGCCCTACACCATCACGAAGCAACGCGAGAGGTGGGCGGGGGAGGAGCACGCCAAGTTCTTGGAAGCCCTCCAGCTGCACGGACGTGCGTGGCGACGCATACAAGGTACTATTGGATTGTACTAGTCATAGTCCGACCTCTTGTGAGGCTCTTTTCCTTGGGGAGGTCACCCCGTGACTCCGATCTCTTCCAGGTCATACTGGACCTGGAGGGTTGTCCTAAGCATAGAGACTTGTGAGTTGTCTAAGTACGAAGTCTTGTCGGATTTACTCCCGGACCAGCCCTCGCGGACACAACACGACACGACAAATTATTACGCTCGTCGTTCGTCGCGGCGGCGTGTCCTAGTTGTATTAATTTTAGTTTGTGATTCTGATATGGGAATTTTGATTTTTTTTCTTTGCAGAACACATAGGTACCAAGACGGCGGTCCAGATCCGGAGCCACGCTCAGAAGTTCTTCTCTAAGGTTGTCCGAGACCCGGCCGGCGGGGAGCAGCCTATCGAGATCCCTCCTCCTCGGCCCAAAAGGAAGCCGGCGCACCCGTATCCTCGTAAATTGGGGGGGAACACCGGTGGCGGCGGCGGCAGCAGCAGCAACGGAGGCCTGAGTCTAGCCGGAGTAGGGAGGTCTCCGTCGTCGCCAGTTAAATCCGCCTTTGGGCAAGAGAACGGATCGCCGACATCAGTGCTGTCCGGAGCCGGATCCGACGCTCTCGGCTCGCTGCTGTCGAACCTCCAGAACAGCTGCGCGTCGCCGGTGTCCTCTGCCGCCGGATCGAGCGGACAAGAGACGTGTCTCGAGGAAGAGAACGATCTTCGCCCTGCAGAACGCGACCAATTGACAACGGTACAGTTCTATTACACTCTAAATTCGATTTCGTTACAAATCCGAGCGAGTTGTGGATCTCACGGTACGACTTGGTGTCGCACGGTATTGGAATCCGTCCGAACAGAGCTGGCCTAGGGACAAGTCTGACAAGATTTCGGATTTGGACAATAGCCAACATGATCCCACAAAAGGATAGCCAACATGATCCCACAAAAGGTGGGGGTCATGGATGACCCCCGAGGACCGGCCCACAATAAAAGTCAATGGACAACCAAAATTAGCTCCGGATAGGATAACCAAACCCTCCGGGCCGGCCCTGCGTCCGACACGCAAGACACGTCAGAACGAGTCTAATATTAGCAAATTCGCTTGACTTTTCGTTGTTCTTTGATGGATCTCATGGTACGACTTGGTGTCGCACGGTATTGGAATCCGTCCGACACGTAAATCGACACACGTCGGAGCAGAGTCCAATATTAGCAAATTATAACGATCTGCGTTCTTCTTCTTCTTCTTCTTCGATGTGTGCAGGATCTACATATGAGCTGTAGAGGCGACATTCCTTCGAAAGAGGAAGAAGGAGGTCCATGTCTTAAGCTTTTCGGGAAGACGGTTATGGTGAACGAATCACATAAGCCATCCTCACAAGTCCCCGACCGCCTGCCTGCTCTCAGCATCGGAAGCATGCACATAGACTTAGATTCAGGCAAGAATACACGGAATCCATGGTCCGGAGGGATGATGTACCCGATGTTCTATCCTCTGCCACTGGCATCAGCTACTATCGGAGGAGACGATGCCGACGAAGCTAGAACCGTTCCTCTGCCTTTGTGGGGAATGTGTGGGAGTTCACCGCAATTCTCGTTTGCTCATCCACAGGATGATGAGAGCTCAAGGCATGGCACGAGCCGGGCTTTTGCAGAGCCGTGCAGCGACGACGGAGAGAGGCAGAGGGAGTGTTCTTGGACAGGTTCCGACGCTGCCTCGTTTAGTGATGGAGCGAGTGCTGATCGAGATGACAGCCCGGCTGCTATCCGAAGGAAGAGGCCGAGCTCCGGTGATTCACCGAGGGGGTTTGTTCCATACAAAAGATGTGTAGTAGAGAAGGAAGCACAGCAGCATCCTCCCGGCACGGCTGACGGTGGTGAGGGTCAGTCGGTATGGTTGTGTTTGTAGCTTGCGTAGCCTTCTGTTCGGCACACACGAAAACATCGAATATCTATTTGTTTCTCGCCGGAGAGACGTTCATTTGCCTGTCAGTGATGACTGGTTTTGCTGCAGACCATCTCCGGCGAAGCCGAAGATGACAACTCAAGCTTGGGAGGCTGATATGATCATTTCTTAGTGTACAAAAGAAATTTTGTTTTTGGTAGCATGATCTCTTGTTATCGGCATAGCTGTACTCTACTGTAACATTCTCCTCTCTGGGTGTCAATCTTACGTTTTGTCAATTGTGAGCTGTGCAATTTGATAGAACTCATAAGTAGTTCAAATTCCACTTGGGTTTCCCCAGTATCTGGTTGTTTCTGTGGGTGTTTTCTTTTCATGAAATTTTCTTTTTCCTAACTTGTTTACAGGCTGAGGACTTGAAGGGTCAGAAATTTCTCTCTTAGCTCGGAATTTAAATTCGAGGTGTTGACAGAGACCTCAACCTTCCAGATTTTATTGATCTTGAAATAGATCTCTTGTGCATCACTCATTGAAAAGTTGCAACATAATCAACTTAGATAACAATTTCGACGGGTCAAAGAAACGATCAACTCAAATATAGAGTTGGACATGCATTTGAGAGGACGAGTTTTTTTATGTTTATTCATCAGGCTACATATACCATATATGATGATACCATTTTGTCACGTTCTGACTCCGCAGAGTTGATAATCATCCTCCGGACGTAATATCGTGCGAGTCTAAATTGTACTTGCACAAGACAAGAAAATAAAACATAATGGTTATCAACGATAAGACCGTGTGCGGCAGAAGAAATATATAGTCTTGGAAAAAAACACACAAGAGTATACGAAACGAAACTCTTTATTGATAATTGTAGCGGTTACAAAGGTTCTCAATAGTCCCAAATGAATATGCCAATTTGGCTTACAACATTCATGATCTCTCTTGCTCACGAAGGATCTCGTCGTTTAATACATCATGTTTTCTTATATTCAAGCACGCATCCCGGCCGCACACCTACTTGTTGCCATTCCGAACTTTCAATGTCTTGGTACAACCGAGCAGATCTTCGTACCTGAGAGGTTGGGTATCGATACACATCTTGTACTGGTGAGCAGGTTAACTCACTCGTCTAAACGAACACTAAGTATTCCTATATAATAAGTACTAAACATATTATATTCTTACTATATACAAATATAACAAATAATTGTACTACCATATATAATTGTATTCCTATTTAATAAATACTAAACACAATATATTTACATCATATACAAATAATACCAGGATTCAAGCTAAGAATTTACTGGCTGGGATTTGGAGGGTCAGAAATTCCTCACTCTTAGGGGTGTGAGACAACATTAGTGGTCCCGGAGGACTCTTGGTGTGTGGGGACAAGTCTAGGTTCCTTAGCTTTAGGATAACTCTATAGGTACTACATAAATTGTTTAGGACAGTTAAATTTTTTTTTTTCCAATTTATTTACAAGTTTTTTATCTAATTTTTTTGATTGAGGGCAGCCCAAAATTTGGTATAAAAGCAAATAACTTTTTATTTTTCTTACATATACTCTTTTCACCCTATGCTTCTTCCTTCTTCCAAAACATAATTTCTTCCAATTCTCAAAATCCTTCATTCTAATGGCTAAAATAGTTAAATAAATTAGTTTAGAAATAATTAAGGGTTGATATACGAACTGATAAACCCTAAAAATCAAACTTAGGGTTTCAAAAAATCGAACAAAGCCGAAAGTCGGACATCAAACCTACAGTACTATAGACAACTTCTACAGTCCTATAGTATATATAGGACTGTAGGAAAGCCTATAGTCATATAATATATGTAGGACTGTAGGAATTCTTATAGTCCTGTATTATATATAGACTATATGAAAGCCTATAGTCCTATAGTATATGCAGGACTGTAGGAAAGTCTATAGTCCTATAGTATACCAAGACCCAATGTTATTGGAGTACTAGCACCTTTTTTTGCAAAAAAATATCTTGTATACTGCATTGGTTAATATGGTGAGAAAATAATTTATAGATTTAAAAAATTTGTAATTGTTTACAAACTAACCTATTTTTTGTTGTGTCATAACAGACTAAAAAAGTAAAGTATTTGGGAAAGTGTCTCCGCGCACGTAAGGACAAAAATTACAGAGAAATCAATGAAGTGTTGAAAAACATCGACAGCTCTGTTACAGATTTTGACTTCATCATTTCTAGGGAGTAGCGTACGAAAAGAAGAAATGATAAATAATTTGGTTGATGTAGCCAATTTATTCTCGACCGATATTTGCTTTGAATTAGACGAACAAGCGTTATAGTGGTGTAGAGAAGTTTGAAGGAAAAATAATATAGTCATTGTGATATCAAGATCGGCCCGACAGCGTCCGGGACGCAAAACATGCACAGGACGCAGCGATCGCTTGGACGACACCTTTTACGGATAAAATAAATCTCTATAAGAAGTTGTTGAAGATGGAGGAGCCCAGAGACATGC
Source organism: Iris macrosiphon (assembly GCA_036927795.1). Taxonomy (NCBI): domain Eukaryota; kingdom Viridiplantae; phylum Streptophyta; class Magnoliopsida; order Asparagales; family Iridaceae; genus Iris; species Iris macrosiphon. The sequence goes on from JAYESA010000002.1 coordinate 10,559,150, forward strand.
CCGTTGGCCACTTCGATGTTCAAATCGATTGATACGAGTGGACTATTTATATTTTGTACTTTTGTATCATTTTGTATCACTTTGGATCAAGTATAATTTTGTATAATGCTGAATCACTTTTGTATACAGAAAAAAATCCATATGAAATTTCAAAAGTTTCAGTGTTTCAGTGAAAAATTTATAGTATTTAGTGTATCATTGAAACTATCTATCTTTACAATTTTATATCCGTCCTTTAGGACTATCAACAAAGTTGACAGTCCTGATTGGACTCCTCTGTCAGTATATATGTAGGGCTGTCAACTTGTTGACAATCCTAAAGGACAGGGATATAAAATTGTAAAGACAGAGAGTTTCAATTATGACAGTCCCAAAAATGCATGTTTTTCTACTATGATTTTGAAGTTTAATACCAAAATATTACAGAAGTTCCATACTAAAATATTACAGAAGTTTCATACCAAAATATCATAGAATCAGTTGTCACTCAAGTTTGATCACAAAATATCATAGAATCACAAAACATTACAGAAGTTTCATACCAACAAAGTCTTATAGTCCAAAAGTTTCATAACAAAAGTTACAATATCCAAAATAAGTTTCATAACGAAAGTTACTACAACCAAATTATTTAGCATTTCTTCTTTTCGTACACTGCTCCCTAGAAATGATGAAGTCAAAATCTGTAACAGAGCTGTCGATATTTTTCAACTCGTCATTGATTGCTCTATAATTTTTGCCCTTACGTGCGCGGAGACACTTTCCCAAATACTTTACTTTTTTAACCTGTTATGACACGACAAAAATATGTTAGTTTGTAAACAATTACAAATCTTTCAAATGTATAAATTATTTTCTCACCATGTTAACCAATGTAGTATAAAAGATATTTTTTTGCGGAAAGAGATTCTAGTACTCCAACAATATTAGATCTTGGTATACTATAGGACTATAGGCTTTCCTATATTCCTTAATATAATATAGGACTATAGGCTTTCCTACAGTCCATATATAATACAGGACTAAAGGATTTATACAGTCCTACATATAATATAGGACTATTGGCTTTCCTACAGTCCTATATATACTATAGGACTGTAGAAGTTGTCTACAGTCCAGTAGGTTTGAAGTCCGACTGTCATCTTTGTTCGATTTTTTAAAACCCTAAGTTTAATTTTTAGGGTTCATCAGTTTATATATCAACCATAAATTAGTTCTAAACTAATTTATCTAACTATTTTAGGCATTAGCAATGATTCATAAAAAGTAAATCAAATTTACACATAAATAAAATTAAAATCCTAATGGAGAAAGAATATTGGATACATATAAAGATTTTGAGGAAGATTTGGGTGTCATTGCTTAAAATTTGAGGAGTTGGAGAAAAAGGGGGAAGGAAATTTGAATAAGGAAAGAGAGAAAGGAGTTTGGGAATTTAAAGAGAGAGTAAAAAATTTGAATAAAGAATTTTGGGAAGATTTGGGGGTGGTGGGCTGTCCTGAGTAAATTTTGGGATGTCTACAAAAATCTGGACTGTCCTGAAGTAATGGACTATCCTAAGTAAAATGTGTAATGCCTATAGAATTTGCCTAACTTTATCATGAGAGTTAAATAAGACTTGGTCAGTATCCACTGGCAAGGATAAATCAGTTCGACTTTCATTTGATATTTTTTCTGTGACAACTATTTTGAATCAATTGTTAGTCCTATCAGTAATTTTATTTGCTATATTTCGTGTTGGATATTTTGGGTGAGTTGTTAGTACTATCAACTTGATGTAGTGCAGAATGTACAAGGCCAACAGAGTTGTTGGTGAATCTCCTTTGTTTGAGTGGTAATCCTGGTGAGTTCTTGCACAGGAAAGAGGAATGGAGAGGCATAAGTTGGGGTTGGTATGTCCGAGTCGGAGTTTATTTTGGTTGCCACTTATTCCAGCAAAATCGAAGTCGGAATACCTTATGATCTCCAAATTATCCGATATCCTATGAAGAACATGTAACCCTTTGTTCTCTTTAAATTACTTAAATAACCCTTTTGGCTACTTTCCAATGATCCATACCACAATTGCTTAAATATTGTCACGTTTCAGTCCCAAAATACGTAGAACTAAAAATACGTAGCATGCCAGCCGTATGTATATGGCACTCCAAAATGTTGGAAAAATCATAACACACACGTACACTGTATATGAATAAATAATTCATAAGTGGTACATATAGTGTCAACATAGTCACAGACATCTATATCTCATCCACAAACACAAGTAAGGGAACATCAAAATAAATAACTAAAAGTCTCAAGTATGAGGTATCAAAAGAAATAAGAGTCAGGTGGAGGCAAATCCACTACCAAACGACTATATCAAAACTAAAATGATAGAGGAGGAAATAACTCCAATATAAATAAATGTCAAATAAATAAACAACAGCTAATAGATCCATCAGCTATGAAGTAGTCACAGGTACTCAGAGGGTAAGACCTCCTCGACAAAGAATGATACGTTAGGTCCCGGTCCATACTCCTGCGGATAATCTTGATCGTTTATACCTGGAAAGGGATCAGCTCCTCAGAGGGACGTAACAAGATACATAAAAGTATGCCAATAAAGTACTGAAAGTAAACATCCAACATGGTCGTCTAACCAGTCTATGTAATATGCAGTTTAAGAACAACTTTTTCACGTATGGACTATCTGGCTAAATTAATGGGATGAGCATAGTTCTCTCATGCGCGCCAAAATATGTCACGTCCCAGTCCTAAAATATGTAGGACTAGGAATACGTAGCATGCCAGCCATATGTATATGATACTCCAATATGTTAGAAGAATTATAACACACACATACGATGTATATGAATAAATAATTCACAAGTGGTACATATATTATCAACATAGTCACATGCATCTATATCTCATCCACGAACACAAGTAAGGGAACATCAAAATAAATAACTAAAAGTCTCAAGTACGGTGTATCAAAAGAAATAAGAGGAGGGTGGAGACAAATCCACGACCAAACGACTATATCAAAACTAAAATAATAGAGGAGGACATAACTCCAATATAAATAAATGTCAAATAAAGAAACAACAGCTAATAGATCCACCAGCTAGGAAATAGTCACAGGTACTCAGAGGGTAATACCTCATCGACAGAGAATGATACGTCAGGTCCCGGTCCGTAGTCCTGCGGATAATCATGATCGTCTATACTTGTAAAGGGACCAGATCCTCAGAGGAACGTAACAAGATACATAAAAATATGCCAATAAAGTATTGAAAGTAAACATCCAACATGGTCTCCTAACCAGTCTATGTGATATGCAGTTTAAGAACAGCTTTTTCACGTATGGACTATCTGGCTAAAATAATAGAATGGGCATAGTTCTCTCGGAGATCCAGGGGCTACTGGCATAACGTCTTTCGATCGTCATAGACCTACAGTAAATAATGGGGTCATAAAGCCTCACATCTCCGACGGAGCTTATGGGACAAAAAAAAAGTGTAAAGAAGTCACATACGCTTACTCATTGTTCTTCCCACCCAATGCTACTAACATGTCAATCCATAACACGCAATCACCTCTAGTAACTTCTATGTCCGCTAAAATATGATATTTCTATTAGCAGTTATTCCTTATCCGTCGTACGACCTTTACGTACAGGTGGCCAGCCTAATACGCAAGTTCGTGTCCTACATAAGACTCACAACTCGTGTAACAATGTATCACGGCCAAATAAAATATAAAGATGCCTCAATCATGAAGTGGTCTCATAAAACTAGGTCAACATACATAATGTATATAAAAGACAAAAGACGATGCAATCGTCGTTTCACCCAAGTCATTCTTGGACCCGCTGTTTTATATAGCAAAAATATATGAAAATAAACAACAAAAATAAATATGCAGAAAATGAATGTAACTAAACATTACTATGACAAGGTATACTTGCCTGACAAGCAATCTGTGGAGTATGGATGTCCAGACGACAAGCACATAGAACCAGAATGTAGGGACTCTGAAAGAACGTCTCCGGACACTAAAATAAATATTACCAACGTCTCTGAAATCAGCAAGATAGTAAAAAAACTCTACCTTTTCATCCAATTTGGACACATGGACAAAATGGTAATTTCGGGCCAAAGTAGGGTCGATATGTGGTCCAATTTATACCAAAATACGTGCAAGGGACAAAGGCATCTAAATTGGACAAATTATAGGCCAAACAAATCCTAAACGATGATACGAACTCAACGGTATATCTAATTTTGGATTTCGGTGAGCCGATCATAATTTTGCTCGTCAAGTCAACCCGTAGGGCCCGAGAATAGGAGGTTCGATCAACTGTCTCGGAATCGCTTGAAACTTGGGTCACAGGACCTGCGTGATACCATGGATCTGTTGGTGCAAGTTTTATCGCGTTCCGACGAGCGGTCATAAACTTATAGGATATTTTGCAAAACGTCGATACGGGGATCTTCGACCGATACGCGTTGATTCCGACGCGCACACATGTCTAAATCAACTTTTTCGAAAGTCTGCACATCAGGATATACCATACGTGCCTTTCGGTGCATCTGGTACATGACATGGTGGTTCAGTTTGTCGGGATGCACTCCATATCGCAAGTTTTCTAAGTTTTTAAAAACTATTTTTTATGATTTTTAACTAATAATTTATCAAGGAATTAATGATCAAATAGGTGTAAACAATACATCGTTTTGATGCCATATAGGTTGTCTTTAAGTCTATCAAATTAGATTCAAGGTTCGTTAATTATTCTGGAAGTAATCAGCCTTCCAATACGGTCTCATGGATCAGTTTTCAGGTGTTCTGTGTTGCATGAAAACTCATATTTTTCGAAAAGTTTCGATTGACTTTAAAATAGAAACATAGTTGTTTGGTTAAAACTATTTGAAGGCATTAGAAGGTGTTCATGTTGTGATTAAATCTAAACAACTGGATCAAAAATCGGTGAAGTAGGTAAGAATAACGACCGAAAATATGGGTACCTGGTTCGGTTATGTCATGGTTTTGGCGCGCACGTGTCATGTTATTGGCTGCGACGGTTCGACGGCGGTGCTCCGGCGTCGGCTCTGGTGGCTATAGGTGGTCGGGCGACATCGACAGGGTGAAGGGAAGGTCTAGGGCGGTCGATCTTTGTTAGGGTTAGGATTTTCGATTGTTATATGTGTATGTATATATATAGTAATCGAGAGGGGGTGAAGCTATGGGTCGGGCCGGGTTACTGTGTTGGTCGTGTAATGGTGGTTGTTGTTTGTAATGCAAGTTGTTGTTGTTGCTTTGTTGGGGTTGTGTGTTTTGTTTTTTTTTCCTTTTCTTAAATATCTATATTATTAATAACACTATAGTTACTATTATTCTATAAAATAATTATTTTATCTTATTTTATTTATTATTATTATTATTATTAATTATTATGATTATAACTATTATTACTACTAATTATTGGTACATCGTTCGTATACGTTCTATTATTCCTATTATTATAAAAGAAATATTGTAGAAAATTAGGGGAGGTTACATTCTACCCAACTTATAAGATTTTCGTCCACGAAATTAAAACTAAGGCACGTTTCAAAAATAAGAGAAAGCAAAATGGTAGAGAAATATCAAGTACGAATATTGTACCCCAACCTCGAAAAGGGGAAGATACAACTCATGTATTAAATTCTAAGGGTCAGTCTGGTATTGCTTAAATAAAGTAATATGGCACAAAAAAGATTTAGTACAAGGAGAACTTGTACAAGAAATTGAGGATACGAATGATACAATAGGAGAGATGAGTAATCAAAGGGGACGAGGTATTGATACAACGGAGGATAAACTGCCACTACTTGGTTACATGAACGATCTTGAGTTATTTATGATTTGATAATCTAAAAGGGTGTCCCTCTATTTTATAAATTTTTCATAGCCACTATGCCTACATTTATACTCGTTGAAGTCGTCAAATTTTAAATCCTCGAAATTAAAGTAACCAATATTTAAATTTAAATTCAGTCGATCATAATCTCGTCTCAATTTTAAATAATCAAAATTTAAATATAAGTTGAATCTATTATAATCTCCTCAAAATTTAATTAACCAAAATCAAATTATAATTCAAGATCCAAGCTATCATAATCTCCTCCAAAATTTAAATAACCCAAAAATCTAGTACATCAAATCTTATTCCATGTTTCAAATTTAAAATTTTTATAGCCATCAAATTCTAATTTTAATTTACATCCTCAAAATTTTAAATAAGTGTTTCAATAATCAAAATTTAACGTTTAATTCAAATTATCAAATTTTAAATTCAATACAACAATTTTCATGTTTAGAATTCTATATTTATCCTCAAAATTTTATATCGATGATTCAATCTCCAATATCCAAAATTTAAATCATATGCTCAAATTATAAATATTTGGTCCAATATATCAAAATATTAGAATTTATTTCATAAAGCATTCTTCTCTTTAAAGTTAAATCCTCATCATCACAATCATTCTTCTAAAAATTCTAGAAATTAAAATGACTTAATTATCTCGATCTTATCTTATTTGATAACCTTCGTAACCACCGTCTTAAGATTTTTACCTTCATATAAAATTTTAGCTCAAGTTGACAATGCAACTTCTACCAAACTTAGAATTTATCGATCTATCACATAAGACTATACTCTTAAGGAAAACTTCCTCAATTTTTTTTTCGTGTGAGTCAATCCTCAAAAAAATTTAACACGAAATATATCACATGTTTTACGTCCTTACTCACAAAGTACAAATAGTTCAAGTTTGTCAAGAATCTAAGACTCAACTGGTGTTTGTGCCTCTACAATTGTCATAGTAACTTCTTGTCTAAGTGTATGGTTGACCAATTAGAGTTCGAACCGGTAGAATTCTGCAGGCCTAGCAAAACTATCTCCTTACGCTAGCATATATTCGGGTGTCGTTCAATTATACCCTATTAGTGTAGCTTAATAACTATTGGATTCTAGGACATGCTACCAAACTTATAAGAATTCAACTAGTATTGTAATTGCTTTATGTAGATTCTACAAATAGTCTTGTTTATGTAAATATAGTAGAAACTCTTGTTATGGTATACAAGAAAAAGTTCTTGGTACTATTAGGGTATCATAGTGCATTATAAAACCTTCTAAGGTAATATTCATCCTTAAGTCTCAGTTATAAGCAGTGCTTATAGAACAAAAGGTATTAATATCAACTAAAGGATATTATATTTTAAACTAATAGATAGTCACAAAATCATAATCTAACCTAAAAGAACAAACTCAGTCTATCAAATTCTAGCAACTGACAACAAAATTAGAATTTAAAATTAACAAACTATAATCCTAAATAATCATAATCATAATAAATAGGATTTCTTGGCCTACAATTAGAAGAGTAATGTGGCACGATCTGATTTTCAATCAACGTTTAAAGTCAACGATTTTGGAGCGAGATTACGAGTTTCACGTAGAAGAATAATGAGTAAACCTCAAGGAGGAAAACAAAATAATTGGAAGAAGAAAATATTCAATAGTATTGGATTCAGCGAACGTGGTACAATTTGAAAGATGAAGGAAAATAATTTCCAATCCTCATACAAGGTAAAGAGCATTTAAATTAAGGTTACGGAGAAAAAAGATATAAAAGTAAATAGAGACTCTTGATGATAATATGGTTTTATAAGAGGAGGTAGTATGCTAGTTCCCGAGGTCGAAGGATGATCGAGAAAAAGAATCTATTCAATTGCTAGGTTCCATTGATTATAGATTAATGACGATAGAGCTACGTTTGAGATAAATGGTAAGTAACTTAATGATAGTCAGATGATCACATGGTTTTCTAGGAGGAGACATTTCACTAGGATATCATAGTTTCCTAGATTGGTACAATTAAGAGAGGTTCATATCATTGCAGCATTGAATAATTAAAGCAATGCCAAGGAATGATAAAGGAAGGGTAAGTACTTAATGTGGAAGGTTATGCCTCAGTCGATAACTTATGAGTACTCGAATACGAATACACAAAGGATCATGGGTTCTAAGTAATCTGCCAGGCTGAAAAGAGGGTATTCCTGTCATACTAGGATATTGGTTCCTTCATCTAGGTTTCTTAAGATAAAGCTTTGCTAACTATAAAGGTATGAATCCAAATTTATAGGCCCTGTTAACTCCTATATTATTTTACTATAGAAGTTATGCTTAGCCCTAATATCAAACCTTAAATTTCTATTGGTTCCTCAATACTAGAGTCAAACAATCTGGTCAAATTTCTAACTAAACCTAGTAGTATCCATACTACTCTCAAGTCATGCCTAAATATATTAAGGGTAAGGGTCAATCACTTACATGTACTGAATGCTTAAGGTTCATTCTTTATACTAAGCATTTGAAGTGGTCAATATTCTAGTTTGTTTCCTAAGAGGTATGTCATCGTAATCAACTTCTGAGACCTTCTGACAATATGGACTTCTACTCTGGCAGAAAATTATACACACGAAATAATCAAGAAAGTACGTTCATCCCTCCGAGATAGAGAGAGCTGAGGAACAATGATAGTGAGGTCAGGAAAAAGAAGTAAATACAATTTTAAAGGCGAGAGAAAATAATTAGGTTCAAAGAATTTTTGAAATAAATCAAGGGAGGAAGTCAAATATGTGGATGAGATCCTATACACTAATCCTAAATGCAGACTTGCCCGGTACAGTAACATAACCGAAACAATATACACTTGACCTACATGGGCCACCACAAAAATATGTCACGTCCCAGTCCCAAAATACGTAGGACTAGAAATACGTAGCATGCCAACCGTATGTATATGATCCTCCAATATGTTGAAAAAATCATAACACACACATACGCTGTATATGAATAAATAATTCATAAATGGTACATATATTGTCAACATAGTCACATGAATCTATATCTCATCCACAAACACAAGTAAGGGAACATCAAAATAAATAACTAAAAGTCTAAAGTATGAGGTATCAAAAGAAATAAGAGTCGGGTGGAGATAAATCCACTACCAAACGACAATATCAAAACTAAAATGATAGAGGAGGACAGAACTCCAATATAAAATAAATATCAAATAAATAAATATCAGCTAATAGATCCATCAGCTATGAAGTAGTCACAGGTACTCAGAGGGTAAGACCTCCTCGATAGAGAATGATGCGTCAGGTCCCGGTCTGTACTCCTGCGGATAATCCTGATCGTATATACCTAGAAAGGGACCAGGTCCTCAGAGGGACGTAACAAGATACATAAAAATATGCCAATAAAGTACTGAAAGTAAACATCCAACATGGTCGCTAACCAGTCTATGTAATATGCAGTTTAAGAACGACTTTCTCGCGTATGGACTATCTTAATAAAATAATAGGATGGGCATAGTTCTCTCGGAGATCCAGGGGCCACTGGCATAACGTCTTTCGATCTTCATAGGCCTACAGTAAATAATAGGGTCATAACGCCTCGCATCTCCGACGGAGCTTATGGGCAAAAAAAAAAGTGTAAAGGAGTCACATACGATTACTCATTGTTGTTCCCACCCAATGCTACTAAAGTATCAATCCATAATACGCAAACACCTCTAGTAACTGTTATGTCCGCTAGAACATGATATTTCTTTTAGCAGTTATTCCTTATCCGTCGTACGACCTTTACGTACAGGTGGCCAGCCTAATACGCAAGTTCGCGTCCTACATGAGACTCACAACTCGTGTAACAATGTGTCACGGCCAAATAAAACATAAAGATGCCTCAATCATATGGTGGTCTTGTAAATCTAGGTCAACATGCATAATGTATATAAAAGGCAAAAGACGACGCTGTCGCCATTGCACCCAAGTCATATTCTTGGACGCACAATTTTATACAGCAAAAATATCTGAAAATAAACAAAAAAATAAATATGTAGAAAATAAATGTAATTAAACAGTACTATGGCAAGGTATACTTGCCTGGCAAACAATCCGTGGAGTATGGATGTTCAGACGACAAGCACGAGGAACCGGAATGTAGGGACTCTGAAAGAACGTCTCCGGACGCTGAAATAAATATCACCAACATCTACGGAATCAGCGAAATAGTCAAAAAACTCAACCCTTTCATCCAATTTGGACACAGGGGCAAAACGATAATTTTAGACCAAAACAGAGTTCACATATGGTCCACTTTGCACCAAAATATGTGCCAGGGGTAAAAGTCTCTAAATTGGACAAATTATAGGTCAAACAAATCCTAAACGATGATACGAACTCAACAGTATGTCCAATTTTGAATTTCGGTGAGCCGATTATAATTTTGCTCGTCAAGTCAACCCGTGGGGCCCGTGAATAGGCGGTTCGGTCAATTGTCTCAGAATTGCGTAAAACTTGGGTCACAGGACCAACATGATACTACGGATCCGTTGGCATAAGTTTCGTCGTATTCCGACAAGCGATCACAAACTTATAGGATATTTTGCAAAATATCGATACGGGGGACCGTCGACCAATATGGGTTGATTTCGACGTGCACATACGTCCAAATCAACTTCCGCGAAAGTTCGCACGTCAGGATATACCATACGCGCCTTTTGATATAACTAGTACATGACGTGGTGGGCCGGTTTGTCGGTACGCACTCTATATCGCAAGTCTTCTAAGTTTTTGAAAATTATTTTTCATAATTTTTAACTAATAATTTATCACGGAATTAATGATCAAATAGGTGTAAACAATACATCACTTTGATGCCGTATAGGTTGTCTTTAGGTCTGTCAAATTTGAATGAAGGTTTGTCAATTATTCTGGAAGAAATCATCCTTCTAATACGGCCTCATGGATCCGTTTTCAGGTGTTCTGTGTTGCATGAAAACTCATATTTTTCGGAAAGTTTCGGTTGACTTTAAAACGGAAACAGAGTTGTTTGGTTAAAACTATTTGAAGTCATTAGAAGGTGTTCATGTTGTGATTAAATCTAAACAACTGGATCAAAAATCGGTAAAGTATATAGAATAATAGAGAGCGGAAACATGGGTACCTGGGTTCGGTTCTGTCGCGGTTTTGGCACGCACATGTCAGGTCAGCGGCAGCTGCGGTTCGATGACGGTGATCCGACGTCGACTCTGGTGGCTGCAGGTGGTCGCGCGACGTCGACGGGGTGAGGGAAAGGTCTGGGGCTGTCGATCTTTATTAGGGTTTGGGTTTTCGATTGTTATACATGTATGTATATATATAGGAATCGAGAGGGGGTGAAGCTATGGGTCGCGTTACTGTGTCGGCCATGTAATGGTTGTTGTTGTTTGTAATGCAAGTTGTTGTTGTTTCTTTGTTGGGGTTGTGTGTTTTGATTTTTTTCTTTTCTTTTCTTAACTATCTCTATTATTAATAACACTATAGTTACTATTATTGTATAAAATAATTATTTTATTTTATTTTATTTATTATTATCATTATTAATTATTATGATTATAACTATTACTACTACTAATTATTGGTACATCGTCCGTATACGTACTATTATTCCTATTATTATAAAAGAAAAATCCTAGAAAATTAGGAGAGGTCACAAATATCTGCCTAACTTCATATCTATGTACGCAATATTCGGACGCGTACATACTTAAGCATACATTAAGATTCCTACAACTGATAAACATGGAATATATTGCATTTTTTTAGTTTTAAGGATATTTTTAGGGCACTAATTGAGACAAACTTGTCTTCTTTAGTGACGGTACTTTATACAAAATCAGAAAAATATTTACTCCCACTGAACTTGTGATACATACAATCTTCAATAGTGTTTATCTCAAAACCAAACGAGGTAACCACTTGATAAAATTTGCAATACCATTAACGAGAAGTTTGCTTGAGTCCACAAATAAATTTTTTCATATTTTTTCTAAATGAGTCTTTCGAAGAAACCCGAAAAAGTCTTTTTAAACAATTTCTTAACTTTTGAGTAAATCCTCTGGCTACAAGACGTGCTTTATATCTCTCCACATATATCTCTCCATATTACCCTTTGAATCCTTCTTGATTTTAAATATTCATTTGTAACCAATGGACTTCACATCTTTTAGTAATAGGACAAGTTTCCAAACTTTATTGTCATGCATTGACTTATACTCTATTTGCCATTAAAATTGATTGGTTCAATAACAAACAAAAGAAAGAATAAAGAGGTCCTAGACAGACAATGTAAGTACAAATTTTTGATTCTGGGGTGTGGCGATGGACAAAGAGCGCTATGGCGGCTCCTTTACTCCGTTGACGATCCGACGCAGGGTGAAGAAGCTCTCTTCTGCTCTCTCTCTCTCTCTCTCCTCTCCTCTATTGTTCTCTGTCTGTCCCTCTCTGTGTGTGTATCTTTTGGGCATATTACCCTGGTATATATATAGTCATCCTTGGACACGTATATGTTAGGTCGCATGGATGCTAGAGAGTACAACGTATACCCTCCTAACAGGGTTCAGCTGTAACCGTGAGCAGGCCTAGCTGTCACGTGGGTGCTTGTTGAGATTTTACGTTGTTGAGGATCTAAGTGGTTCTCGTCCTTTGTGGGCGTGACTTGGTCAATTCTGACACGTAGCCCACACTTGGTTGGAGAGAGCTACTTCAGTTGTAATGGCAAGACTTGATCTTCATGGAGTCTGAGATACATGTGGCCAGAGACGCATGAGGCACACAGAGTCTGGGACGCACGAGGCTAGAGACGCATGGAACGCATGGAGTCTGGGACGCATGGGACTAGAGACGCATGAAACGAATGGAATCTGGGACGCATGGGACCAGAGACGCATGGAACACTTGGAGTCTGGGATGCATGGGACCAGAGACTCATGGAGTGTGGGACGCATGGGGTCCTTATTGTGCTGTACACGTGGAACTGCGCACCCGTCGAAAGTGAAGTTCTGTGCTGACGTGAGACTTCTGTCGTTTAGTGTGTTCACGTCTTTTGAGGTAATCAGAAAATTTATTTTTGTCAGGATTTTGTGTCAGAGACGATCCTGTTGACGGGATGCCATGTCAGGTACATCTGCGGCCAAGGCTGCTTCGAATGATTGTGACGCATGTGTGTTGCCTTATTGGGCCACAGGGTGCCTCTACGGCCTAATTTCTGCTGAGTCTGCTTAGGGGGCGCATGGTTTGTTGGACGCATGGGCACATACTGCCGAGCTAAAACTTTTAAGACTTGGCTCAACCTTTGAGGAAGCCTATCCACCTTTTGCATGTAGACTTCTTAGAAACTAAACCGTCGGTTGCATGGAGACTTCTCGAAAGAAAAATCGTCGAATTCATCCTTCTAGGTTCATCTATCCAATTATTGCAGTCATGCAAACCGTCGCTCTCTTCTGTAAGTACCACTGTTGTGGTTCATCGTGTTCCACTTTGTGAAACATATCGTCCAAGGGAGGTTCTAGTTGGGAACCCTGGCCACCCGCCTTACTTCCTCGATGTCCCCTCCCTTCTTCCCCCCGGTGCTCGGGTATAGGAGGGTCCGAAATTGGAGGGTCTCATGAGGGACGAGCTATCGATTATCCGTCGACTGTCGCAGTGTCTCCTCCTGCAAAGAGAGCACGGTTCGGGGACGAGTTATCCGCCTCTGAGGATTTTCTGTCCTCGTTGGGGTTAACTTTGGAGGCTCTTGCTAGGCCTCTGGAGTCCCCTCCAAATTTTGCCTTGCTGCCCATAACTCCAGAGTAGAGGGCGACGTTGGAATGAAGGGAATGACTGCGTCGCCAGTTTCGTCACGCGGACATACGTTCGCTCCAGGGGTTGCGACCGTGCTTCATGAGGCTCGCGGTTCATCTGAATGATCGTTTTTTCCTATTTTTGTTTTCATTTTGTATGGGCCTTAAAGGCTACATGTTGTAACCCCCTTTTGTAAATGAACTTTTTGTTTTGTTTTGATCAATCTCTCTTTTATGCGGCCCCCGTACTCTGAGGATGTTCGGGCCGCATGCAGGCCATTTATGCGGTTGGCTATTCTGGTCGCATAGGTCCCGTGCGGCTCCCATGCGGCTTGCTTTCATGATGGGGTGCATGATCTCTTAGGCGGCCTGCCTGATTTTCATGCTTCTACATACTCCTCATTCATTGTATCAACCCACTTATAAGAATTGGAACTTTCCGTGGTTTGACGGAAGCTAATTAGATCATCTTCTAGTATTCCATGTAAACCCCCTGATTTTTCAAAATTTTAAAAACTGGATTTTTCACAATTTTCTGGAATTTTCTGGGAATTTTCTGTAATTTAAAAACAGGGTTTTAATTATTCAATGATTTTTAAATGATAATAAACAATATTAAATTATTATGGAAATAATATTTTTGGATGTAAAATGAAAAACTGGACTTAGGACAAATTTTCTGGAATTTAGTGGGCCTCAGACCTATTTTTAAACACCTAAAAAGTATTTTAGTTAATTATATATTTATTTATTAAATTTACTGATTTTTAAATATTATTATTAATATTATTATTATTTTTATTTAATAATCGGCCCGGCCCATTTCCCCTTAGCCCAGCCCATTGGGCCCAACCAACCCGGCCCAACCCTGGCCTGACGGGTCGGGCGGGTCGGCCAGACCCGCACCCGACCCGCACCCGACCCGAATCCCCTCCCCACGACCCAGCCGGCCGCCCGCGTCCCCCGCTCTTCTCGGCGTCTCCCCCGCCCCTCCGCCGGCACGACCGCCACGTCCCCGCCTTGCCCGGCCCCTCTCCCCCTCCGCCTGCCCTATTTAAACCCCCCCCCCGGCCTCGCCTCCACCGCCTCAGACCCTCCGCCATAGCCACCACTCGCCGCCGCCCAGCCCGCCGGACGCCGCCGCTGCAGCCGCCCTCTTCCTCCCCTCCTCTTCTCCTCCGGCGAGCGCCGCCGCAGCAGCAGCGAGGAACAGCAGCAGCAGCTCGAGCAGTCCAGCGCCGCCGCGCCGCCGTGAGCGCCGACACCGCCTCGCCGCAGAGCCCTGGCCCCCTCCGCCGCGGCCCAGCCAGCCCAGCCGCCGTCTTCGCCCCTCGCCGACGGCAAATCCTGAGCCGAAACCCTAACCCTATTTCGAATTCCCTGTGTCCGACACGAGTCGGACACGTGTCGGACATGAATCACCCCTGGTTTTCGGATCCCCTTCAGGTACTTGTAACTTTTTGCTCGTAGCTCGGATTTCATTTCCGCAAATTGCGTTGCGAAGCCTGTATGACCCTCTCGGTGCCCGGACAAACCGCTCGGGGCATCGCGTCCTGTGGTGATCGCGCACAGCGATCCAAAAACAGGAAAAACCAGACCCTGTTTCACCCCGGAATCGAGTACGCCCCGCCAAACGGGACGACTTGGTCGCGCGCGGTCTTCACAGATACGTGCGCATCGTCGATACGGATGTGTGGGATTTCGCAGAAGCTGATTCGGGTGTGCGTGCACACCGAAATCAACGCGTATCCGCGGACATCGCCCCGTATCCGACTTTTCTGTAATTTACCCTAACTTTGTGTACACACGTCGGATCGAGACGAAACTTGCGCCATCGGACTCGTAGCGATACGCTGGTCCTGTGAGCCAAGTTTGGTTCAATTCTGAGAACGTTGACGAAATCGCGTGTCGTGGGCCCCATAGGCCCCGCTCGACGGGCGATTTTGTGATCGGCTCATCGAAATCCAATTCTGGAAATTCCGTTGGGTTCGTATCACCGTTCCTGACCTGTTGACACTAAGTTTGGTGAATTTGGAGACCTTTGACCCTGACACATTTTTTGGTGCAAAGCGGGCCCACCGGTGGACCCCGTTCTGGTCCGAAATTGCCGTTTTTACCCTTGTCTCCAAATTGGACCCAAGGACAGGCGTTTCTAGCTGATTGATATTTTCTGGATCTGATGGTGATATTTATTTCAGCAACCGGAGTACCGCCTGCAAATCCCGCTAAAGTCAGAACTGCAAACAGAGCCGGAACCACAGGCAAGTGTACCTTGCCAAACCCTGCAGCTTGCTATTTATTTTCTGGATTTAATTATGCATTAGTGGGCAAGTAAAACTTGCCAAATCTCAGTAGTTCTGACATAGTATTTTACTTGATTTTTTGTGGAATTAAATGTAAACTTGTTTTAACTGCTTAACCTAGAAAACGGGTGACGTGCTTAGTGTCCGATCATAGTCGGGTGCCGACTCCGTACGCGGGGTTGTGTAACGTCACATAGACATGGTTATCGAGACCCGATAATGCTCGTACTTGTCTTATCAAGTACTCCAGAACCCAGGACACTTGACACTATTCATGAGACAGAGTCTTCCTGAGACATTCATGGTGATTCTGTATAGGATACAGGACTTGACAGAGATATTTTATAGACAGTATGACTTGTTGCATTAGCTATAATCCCGCTGACATGGACATGAACGTTATGGTCATGATATGCGTGATTACATTGGGTGGGGAGAGACACATAGGCTACAGGTTGATGTTATATTATGCCGGCGTCTTAAGTCTCACTACGAGCTAGACAACTACATGATATCACTGCTACCGGCTCTCCGACACAGAGCTTGTAGTAGTTTCAGCCTGAGTTCTTGTACTGCTCTCATGTTGCATATCACTTAGCTGGTTACTTAGTTTACCCTATTGCTTATTTATTGCTGCACTGCTTATTTATTTGGCTTGAGTTATCTTGTACCTTGCTATGTCCCCTGAGGACCTGGAATGGATGATGTCCCCAGGTATAGCCGAAGAGATCCATCCAGAACTACACCGTACAGGAGCACTTCCAGGAGCTGTACCAGGACCCGAGGACGAGATCGTACCGGAGGACTTCTCTTGAGCAGTGGCTGTATGTAGTCAGTTATTTCTATTTCCAGTTGTTTATTTCCTGTCTATTTGCATTGTTGTACCAGACATATTCTCGGATTGTTTCCCGAGGAATTTATTGAGATTTGACAGTTATTTCTATTTGCATTACTCTGTCTTTTAATCTGTGATTATCTGTTGTGGATGAGAATAGAATAACCCGTGACTTGTAACAATTGCCCTAATTTCCTGTTAGACTACAGCTTAAGCATGCCCTGATGGATCCATTAAATTGGGTTGTCCATCGGTGCGTGCTGCTGGCCATTGCCACGTGCCCTGTCCCTCGACATTTTGGGACTGGGGCGTGACATTCCACAATCTTCCTTATGTTTCTGGAGAAATATGACAAATATCCGAAATTACATTTCTTCTTTCTCTGATGGACCGTCATAATGACACTGGTACTTGAGGTTGTTGAGTTTGTTCCTCGCGATTACCTCATCTTGAATGGGGGGTGCCTCTATGTTGTCTTGTTGAGGTAGCTCAACATCGACTTGTAGAGATAATTGGACATTGTCATGTTGAGGTTCCGGATTCACTTTTTGATCAATGACATGTATAGAAACTTTCACATCATAAAAAGTGGTAGTAGGAATCGAAACTGATTCCTCCTCAAAGACAATATCCCTGACTTTATTTCTCCCCCAAACTCAACATCCTCAAAAATTGCAGTCACATCCAAAATTACAGTTCCACATGATTCCACATGCAAGATTTTGCAAGATAATAGTCAAACAAATTCAAATAATGGTGAACCACATCTCAAGATACCTAGTACACTGTTAATATCAAGTCTTTGGACAGTAATATTAACTGTAAGTGGTACTCTTGGTGTAATGATCAAACGTTGACAATAACTCATGTCAAATAATAAGTCTATCTTTGGATCGGATTATTATTCACATGTAAACTTTATAATTGTCACACATTTATCACTACAGGTATGTGTGCAATTCGACCAAGTATTAACCTTCCTTTGGGCCGATCGATACTCGCATGAATGTACACACTCAAACATCCGACATTCCTCATAGACTATCTACGCAAGAGATGTCACTTTGGCGACATCTTGTTTCCACTTGTCTATTTAGAATGTTGGACAACTTTTACAAGTCTTTAAAGAAGTACCAAATAATTTAATGTTGACTAAATTCTTATACACACACATATTTACAAGATTATAATTCAAATAAAATAATCATAAACACGTGAATATTTTTGCATCACTTAAAACATGAATTTTTAATTTGTATAAATTGAACATTATCAATATAATAAAATTTATGTTATAATCTACTGAAGATATGTATCCTGAAAAGAACATATGTTCAAATAAACAAATTGACCAAAGCATATACTTATTCATCCGAAAGAAAGTCCTCGTTCGTAACTATAGTATCAGATTTCTCCAAGAATCTGATTTAAATAACTAAACACCAAACTCGTATCGGAGACTATGGATCAAATGGTTTTCCAGAAACGCCATAATCAATCTTTACAAATGTCGACAAAAAATATTATTATCTTAATCTCACTTTTCTATATCTTTTTCCACATGATGTCAAGAAGCACTATATTCCATGACCAAGCCAAAAAAAAAAATATTGACTTACTTCCAATTTTTTTATTCATATTTATGGTACACCACACAGTTTTTTTATAAAATACAAGTTCTCCACGTTTGACGGAAACTGTCCAATCATAACGGTCAACTACTTTGACCAATTTTTTTTGACCAAAATATTCCTCTCATTTCTCTTTCCACTCACCTTCTCCCCCGCTCCCTATCCCAGTCACCGGGCCCCCTCTACCCCTTCCTAGCCACCGGGCCCCCTCTACCCCCTTCCAGCCACCGACCCCCCTACTCACTTCCGTCACACCGCTCGCAGTTGCCGTCGCTGCTCGCACGCTGCCGCTGCTCGCTGGTGCTCGTGCGCTGGCGCACTGCTCGCCGCTGCTCGTGCGTCACTTCTATTGTTGCTGCTGCTCTGGGGAAGCGGGGGCGGGTGTTGCGGGGAGGGGGGAGGGGGGAGCGAGGACGAGCGACGGGGAGGAGGGCGGTGGTGGGGAGAGGGGGAGGGGTTTCGAGCACGAGGAAGAGGCGAGCGAGACATGCGGCGAGGAAGGGGGGACGGTGACAGGGAGGGGAAGAGGGAAAGAGGGGGGGGGGGGGGGAGGGGGAAGACGGAGAGGGGAAAGAAGACAGAGGTATTTTTGTCCAAAAAAATTAGTCAACCGAGTTGACCGTTAGAAAGAGACGATTTCTGTCAAAAGTGAAAAAACTTGTACATTATGAAAAAAATTGTGGAGTATATCCTAGTTATGGATAAAAAAAAGTGGAGCGTAAGTTAAAAACTTAAAAAAAAAAAAAAATCAAAGACATCCAGAACTCATGTCCAACAAGGAATTAATTATTTTATATACCATTTACCATGTACCTAAATATTGGTTACATGTTGGACATCTAAGAATGCCGAAACATCACAGAACAACTATTTCTCCATGATCCAATCAAATAACTCCAGATCACATAAATCTAGACCACCAAAATCAAACAGTCTTTAAGATCTTTTGAATATGATGGTATAGTAATATCTTTAAATATATTTATGCATTATTTCCATGACAATTTATACCTTTAAATCTATTTTCAATTAGATCACTTTAATTTAGCTTAATTATATAGATAGCACATCATAATTAAGTTTACATGTGTGGTCCATAATCATTGAATAAATCCAATAGCTCTAAGCAAATGAGGGTTGTCCACAGGGGCAGAGCTACCCTTGAGCACGGGTGGCTGTAGCCCTGAGCACGGGTGGTTGTAGTCCGTCCCAAATTTTGAAAAAAAATTTGATTTTTTTTAATGTTTCCTTAGTTAATGTTTCCTCCACGGGTCATGGTTCCTTCTCGATGAGCACAACACCGTCCGTCTCTGTAACCCAACCAAAACTTCACCCTCTACGAGCCTCCACGCCGCCGACGACACGTCGGCCTCGTCATACAACTACTACTGCAGCCCTCTCAATCCAACCTTCGATACCGCCTCACCGGAAACTCGCAACTAGATACCATCATCACTGCATATACGTAGGAATTGAACCCAGCAGCCTCGCCAAGCCTTCAATGCAGTTTTCTTCGTCATGAGCCATCAGAAGCAGTCTCCATTGCCGTGGCTTCTCCCTCCGCCTAGACCATAATCCCTGTCATTTCCAGTGGCACGATGCTAATGTCTTCGTGTCGTTCAAGCTAGAACTAAAGTTCAGCCCTCCCTAATTTTAGAGGCCAGCTCCGCCAATGGTTGTCCAAGTCCGAAATCTTGTCAAATTATTCCTGGACCGGCCATGGGTAGAAGTTAAAACTATGATTACTTGTTTCTGTTCCAGTGGAGGAAACAATTTAATGCAGTAGACCCCAAATACAAAGACTGTTGATTGAAATGAACTCAGGCATCTATTTTGACATCTCTATTTTTCACTGGTAAAAAGATTTCGACGCCGAAAAATGCCTGATTTAAACTCTGATTCATCATGTTTCATGTGTAAGACTAACATATGTACATATATCATGAGAGGAGAGGTCTCCTCGCTCATGTTTCATTTGATTCTCCAAGTATGCTGTACACTGAAGACAGGTTGGGTATGTAACCATTTGATACATAAATATGCTCTTTCGAGTACAGCTACTAGCCTAGTGCTTCAATGCGAGAACTGGAGCCCCTTGATCGTAGAATCAGGTTCTGAGAAGAAGCTTTCATTCCAATTCCCTCCTGTTTTCTGCTTTGCTTTTGCATATCGCTACGCGGAGAACAGGTTAGTGGTCTATCTTGTTTCTGTTGGAAGCAACCACCCTTTCGATGTTGTACTTTAGGTACACTCTGTTCTGGTTCTCCTCCCACCATAGTTCAGCTTCCTTGTCACTAAATTGTTTCCGACTGTTTCAAAGTTACAAACACATTTGAGAATATATATGGAAATTGAGGAAAGCATCAGGTTATCATTGAGAATATTTGTGGAAATTGAGGAAAGCATCAAGTTACGTTCCATAGTTTGCAGTATCGGCCGATACCAATTTGATACAGTCGATACCAATACGGTTTGACATGTCCTGATACTGACCGATACCGACATTGTCCTTCTCTTTTCCAGTCAATTCAACAAAAAAATGAACGAAAAAGACTAATAAGCAGGGATGTAAAAGCATAGTAAGGATGTAAAAGCATGTAAATGAAAAAAATTTATCTATCGTAGGTAAACCAATCATCAAGGTGACTATTATTTCATTCACTTTGAAACTACTATGAAACAATACAGAAAATACTTAAAATTATACGTAAGTGCTAAATATTTTCTCTAAATTTATTAATAATTATTTGTTTTCCGATACCAAAATAAACTGATAGTCCGATCCGAAACTGCCGATATTATCGATACCGCAAACCTTGATAATGACAACAAAAAAATATAGGTTTAAAGTCGAGAACCCTTACCTAAATCTGACGCGCTTGAGGCCTTTCTGGCCACTGGGCAAGGCGATGAGTGTAATATATACACCTGGTTCCTCTTGCTCAACCCTTTCGTCTCTTGGTGCCTTCGGAACCTTTTGTCTCATGTTCTCTTCGGAGATTGTATAGTCAGGCCGGATGTGTGTTGGCTTCCCACTGGTTACTTCTGACAGTTCTCTTTGGACAGGCCGAGGAGTGGCAACATGGGATTTACTGTCTGGTATGAACCTTGCACTATTCATTTCTGTTCCTGCTGAGTATTTTGCCGATACAGAATTCATCTGGAACCAATGGTAGTATTAGAGATACTAGTATAAAGACACGCTATACACACACACACGAACCACCTTGCCATGAGCGTTATGTCTCCAGCTGCTGACCACTAGAGCCAGGAGGCTTTGACAGGTGCAGAATTTTAGATATGCTTGTTAGTGAAATTAAGTTTCTTCAGAGCTGGTATGCTCTCACCTGGTTAGTGAGAATTTTTATAACATCTTTTGCTGCTTTGCACTTTGCGGCTTCGTCTCTTGCTAATGTCCAGGTCTCCTCTATTTGGCGTTTGTAGTGTCGAAGTTTCAAACTTTTTGCCTGACATTGTTCAGCGAGGAGTATAGCCTATCACAAGAAAATTGCAGGTTAGTTTGATAGACAATTACAGAATTACATAGTTCTGCTTTATTTGACAACAAAACGTAACAAACACCGCAAACTAATAGCTCTCAAGATATCAATTGTAAAATTTAACTATAACCAGTCGAAGAAGTATACCACAATATGATGCATGAATGCAGACACGGATAAGGCACGACAGAGATACGGGATACTAGTGGCATTTTCAGATAGGTACAATATAATCACTTATGTTGCATGGATACAAACGGATAAGAGCATGAACACTATAGATACATACGAGCTTAGTAGAATACTTAAAACAATATTATAGAACATAAAAAAACTCGCATCAAGATGTGCAATGTCAGTATCCCAACTGCCAAACTTAGCTGGAGGTTTTCCAGCATTGACTCTAGAAGTTCTACGAAGCAAGACATGAGTATTAGAAGCATCATAGGAGGAATTTGAAGTTAAGGATATGGGGCAGTTGAAGTACTTCCTCGGAATTGAAATTGCAAGGTCACAAAAGGGTATAGTGTTTTCTCAGTGAAAGTACGCTCTGGACCTTCTTTCAGAGACAGGAATGCTGGATTGCAGATTTGCTTCTACTCCTATCGAGCAGAATCACAAGTTGTGTGCTGAGGGTGGTGATCCGGTGAGTAAGAAGCAATATCAAAGATTAGTTGGTCGACTTATATATCAATGCCATACGAGACCAGATACTACTTATGCTGTGAGTGTGGTGAGTAGATATATGCATGATCCCAGATAGCAGCATATGGAGGCAGTTCGCAGAATTCTTAGGTATATTAAAGGAAGTCCAGAAAAGGGGTTATGGTTCAGAAGTTCTGGACATCTGAGAATTGAAGGCTACTGTGATGCCGATTGGACGGGTTGTATGGACGATCGCAAGTCCACTACAGGTTACTGTGTTTTTATTGGAGGCAATCTTGTATCTTGGCGCAGCAAGAAGCAAGATGTAGTATCTAGGTCTACAGCTGAGGACGAGTACAGGACTATGGCAGTTAGCCTGTGCGAGATGATGTGGGTGAAGAGCTTGTTGGCTGAGATGCGTTTGTTTAGAGGAGACTCTCTGCAACTTTGGTATGACAACAAATCAACAATTGATATTGCAAACAATCCAATTCAGCATGATCGCACCAAACATGTGGAGATTGATCGGTTCTTCATCAAGGAGCAACTGAATAGAATTTTTTTGATTTTGAGCTATGTGAAATCAGCGGAGCAGTTAGTTGATTGTTTAACTAAAGGTTTAGGTTCTAGAGAGTTTGACATCTTTTGTAATAATATGGGGATGATTGATATCTATCGTCCATCTTAAGGGGGAGTGTTGAGTTATGGAAACTTATTTAGTCCCACATTGGATAGAAAGTAAGGAGGAGGCTAGCCTCCTCCTATATATATGTACCCCTCTTTGAGAAATAAATCAATTAAGTCTTTCTGCAATGTGCATTAACACTTACACATACAACTACCACCATGAAGTCTTTATCCCAAAATTTTGGGATGGTTATTTGAATCCTATTCTTCTATTCAGCTCCATTAAGAGCCATTTCCTCTAACAAAAACCGTATTCTTCTTTATAGCCTTAATCCAAGTTAATTAAGACCACCCCTAATTCTAGGAGCTACTTTAACTAACATCTTCTCGCTCCTAACCTATGCACTGATGGACTATTATGAACATGTCCAAACCACTCGAGGGTATCTTCTCACATCTTATCCCCAATTGACATCACATCAAAATTCCCATAAATGCACTCATTTCTTATCATGTTTTCAACATATAGCCGTCATCCATTTGGCGTTCGCATTTCAGCCACAATCCATTTATGGACATGTTTTTTAATTGACCAACGCTATGATCCATAAATCATGACAAGTATTATAGCTAATAGTCACATATTTTAGAATGCAAGTCTTATAGCTAGTAGTTACTGATGGTATGAGAAGAATAGTGACCTACTGAAAATCGAGCATCTATTCTATTTGATACCACAAATTTGATGAGTATAAGAGTGAGCTAAGGGCCCATATGGTAGCATCTCACAAGACCTAAAAGAGCTTATAGAGATGATTATTTATACTACTATATAATAAAAAAAGTTGGTTTCACAGTGATTTTTTTTTTCTTCCAAATATACCCTTACCTAACTTTACTAATTTAAATTGTTCATTAAATTTAACGAGGGCAGCTAGGTAGTTACGTATAAAAAAAAATTATAGTTTGCTCTTTTGACGCCTTTTGCTCTTCCCAAGTATAGATAAAGTTAATTAAAAAATGGCTAAAATACGTGCAATGCATGTGCTTAGTGTTATCTATATGGAAGATGAGTCAACAAGGACATGATCAATGAGATGGACATTTTTATGGAAAATTTAATGACACAAATGAAGCAACTATCTAAAGTACACAGGTAGCATGCACTCTAACCTCTGCGTGCAGTAGCTGTAATTCTTCAGAAAGCATCTTATCTATTTCGGTCAAGTCTTGTTTTAGGCTGCTAGCTTTCGGAAGTGCGGATTTTGAAACCAATGGGCGATGCTGTGCTTGAACATGAGAATGGCCACGAACCTCTACTCTAGACATTGGATCAATGTCAGTAGAGTTTCCACCTTCGTGTCCATCAAATTGAAGAGGACACGGTACTTGACCCCATCTTTGAGTCTTGACTAAGCAAGGTTTAACCGATTCTTGGCAATGCTGCTTTCTTCCTTGCAAACTTTCAACAGATTTGATGCCCACCTCACTGGAAATTCTAGGAGTGAAGATTTTCGGTCGAGTTAAGAACATCTCTTCGCTTCTTACTTTCAGGTCAGAAAACCCCTTCAGTCTTGAATTCGTCTGTCTTGGACTACTCCTAGATTCATAATTCATTTTAGGATCGACAAGCTCCTGTAGCTGAGCGAAGCACGAATTGCAGACACGATACTTCTTGCCTCTATTTGGTGCCAGAGAAGCGTTTGTTGCCTTCTTACTACTACACGAATGGCAGAACACAAATCCGCAGTTATAGCAATTATGCTTCTTCCTGGTAAACCCGAAAATTATTTGGCACCTGCTACACACCGACTGGTCCTTGCTCGAGACAGACTTGCGCGAACAAGTCGCAGCAGTGAAACTGGATCCGCAGGCTATACTCTGAACATGCCTGTCCTCCAAGGCCTCTACTAGCGTCGGACAATTCCTGTCCCTCGTATCACCTAGCCCGAGCCTTCCGTTGTCGCCCTTTCCCCAAGTGAAAACTTTCCCCTTGGTCGTCAATGCAGCGACATGAAATGCACCCGATGATATCTCCTTAACAAACTCAGTTTTCAGACTTCCTTCGACTGTTGCGATTGATATGTCCTCGGCTCGAGGATTCCCCAGTTGCCCAAACACTGCACTGCCCATGGTGAAGACTATGCCGGTAACTGTGAGTGCAACAGTCAGTGTCCTTCCACAAGACACTTGAACAAAGTCGCAATCCACAAGAGAAGCTACGCATGTTGGGAGGAGCTTCCTCTCCTTATCGGCATGACCCAGTCTTCCTTTATCGCTGTCGCCCCAGGTGAACAGTTTGCCTCCAGGAGTGTTGCTCTTGAAACGACCAATCACGACTTCTACGACAGCAGCCGTGTGCCACGGCCCACACGCGACAGACTTCACTCTGAACCCTTCGAGAGACTTAACCTCTTTAGGTTGAGAAAGGCTTTGCAGGTTTCCATGCCCAAGAACTCCAAATGTTCCGTCCCCGTACGTGTACAATCGCCCATGCGAGGAAACAACAGCCGTGTGCCACTCCCCGCAGGCAACCTTCGATATATGTACACCATCCAAGGAACCAAGTATCCTATGAGGAAACCACTGGCTTATATTGCTGCCATTACGAAAAGTCTGGACGCCACAATCACCATCGCCCCACGAGTATAGTTCACCGGAACTAGTGACCGCGCATGTGTGATGCGACCCGCAAGCGATTGTTTGTACCTTGACATTCTTAAGTGATTCGATAACCTTGGGATAATGTACATCGATATTTACCTTGTGTCCCAATCTGCCTCCACTCTCCTCGCCCCAAGAGAAGACTTCACCCTGTCTAGTGACCAACACCACGTGTTTCTCCCCACAAGAGATCTTGTCTACTTCAAGTTTTCTAGTAGATTGCAATAATCTGGGTACCAAAGCGTCGAACTTGTAGTCACAGTTGTCGAACGTGTCGAGACCATCACATAAGAACCTACTTATCCCTTCTCCACACAGGAACACATCCTTGAGAGTATCAGTCTTATCTACCCCTAGAGACCCATGATGATGTGATGAGCTGATTTTAGGTGTCAAGCTCATTCTCCGTTCCTCCGAAACTCTAGTGTCTGATACCACACGAGGGAAGCTTGGTAGCAGCATTTCGTCCAGCACAGGTTGCATATCCGATAGCGTTCTTTGCCTCGAAGAGTAAAAAAGATCAGAGGAATCTAAGGCGGTGTCGGAAAAGAACCTGTCTAGTAGTGACCGGGGAGGACTTCCATGTAAGCTGCGTACCTTTGTAAGAAGGAAGAAGAAAACTGAGGTATGTTAGCTGAAATCAAATGATGGAGAACCTTGATAAAGCTTTCAACAATACAATTAGTAACGTCTTTTAAACCTGTAAGAACTTGTGTGAATCTTGTAGAGGTCCTAGTTTGTACTTTCTCTGTACATGGCCGATAGGGCTGCTAGCACAGCTCTGTGCGACCCTGCCGATCCTTAGGTTAGATAGAGTTCTGGGATGAAGAGAAGAAGCTGACAACAAGGCGGTCAAGCCTAAAAACCAAGATTCAGCCTGCTCCCTATCTTTGCATATCTATACAACAAAACAGTTTCGGTGCAAATAATTAGCACATATATCCAACAAGTGTTATTGCCCGGTTACAAAGATCGTACAATGTACGTGAAAACCTAACATCACAATTGATTGCGGCAAGTACAATAGAAAAACTCAAGGGGAGACATTACCAAGTCGAGCGAGCGTTCGCCATTCTGATAAATAAGTGAGAAAGACTGGGATTCCTTCTCTGGTTGAGGCTGCCGGAGGAAATTTACCTGCAGAAGAAGATCATTATATTTCTGGTAAGTTTCTCGTTTGTGAACACGAAACATTTATGAATAAGCTGTTCAAAGTTGAAAGTACTACTACATACAGTCTTCTGTCCAAGAACAATCTTGGATACAGACTTTAACTTCAACTGTTTTTCCTTCTCCTCTGAATACCAAATCAAGAGCTTCTCATCCTGAGAGTTCGAAAGAAATGCCCATTATACATGCATCCATCCATATACTAGAGATTTTTACACAAAGTCAAGCACACAACTACCTGTTGGCAGTGATGCTGTGATGGTATGTAGAAAATATATCAGATACATTGCATCTAACTAGCTTTGTGATTCTGCTCCTCCTGAAGTTTTAGCTCGCTTGGTGTCAATTTTTGTTTTTGTTTTGAAATCAGTCAGTTCTTAAGAAACACACTATTTTTCCGACGAGAAAAATACAGTGTGGCATCTAGGAAGCACTGACACACCAAAAATCCGAGTAGTGTCATGTTGGGCAAATAACGCAACGGACACTCTAAAATACACTAGGACACACCAAACTAGGATTCCGTATCTGTTTCCCCATGTCCTTAGCGTGTCGTTTTCGTATCCGTATCCATTCTACCTGGCGCTGATACCATGTAATTTTATACATTTGTGTGTATGCTTCTCAAACCGAAGGCAATATATAGGGATTACAAATAGTATAAAAGAAAACAAGAATTCCTAAAATTATTTCTAACAAATCTAACTGAATGAAATCAAATCAAATCAAATTTGACATATCATGCACAACTATGTATAGCAGAGAATAATTATGGTGAGAAATCACAAAGGTTTAACAATTTTAGCCCCAAATTCTGAGTGAGCCAAATAAATGACTCCGATTGAAATGAAGAACCATTCCACAAGTAATCCTTCAACACAGAAGGATTCACAATGCAACAATAGCACAAGTGACAACATCAATTGAGTTTCAATTTCTAATATACCATTTTTTCTCAAAGGTTTTATCAAATCTATTTGTTGGACTAATGCACTTGAGACATTTCAGGAATACTAACCGCGGACAGCCGGAAGGGGCAGAACTTGGGCTTCCCTCTCCTTCCACATTTCAGGATGTGTGCACCCTTCTTCAGAGCAACAATTGCCTTCATAAAATACAGAACAGGTCAGCTTACAAACATAAGAAATGGTTCAATCAGTGTTCTAAAATCGGCCTAGGCGGCACCTTAAGCACTAGGCGGCCGCCCGCCGCAACAAAAACCCTCTAGACGGTCAACCTAGACGAAAATCGGCCCTAGGCGGCCCTTTTATAAATTTTTTAAAATTTTTTTAAAATTTTAAATTTTTTTTTTTTAAATTCTTAGATGTATTGTGTATATTTGTTTGGGTTTTAAGATAAAATTTGGATTTTAGAACATTAAAATTTTAAATTTTATATCTCAAATTTTATTTTTTTCAAAAAAAAAAATTAGGTGGCCGCCTTGGCGCTAGGCGGCCCTCCGCCGCACCGAGCCCGCCTAGCGATTTTTAGAACATTGGATTCAATAAATAAACAAACAAACAAATAAGTAAATAAATAAATAAATAAATAAATCATCCTTGTGGACTATAGACAAAAAAAGATTGAAATTTTAAGAAACTATTATTTTTACAAGGCTTGAAAGATTTATGTGTTACTTAATTTTATTGTCTCGTATAATATTTAAAATTTGCGTTTAGGTCTTGATTTGTCCAGAGGAGGGTTTGCGTCTCGTCCTGATCGGTTGCTTCGGAATGACCGTTAGATTATGTTTAGGTCTCCATAGTATTCAAATTTTGCGTTTAGTTTTAGGGTCTCGTAAAATATTCAAAATTTAAGTTTAACTTCTTGAGGAGACCTAAATGCAAATTTTGAATACACCTAGAACTAAATAACCCAGGATTTATCCATTATTTAAAAAAAATGTAAATTAAATAAACATCATATGAGTGTATAGTAAAATTTAAAAATAAATGCAGATTGAAACATTCAAGTCTATCAATAAATTTAGCAATAAATGCAGATAGAAAATATCAAGGACTAGAAAACTCCTGTTTTTAGTTTTATGGTAAAAATATGAAGACATCAAGAACAAATGGCGAAAGCATAAAATGGGCATCTTTTATTTGTCGAAAAATTGTTAAAAAATAAAGATTGAACAAGTCTGTCAATAAACTTAACAATAAATGCAGATAGAAAATATCATTTCTGAAGGACTAGAAAACTCCTGTTTTTATTTACTGTAAAAAGATGAAGACATCAAGAACAAATGTAGAAAACATCAAATGGGCATCTTTTATTTGTCGAAAACTTGTTAAAAAAAAGGGAAAAAAAAGATTGAAACTTTCAAGTC
Organism: Iris macrosiphon; assembly: GCA_036927795.1. Lineage (NCBI taxonomy): Eukaryota > Viridiplantae > Streptophyta > Magnoliopsida > Asparagales > Iridaceae > Iris > Iris macrosiphon. Next base: position 10,588,566 of record JAYESA010000002.1, read on the forward strand.
TATCAATAAATTTAACAATAAATGCAGATAGAAAATATCATTTCTAAAGGACTAGAAAACTCCTGTTTTTAGTTTTTAGTTTTTACTGTAAAAAATATGAAGACAACAAGAACAAATGGCGAAAGCATCAAATGGGCATCTTTTATTTGTCGAAAAATTGTATATAAAAAAAAGAAAAAAGAAAAAAAGATTGCAACTTTCAAGTCTATCAATAAATTTAACAATAAATGCAGATATAAAATATCATTTCTAAAGGACTAGAAAACTCCTGTTTTTAGTTTTTACTGTAAAAAATATGAAGACATCAAGAACAAATCGCGAAAGCATCAAATGGGCATCTTTTATTTGTCGAAAAATTGTATATAAAAAAAAAGAAGAAAGAAAAAAAGATTGAAACTTTCAAGTCTATCAATAAATTTAACAATAAATGCAGATAGAAAATATCATTTCTGAAGGACTAGAAAACTCCTGTTTTTTTACTGTAAAAATATGAAGACATCAAGAACAAATGGCAAAAGCATCAAATGGGCATCTTTTATTTGTCGAAAAATTGTTAAAAAAAAGAAGAAAAAAAATTGAAACTTTCAAGTCTATCAATAAACTTAACAATAAATAAATGCAGATAGAAAATACCATTTCTAAAGGACTAGAAAACTCCTTTTTTTAACTGTAAAAAGATGAAGACATCAAGAACAAATGGCCAAAGCATCAAATGGACACCTTTTATTTGTCAAAAAATGTATAAAAAAAAAATTGTAAAAAAGAAAAAAAATGAGAGAGAGAGAGAGAAAGTACGTGGGCATGAACAAAAACTGAAAAATGTCGAATAAAAGCACAGACCTGCTCAATTCCTCTGTCCAGTGGAGCTCTCCTAGTAGTAGACTTATCAGCCATTTTCCTCAAAGCAAAATAAAGCTTTGAATTTGTGTTGAAGACTGATAAAAACTATGAAGTGTGCAAATATTTTGCCAGGAAAGGAAAGAAATGTGGAGGTGGCAAAGAAGGAATGAAGACAGCTGAGGGAGAGGAGGAGGAGCAGAGGGGGTGACAAATTTAGCAAACAGAACAGAGTTCCTCCCTTCTTTGCTTTGCTTTAACTTTCCAAAGTGTTCAGAACACAACAGCAGCAGCAACAGCAGCAGAAGCAGCAGTTGTTGCAGGAAGAGTGGGAGTGAGTGGCTTTTCTTTTGCTGCCATTTCTTTCTCTTTTGCTTCTTCCAAAGTTTCCACTCTTCTATGAGTCATAAGTGCTTACACACACACACAGAGAGAAGAAAAGCACGTGTGCTTCTTCTCTACACTGCATACGCATGATTCAAGTGAGAATCAAAGACTACTTATTATGTGCTTTAATAAGTTGCTTTGTGACTTTGTTCCTATGCACCACTCAGTAGAAATCTCTTTGAGGAAAGAAATGTTGGATATATATATATATATATATATATATATATATATATATATATATATATATATATATGTGTGTGTGTGTGTGTGTGTGTGTGTGTGAGAGAGCAAAAGTTCAACTTCCATTTTTGTTTTAGTTCTACATCGATTGATCGTTGGACATTTATTGCTCCATATGTCCAGGTTCATTTGGCACATGTGGTATCTTCTGTAACAGCTCATATGACAACATTTTTTTCACGTTTTTTCTTTTGTTATTGCTCTTTATGGCCTATTTATGAGCCATTTAATATCATGTCCGTTGGTTGTGTCTTGGGACTGTCTTTATATTGCGGTCTCCTCCTCCTTCATTTTTTACAGAAGATTTCTCCTCTACGTGAAACCTCTTTCTCTGGTTCTTCTCTCTAACAACATTCTCTCCTCTAAATCCTTGCTCTGGGCAAAGCTAAGTTCGGTCTCTCTCTCCGAGTTGTGTGCGACGAAGAGAAGCCGGTAGTCAGGAGATTTTACCACTAAGAGCTTCCGAGAAACGTCTTCACATAGACCTCGGATTAACTCTTAGGGCAGTGCTTCGTGCACGACTTCCCTGGAGGCCGGTAACATTAACTATTTTATTTTTATTGTTTACAGATTTCTAAACGAGAAAATGTGTTATTTTTTATCTATCAATCTAAGAGTTAATCTGATTTCATGTTAGGTAAAATAATAGTAAATCGTTGAATAATACAAGTGTAAGCTACATTGCGTTACTGCAACAATAATAATTTTGCTTGCGATCAACTTCATTATTGTAGAATTTGCTTAATCTTCTGAAAACAAATAAAATTATTTGCTAAATATCTACTGTAGCAATAGAAATATGCTTGTTTGCTACTAAGTTGTTCATAGTTGTTTAAAGTCACTATAACAATTTTGTTTCTAGCAAAAATTAAATAAGTTTAGTAGCTTTTCATTTCAATAAGGTTCTGTAACAACTTGTATCAAATTTAAATTTTAATTGTAATTGAATAATTTCTTATATATCAAATTGTTTATATACCTTGCCTTGTGAAAATAGTGTTTGGGCATATTTCTACTGCAACTTAGAATAATATAAATTATTTTCTAGAAGTAAAGAAATAGTTAAAGCGAAACTGCAAATCCCTTTGAGTCTGAATTCTAAAAGTAGGGATAAATTTGGGAATAAGCCGAAAGTGTCCTTCTGTCAACTGGGTGTAAATAGCCCTAAGCGACACGGTACTTAAGTGTCTTTGGACCACCGCTAGCTGGGAACCGGCCCCTACAGCTAACCCAAGTTAATCAACACTTGATAGACTAAAGATTTCATAAGGTTGATTAGAAAAATCACTTAAACTATTCTTCTAGAACACTAGACTTTGTTATTGACTAAAACACATTTTTTGCGGTTTCAGACTATTCACCTTAGCAACCATGACTGACAAGGATGAGACTTTTACTGCTAAACCTACTAAGTTCAACGCGACCTACTTTAAAAGATGGCAGAGTCAAATAAAATTTTAGCTCACAACTTTAGGGCTGATCTCAGCCATTGATGGTTTCACGTACCCATCACAAATGATTTTGATGACACCAAGTCTGACGTAGGAGTGTCCAAATCTACCAGCTCCTTAAAACCCAAAACTCCTAAGAAAATAGACTACCACTGCTTCCATAGAATTCTAAGCGCTTTTTCTGAATCATTATATGATATATTCTTTGAATATAAGAGTGCTAAAGAACTTTGGGAAGCTTTGGAAGATGAATATAGTTATGATGATGCTGGAATTGAAAGATTTAATTTCTCCTCATTCAACAGATACTTTATGGTAGATAATAAACCTATGAATGACCAAATACATGAATTTCAAGAATATCTTAGGCATATTCAAGCCAAAGGTACTTTCTTTTCTACTGAGTATAAAATAGCATGTTTGGTAGACAAGCTCCCTCCTTCTTGGTCTGATGTTAAGAAAGATCTTATTCATACACAAGGTGACCTTACCTTTGATCAAGTCCTAAAAAAAATTAGAACAGAAGAACAAATTAGGCTAAGGTCTAGCCCTAAGTCTGAGTCTAAGGCTAAGGTAAACCCAGTAGAATCACTACCAGAAAAGTCAAATTAGCGACGCCCAAAATCGTCGCTAAATGACAAAAAAATGTCGCTAATCACGTTTAGCGACGTAATTAGCGACGTTTTACAGAAGTCGGTAATCATCACGTCGCTGAAAAGAAAAACGTCGCTAAACGTCGCTATACCGACATTTTTAGCGACTTAAATGTGTCGCTAACTTAGCGACGTTTAGCGACGCAGAGTCACTAATTAGCGAAGTAATCAAACGTCGCTAAACGTCGCTAATTAGCGACTTATATAGCGACGTGACAGCGACGTCTTTAATGACCTGGCAGTACTGCCATGTCAATAATTTGCGACGTACAACGACGTATTTAGCGACGCTTAGCGACGTCATTAGCGACGACTATTAACGTCGCTAATTAGCGACGTATTTATCGACATTTATACACGTCGCTAAACGTCGCTAAATACGTCGCTAATTTTACAGAAAAAAATACTGAATTGTTTCAAACTATTATTCCTGCAATTTATAAATTTCTAATTAAAATTAGACCCGGAGCAACCCTCCGTTGAATTCTCTGGGTTCGCCGACCCCTTCGGTGGAACACTCAACACCAATAAATTAACATCATTTAATATTAATAAAAAGTATCACAGTCATACAATTAATACACACAAATATTATAGACAGAGCTGGAGCAACCATCCATTGAATTTTTTGCGTACGAAATAACACAAAAAATATATAAAATATCACAGTCACACAATACACACAAAATAAAAGTATCACAGTCACACAAAATGCATAATATATAAGTATCACAGTCACAAAATGGGCATAATATATAAGTATCACAATCACACAAAAACCACAATAAAAGTATATGAAACATCACAGTATCAATCTCGAGATATCCAATACGCTGGGGCAGATACCAGTCCCTCAGATACTGTGAATAAACATCGTCTATGTGATCAATCTCCGCTATGGGTGCTGGGTGACTGGAACTCTCCGTCTGAGATACAGCCGCTATAGGTGCTGGATGACTAGAACTCCCCGTCTGAGATACAGCAGGTGGTATCTCTTCCTCCTTAACAGTAGGAGGCATCACTTCCTCCTTAACAGTAGGAGGTGTCTCTCTCTTGGGTGCCATCTGGTAAGATAGATGAAAACAAAGAATATAATTGATAACATATATTACTTAAGGCATACCCTTAATAATGCGGAATGGATGAATTAGATGACTCACAAAGAATATAATTGATAACAGATATTACCTAAGACATACCCTCAGCAGCCCTGCCTATAAATTATTTGTTGCAGTAACCCTAACCCTAACCCCAGGTCAAAAATCCTTTTAGTACTATAAGTTACCTAAATACCATCTAGGATATTAGTTATATTTTTAGTTAATGTGAAAAAAACCCTAACCCTAACCCCAGGTCAAAAACGAGTTGGGCGACCGCCCCATGCTTTCAATATGATTTGTTTCTTTTTAGTGAATGGTCATCCACAGTCCAACATACTCATACAATAAGTAGTTCATTATAGGTCATATTGTTATTGCCGTAAAATTACTACTTCAGAAATTAAACAACCTTTACATAATGTTACTTCTATTGAGGTATGAATTTTTTTAGAAGAGTAATGTTTGATATGACTAACTTGGAGAATTTCTGAATGATTGGAGAACTATGATAATACCTACATATAAAAACAAAAGAGATATACATAATTGTAATAACTATTAAGGAGTCAAGCTTATATCTGCATTCTCTACTGTCCAAGAACCTCCTTATGCAATCAATGTTTCAAAAGGCGATGATGGTCATGGTTGATTATATATTTTTATGTTATGGCTTGACTTATGCTTGTGCCTTTAATTGTCAAATCTTTGTCCATGGTTGCATATCCCCGAGGAGAGTATCACATCTAGGATGGATTTTGCGGAATACCACATCCGAAATTCTAAAAGAAAATGTTAAGGATTACAACTACTAGCATGAATAATTAGATCATTAGGAGAAAAGGTTTCCTGGTTGCATGCAGTCCCGTTATTCCGACGTCACTTTATGGATGAATTTGGAGCTCTCTGCCATAAGGGGCACTCTTCCAGCTCACCGTCGAGTGATGCATACTGTCACCTACTGTCACTACCATTTATTTGCTCATTGTCGAATGAAGCACTATTCATTGACATTGTCTTTACATTTATATTTCCTTTACACTGACATTGACTTGACCTGCGTTCGGGATAACCTATGCCTACGGAAGAGGCGCCTCGATCGATGCATGATGGTACTGATCAGGGGACGCGGTTGTCGAAACTACAGTCCACACAATGGAACCGATCAGGGGTAGCCGAGATGTGTGGGTTATCTCCCATAGTGAGGGAATAGTTCCTCCATGCCAAAAATAAAGGGAACTGAGGAGAGCTCTCTCGACCAAATGCTCCCTTCATAGTTGCGGGAAGAAAACCAGTTTTTTTGGGCCTCGATAAAGTCATGCTACGCCACATCAGAGTTGCAATACGTCAAGCCATTGCTAGTCGATGGTCTTAAGACGACTGACATCACGGAAGATGACCTAGCGGAGACGGAGGAGCACTGGAGACACACCATAGTGCTATACCTAGTGGACTCTCAAGCAAACTACGGGATGATCTATCATACAAGAATGTCTTTTATTGATGCTGAATAATTAGACTTGTTACTCATCCGAGCCCGTTGATTGTTCTGGCCTACGAGCGTTGAAATAGGTATAATATCCATTTTTGTTACTCATCTTTCATTATTTGATATATGAAATGAATTAAAATGTGGCTGTAGAAACCCTTCTTGGAACCCAATGCATACCAAATTTCCTTTTCCATGCTTATGTCAGTGTTACTGTTCCTAGTGGCTGGTATTTCTATCGTATCATTAAATTAGACCTTTTGTCTTGTCAAAAGCCCTTGTAGTAGAAGTTGTAATTTCCTTTTTAGTTTATCCATTGAGATTTAGAGAAGAGAAGCCTATGCATTAGGTTTTATTTTAAACATGAAAAATAAAGATAGACCAGGCACATGAATGTCAAATAAAATCTTGTCGATATGTGTGTAGTGTTAGATGCCCATCACTTCTTTAAATATCCATAAATTGTAAAGTTTCTCAGCATATCAATGAGTGTATAATGTTATTTTTAGCAAGTCATTTTGAAATTATGATTCAATAAACCAAAAGTAGAAAAGAACAATCTTACCACCACCAGCAAAACAAGAAATTGTGTCCAAGGATTACAATATTCAATTTTAAATGAACGTATTTGTGAAATCTCTCTTCATGATTTGTGCATGGTGTCCGAAAATAGTTTTCAAGTTAGATAGTCAATGGGAGGTTGAGAGCACTACTTGGTCAGTGCGGAGAAGTACTCAACTGACAAATGGGTCAAAGCGGCTGATATCTGCTCATATATAGACATATTGGCCTCTGACAGCAACAATGTAGTCCGGATAGAAATATTTTCTTCGACAACTTTCTAATCCTTGTGTTAACAAAGATGAGAAAAATCAAATGTGCATTTTAACATCTACTTATCATTTAATGTACATACTGGTGTGACACGACTGGCTTGACACGATTTTCATTCCCAAATTAGACATTGATCAGAGCACCTAATATATAATCTTTCCTAATACTGATATACATTATAGATCAAGAAGATATCCAAAATCTGGATTAAAAAACGTGAAAATGATAAAGATCTTCCAAGGGGGAAGAATAGACATGCCAGATAAAGTTTATTTTTCTGCTGCACTGTAGTTGATTTTCATTGCTGCTTCCTGGCAGGGCAGCTGATAACTAGAAGCGTTTGAAGGAGCTAGAGAAAGCTAGTAAAGATCGATTAGCTTAAAGAATGGATAAGATCTACCCATACTTCCCCATCATCACCGACTGTCACATCTTCCACTCTGAGGTAATATGGTTCCATCTAACAAAGTATTTCTTACTTCACTTCAGATTTCACTCCCTACTTTTAGTGTATATTTAACTTATATCCACTTGCATGTTTCTTTATGATTGCTTAATTTTCTTTTTACTAATATGTTAGTTTCTTATTAATCCACCTTCATTGTTTCCTAGAGTATATTTGCTCAATCGAAGATGATGAAAGCACTCACTAGAAAGTACATATACCAAAGAAACATGATGAACACTGAAATTTATGGTCGAATGAAGTATGCAGCTAAATATATCATATGAAATTTATCCAATTGAGTAGCTTAATTAAGCCATTACCAAAGAAATAGAATGGTAAATCAATTTTACTTTTCACACACAAAAGGTTGTATCCTAACTTCTTTGGGGAAATCTACATATACCGCTTGAAAGTCCTAAGACTTTTACTAATCAGCTGAACAGTAACCAACAGATTCAAATATAAATAAATAGACTTTGCTCAAGGACTAGACTTTGCTCAAGGACTAGATTTTGGAGAAAAATAAAACAAGAGGTCCAGTACATATATATATGCAACATGCTAACACTTTAGTCAATAAAATACATTCAACAAGATATCAAGAGATGCTTTCTGACAACGATGAAGAAAAAAAATCTAACCCTAACCTTAACCCTAGGTCACGTGTGTGTGTCATGTCAGTGTGTGTGTCAGTGTCTGTAACGTGTGTGTGTCGTATCAGTGCCATGTGTGTCCTGTGAGAGAGAGAGAGAGAGAGAGAGAGAGAGAGAGAGTTAGGGTTTACCAATAGGAGGATAAGGAGGGGGGAGGACGCTGCCGGAGGGGGGAGGACGCGGCTGGAGGGGGTCGCTGGGAGGGAGGAGGGGGCGCCGGAGGGAGGAAAGGAGCCGGAGGGGGAGGGCGCGGCCGAGGGGGGTCGCTGGAGGGAGGAAGGAGGAGCCGGAGCGGGAGAGAATTTTGGGAGAGGGAGAGAGAGAGATCGAAGGAAATGGGGGGAATAAGCTCTAAATAAAAAATTTAGCGACGATTTAGCGACTCCACTAATGACATCGCTAATTTAGAATTTAGCGACACCAATAATGATGTCGCTAATTTAGCGACTCCTTGAACGTCGCTAATGACGTCGCTAAATGTCCAAAATATATACATCGCTAAAAAATATCGCTGAACGTCGCTAAATAAAACATATTAGCGACGTTTAGCGACCTAAATTAAACTTATAGTGACTAATCTTTTAAAAACTCAATAAAAGTCGCTAAACGTCACTAAATGTCGCCAATTAGCGACGTCTAGTGACGTTTTTACATGGAGTCACTAAATTAGCGACGTTTTTACCTGGAGTCGCTAAAAATGTCGATAATTCCGCTTATTCTAGTAGTGAATCCCAAGAAAATCCCAAGCCCAATCATCATCACAAACTCAAAAGGAACCTGTTCAAGAAGAAGCAGAACCTTCATCCTCATCACCATAAACCTAGAAACTTCGGTCAGACTCAAGATAAGAGGAGATTTTATTTTGTGTGTGGTAAAATAAACCATATGGACACCAACTATTTCCATAGGAAGAAGGAAGTTGTCCAGACTTCTTACAAAGAGAAACGTCAGCCAAACCAGAAGCAAACATGCTTCTCAACTGCTCTTCGAGTTCATTCAGGTTTGTAAGCTATCAACCCTTAGTCAACATTTTCTACCATTCTGACGATTGGTGGTTGGATTCTGGAGCTAATGTTCTTCTTCTTTTTATCACTCATATTTTTTAAACTATCAGGATTCAGGTGGAGGAGGTGTAACTCTAGGAGATGGCTCAGCGGCATAGATTATAGGAAGAGAAAGAATAGATCTAAAGATGATATCAGGAAAAACTCTGACTCTTCATGATGTGTTGCATGTGCCATCTATCAGAAAGAATTTAGTTAGTAGGTCTCTTCTTGTAACTTCATGGTACATGATTGTTATAGAGTCAAATAAACTAGTATTTTCTAAGAATGAATCTTTTATTGGAAAATGATTTGTAAGAGATGGTCTTTTCATTTTGAGTACCGTGAATAAAATTTTAGATTCTTCTTTTGTTGTTTCCAATGTAGAATCTTCAAATGTGTGGCACAGTAGATTAGGTCATGTGAATCTAGGTTCCCTAAGAAGGATGATGAACTTAGATCTTATTCCTAAGACTCCAATAGATGATAAACACAAGTGTGAGATCTATGTTCAAGCCAAACATACTAGGCTATCTTTCAAATATGTAGAAAGAAACTCTGACCTTCTAGAGCTAGTTCATAGTGATGTGTGTGACTGAAATATGGTTTTGACCCGAGGCGGTAGGAAATACTTTTTTATCTTTATAGATGATCATTCAAAGTATTATTATACCTATCTTCTCAAAACCAAAGATAAAGTTTTAGACAGATTTAAGGTCTATAAATCTGAAGCTGAGAACTAGTTAGAGAAAAAGATTAAGATTCTTAGATCAGATCGTGGTGGAGAGTATACATCAAATGATATAACCAACTTCTATGAAGAACATGGAATAATCCATGAGGTAACTGCTCCATATTCACCACAGTCCAACGGAGTTGTTGAAATAAAGAATCGCACTCTGTTAGACATGGTGAATGCCATACTCCTCAGCTCAGGTGCTCCTGATAATTTATGGGGAGAAGCACTATTATCTGCATATTACATCCTTAATAAGATTTTTAGTAAGTATAATGATAAGACTCCCTATGAATTATGGAAAGTTAGAGCTCCTAGGATCCATTATCTGAAAGTGTAGGGATGTCTGGCTAAAGTAGGAATTCCTGAACCTAAAAAGAGGAAGATTGGACCTAAGAATGTGGATGTTGTATTCATAGGATATGCCCTAGACAATAATGCCAATAGATCTCTTGTTACTCACTCAGAAGTAAATAAAATATCTAACAATACTATTATAAAGCAAGGGATACAGTTTACGTTGAGAATATATATCCCTTCAAAGATACGATTTGTTCATCTCCCTCCAACTCTTCTCTTGCTCTGTCCACTAGCTCTCATGTTCAAATATCTAGTTCGCAAGCCGAACAAGATATAAAACCTAGAAGGAGTAAAAGAAAAAGAATTAAAAAGAACTTAGGAGAAGGTTTCTTCACCTTTTTGATAGCGGGTGATCCCTCAACTTATGAAGAAGCAATATCTTCTCCTGATGCCCCCTTCTGGAAAGAAGCCATTAATAGTGAGCATAACTCCATCATGGAGAATAATACTTGGTTTCTAGTAGACCTACCTTTAGGTAGTAAACCCATAGGTTGTAAGTGGATATTCAAAAAGAAACTTAGAGCCGATTGTACTATAGAGAAATACAAGGCTAGATTAGTAGCCAAAGGTTTTACCCAAAAAAAGAGATTAGATTATTTTGATACCTACTCACCTATAGCTAGGATCACCTCTATCAGAACCCTTCTAGCCTTAGCATCCATTCATAATATGCTAATCCATCAAATGGATGTAAAGACAGCATTTCTAAATGGGGACCTAGAGAAAGAAATATACATGGAGGAACCTGAAGGTTTTATTGCTAAAGGACAAGAAAAGAAAGTTTACAGATTAGTTAAATCTCTTTATGGCCTAAAGCAAGCTCCCAAGCAATGGCACAATAATTTTGACATAGTCATATCAGAATATGGTTTCGTGCCAAATGAGTATGACAAATATATATACTCCAAAATTATAGATGAAAGTTGTATCATCTTATATTTGTATGTAGATGACATCCTTATTATTGGATCATCACTAGAATTGATAATTAATACCAAGGACTATTTATCCAGCCAGTTTGATATGAAAGATCTAGGTGAAGACAACTTGATTCTAGGCATGCAACTGTCCAAATATAAGGAGGGATATACTCTATCCTTAGCACACTCTATCGAAAAAATGCTAAGAAAATTTGAGTATTTTGATAAGAAACCTGCTCTTACTCCTTATGACAGTAATGTTGTCCTCAAGAAGAATGAGGGTTCTCCTATGGAACAATACAGATATTCACAGATGATAGGTTCTCTCATGTATATATCAAACATGACCAGACCTGATATTGTATTTGCTATTGGGAGACTAAGTAGATATACTAGTAACCCAAATCAGTTACATTGAACAACATTAGAAAGAGTATTTAGATATCTTAGGGTACTCTAGATTATATGTTGCACTATACTAGACACCCTGATATCATAGAAGGTTATTCAGATGCAAACTGGGTAACTGACTCACATGATATAAAATTCACTACCAGATATGTTTTCACTCTAGGTGGAGCTGCAATCTCCTGGGGCTCATGTAAAAAAACTATCATAGCTAGGATTAAAATAGATTCTGAAATGATAGCATTAGACTCTACTTGTACAGAAGTCGAATGACTAAGAAATCTTATTATACATATACCTGTTTCTCTTAGTCCTGTTCCAACAATTTCTATAAACTGTGATAATAAATCTGTTATAGAATTACTAAAGCATGATTCTATGAATGCTAAGATGAACAGGCACCTGTAGCTGCGCTTCAAGTCAATAAAAGGCCTACTAGGCAAATATATGGTTCTTGACTATATAAAGTCAGAAAAAAAACCTTGCAGACCACTTGACGAAGGGTCTGTCTAGGACTTTGATCCTAGAATCATTGATGGGGATGTGGTTAATCCTATAAATAAGTCACCAACAGTGGCAACCCAACCGAGTCCGGCTGAAGATTCCAAGAAGTCGGTTCAATGGGTAGAAATAAGCTGGACTTAGGTGACTTTTATGGAACACTAACTAGAGAATAAAATCTTATTAAAATAATGCCCAAGTGGTTGTACATGTGTACAATGATTTTCCATCCCTATGGTGACAATGTTCCTGAGTGATATGGTTAGGATGAGTTTTAATACCCTTAATAGGTTCAAGCTGATACGCGGGGTTGACACCTATCACCTGTAATGCCTCGCTCCTAGCGGGTTACTTATGGAACACTTGTTACTTTGACTCGGTTGATAATCGAGTCTCGGGAAAATCTTACCGCCAAATCAATACGGACGAAATATAATGAACCCTTCAATTTGATGGAACAACTTCTATTGAAATAAGTCCAAGAATTTTTGTTGGTTATTTTGCTGCTTGATTTTGTGTTGCTTTGTATTTTGTGTTGCTTTTGATGACTTGGTTTTCATGATTCACTTTTCTCGCTTCCGCATTCTTTTTAAATCGAAAGAAAAAAAGATCGAAGGATGCTAACCAAGTGTTATTGCAATTTCAGAAAGCATAACCAAGGAGTAACCGTTGCATAAGGCTTCCCCATCCTCTCGTTCGATTCAATCGGTGAGTGGCTTAGGCTATTCGATGAATCCTTTAGTCTGCACATTTTAATAAAGAATCTCTAGTTCACTTAAAATGTTGCCTCACTAACAAGATAAGCTAAAAAAAATATTATTGCTTGCTTCAAGTATAGAACTGCTACCTTACTAGTTACATATTGAATGCTTATCTGCCCCTCGTATGCTGCACATTGAGTGATACTGCTGAAAACCTCTTGACTTGATCTAGAAATGAGAAAAAATAGATAGACTTGCTTGTTCATTGTTCATCAGTTGCATGCTAGCATATTTATCTGATAGGAACTTGCATTCATGTATTTGGTTAGGATAACTTGTGCACATGGTTTATCTCTTGAGCGGTTCCTAGGACACTGGGGATCGTTCGGCTTGGGAGAGATCTAGATACCCTGAGGCTTGAAGTCCTTACTTACAGGAGAGTATAGGTCTATTAGTGAGATGGGCTTGTACGTCCCAACTGCTAATCCCGTGGAGGGGACCATCATGTAGTTAGGGCGCATGCTAGGTTTACCTTCTTGCATACCTAACACTTGATGCCTAGATTGATTCATAAGTTTATTCATATATGCAAATTATGGCTAACTTGTGTGTCTGCTGCAAGGATAACCGCTCGACCGTAGATAAGAATTGTCATATGCATGGTTCAATTTATTGTTTATGTTTCTTTGCATGAATTGTTAAAAAAGAAACTAGACAACTAGAAAGATCAGCTAATAATGCTAGCTTCACATGCTTACTTAGTATGAATTTCTAGGTGAGTTTGGCCACGGTCGCTCACCAGTACATGTTATAGTACTGACCCATGTTTGTGGGCAAATCTCCAAGTTCTAGTAGCGAGAGCTTGGCGAGCATTTTGAACCAGTGTTAGCGCATCCTTCCAGAGGGATTGTGCTCGTGCTGCTTTCTAAGCTTCCCTCTCGAGTGTGGAAGCTTTGTTTCTGCTAGGTGTTTTATTTTGGTCCTACTAAAAGGACATAATGTGTGGGCGTTGTGGCTAGTTTTGGATTTGTAAAAAGAGTTGTAAGCCATCTATGGCATATTTTGTAACTTAGCCAAGCAAGTACTTTATAATCCAAATATTCAAGTATTCAATAAAGAAAGTATTTTGTGTTCCTATCAAATGTGTTCAACTTTGATTCTCTACATTTTAAATTTTGTGCCTCTATATATGTATATTTTTGTCTAACTTGTGTCTTGTGCAGGTATTATGCCTGGTACAAGCGCAACTTAGGCTTGCACGATATCGCGCCCAAGCGAGGACGATCGGTTCCGTAGGGACCAAGCGAGGATGATCGGCCCTTACGGGACCAGGGCATGACAGGTGGTATCAGAGTACGACTTTACGTCTTTGGCCTTTTCAAATATCGTTTTCAAAAATGATATAAGTTTTCAAGCAATTTCAAAAGTCCCAATTTTCGAAAATGGTTGCGAATCTATATAAGTAAATTGAAGGTGTTAATGTCCCGCTCTTGAAATGTATGAAAACACCCAACGTCCCATGCAATAAGTCCATAATATATTATGGACTAATGCAAGCTACTATCTTTTGCAGCAAGATGACTATAACAGGTAACCAAGGGACATTGCGCGCAGTGAGCGTGAGCGATGACCAAATCGATAGGCTGATTGCTATGTTCGAGAATCAGAATGATCGACATGAGGCCCAACAGGAATGGTTCGAAGCTCAGCAGTAACGGGATGATGCTAAAGCCTTGGCACAACAACAGTAGCTTGACTCTCTGACTCAGATAGTGTCAGCATTAATAGCCAATAGTGGTGCATCGGAAATTGCCGTGACACATGCGACAACCGCGACTACGCCTCAGGGAGCAGGCTTAGCAGAAACTAATGAGCCTCGATGGGCATCTAGGAAGTCTACCTTTAGAGGTGCTGAGTTTCTGAAGTTGAACCCTCCGAAGTTCGAAGGCAGGACTGCGCCAGATAAGGTGATGGACTGGATCGTAAAGTTGGAGGGCTTGTTTGAATTTGCTTCGATACCTGCGAACAAGAGGGTGGCGTGTGCAGACGTGCAGCTGCTGTTACGTGCATACGACTGGTGGCAAATCAAGAAGCTAGATCTCGCCACAAAGCATCAGGATGGTAAGATCACTTGGGGAATGTTCAAGGATGCATTCCTTGCACAATATCTTCAGCCAACTGTGAAACAAAGAAAAGAATATGAGTTTACCGAACTTAAGCAAATGAGCATGTCCGTTGAGGACTATGAGTCAGAATTCTCCAAGCTTGCTAAGTTTTCTAGATCAATGATTACTAATGAGGGGGGCCGTACATATCGGTTCATAAGAGGCCTAAATGATAACCTGAGAAATGATATTATGAACCGAGAGTGTAAATCATAAATCGAAGCTTTTGAGGCAGCGGTACAGAATGAGCAGTTTATACCACGAAGTGCTCCAAAAAAGGCACCGGCTCCTCGAAACCCTCCTGTACAAAGATACCATAATGGGGAAAGAAAGATAGCATGCGAGCAGCACCCTGGTCCAGAGTACAGTTACTGTGGCAAATGAGGCCACACCATATATGTTTGTCATTCTGCAAACAATGAGTGTTTTAACTGTGGACAAAAAGGACATATGGATGTCAACTGCCAAAACAAGAGGGTTCCGCCGCCATACCGCAATAACAACACTGGTCAGAGTGAGAATCACAATCCCGTGCCAGCTCAAGTTCAAACTAATGGACAAACTGATCAGACGAGAAGGCCTAGAGTTTATCAGTTGAATATTGAGCGTGATGCGAGCGGACACGATATTGGTGAGTCTGATTCCTTTGACCTCTTGATGCCTTGATCTTCGAATCATTGATCTCTTAAGTTTTGAGGACGAAACTTCTTTTCAGTGGGGTATTATGTAATGCCCCGCTCCTAGCAGGTTACTTATGGAATAATTGTTACTTTGACTCGGTTGAGAATCGAGTCTCGGAAAAACCTTACCGCCAAATCAATACGGACGAAATACAATGAACCCTTCAATTTGATGGAACGACTTCTATTAAAATAAGTCTAAGAGTTTTAGTTGGTTATTTTGCTGCTTGGTTTTGTGTTGCTTTGTGTTTTGTCTTACTTTCGATGACTTGGTTTTCATGATTCACATTTCTCGCTTGCACAATCTTTTCAAATTGTAAGGAAAAGAGATCGAAGGATGCTAACCAAGTATTGTTGCAATTTTAGGACGCATAACCAAGGAGTAACCATTGCATAAGGCTTTCCCATCCTCTCGTTTGATTCAATCAGTGAGTAGCTTAAGCCCTTCGATGAATCCTTTAGTCTGCTCGTCTTAATAAAGAATCTTTAGTTCACTTAAAATGTTGTCTCACTAACAAGATAAGATGAAAAGAAATATTATTGCTTACTTCAAGTATATAACTGCTACCTTACTAGTTACATATTCAATGCTTATCTGCCCCTCGTATGCTGCACATTAAGTGATATTGCTGGAAACCTCTTGACTTGATCTAGAAATGAGAAAAAAATGGATAGACTTGCTTGTTCATTGTTCATCAGTTGCATGATAGCATATTTATCTGATAGGAACTTGCATTCATGCATTTGGTCAGGACAACTTATGCACAAGGTTTATCTCTCGAGCGGTTCCTGGGGCACTGGAGATCGTTCAGCCTGGGAGAGATCTAGATACCCCGAGGCTTGAAGTCCTTACTTACGGGAGGGTATATGTCTATTAGTGAGATGGGCTTGTATGTCCCAACTGCTAATCCTGTGGAGGGGACCATCATGTAGTTAAGGTGCATGCTAGGTTTACCTTCTTGTATACCTAACACCTGATGCCTAGATTGATTCATAAGTTTATTCATATATGCAAATTATGGCTAACTTGTGTCTGCTGCAGGGATAATCGCTTGACCGTGGGTAAGAATTGTCATATACATGGTATAATTTATTGTTTATGTTTCTTTGCATGAATTGTTAAAAAGAAAACTAGACAACTAGAAAGATCACCTAATAATGCTAGCTTCACATGCTTACTTAGTGTAGATTTCTAGGTGAGTATGGCCATGGTCGCTCACCAATATATGTTGTAGTATTGACCCATGTTTGTGGGCAAATCTCGAAGTTCTGGTAGCGAGAGCTTGGCGAGCATTTTGAACCTGCGTAAGCGGATCCTTCTAGAGGGACCGTACTCGTGTTGCTTCCTTAGCTTCCCTCTCCAGTGTGCAAGCTCTATTTCTGCTAGGTGTTTTATTTTGGTCCTACTAAAAGGATATGATGTGTGGGCGTTGTGGCTAGTTTTGGGTTTATAAAAAGAATTGTAAGCCATCTATGGCATATTTTGTAACTCAGCCAAGCAAGTACTTTGTAATCCAAACCTTCAAGTATTCAATAAATAAAGTATTTTGTATTCCTATCAAATGTGTTCAACTTTGGTTCTCTGTATTTTAAATCCTGTGCCTCTATATATGTATATTTTTGTCTAACTTATGTCTTGTGCAAGTACTATGCCTAGTGCAAGCGCAATTTAGGCTTGCACATCATCGCGCCTAAGCAAGGACGATCGGTTCCGTAGGGACCAAGCGAGGCGATCGGCCCTTATGGGACCGAGGCATGACATCACCAACCATTAAGGACTTACCTATATGAGAGGCCGTGAAGGTCGCGACTATAGGACAGGGCGATCCCAAACAACTCTCATGAATATGGAATAAGTGTGCATGGCCAACCAAATGTAACACCCTGTTCCGCTCAAGCGGATTGCCGATTCAAACGGTAAAAGTGCAATATCCCGATCCGCTTTGCTCAGGCAAGAATACTCGTTTGAGGCAAAGGATATCCAGATTTGGCCCTTCCGGAGTTCCGGCTTAGGCTTTCAGAGGGTCGCTCGGAGTATCGCTTAACCGAGGCAAATTATCGCTAAGGTGGGTGGCTACGGTGAACTTGTCTTTGCTTAGCCAGCATACCTAAAATATGGAACGATACATGCTAGTCGCTAGGTAAATCACCCCCTGCATGCTAATAAGAATACAATGCACATAGCTAAGAGAATAATCCTAACTTGTATTGCTTGTGTTAGAACATGGAAATGGAACATTGTTTATAATCAGACCCTCGCATGCTACCTTTGCCTTGTGCAACTAGACTTCGCTGTGCCTCGAGTTGGACAATATATACATGCTCTTCGTAGTGCACTGTTCACTTCCTATACTGTACGACCCTAGATTATGTCGCTCGATAAGTCCCTTTATGGTTTCACTGCTCGACTTACCTTCAAGCCCGAGCCAACGTGAATGCTTAAGATATCTTATAAATGCAATGCTTGCCTGCTTCTACGTTAACCTGTAAATGTTACCTTACCTCAATGTTTACCACACGAAACTTATGCCACAAGAAAGAAACACTATCGTGTATCGTGCATGCATTGAGTCAGCCAGAAGACTATCAAATAGTCCTTCTGTGCAATTGAACCTGCAAGTATCCAGGACCGTTTGGTCACTAAGGCAGTCCCCGCACCAGGAGAATGCATCAAGGCAAGTTGTTCAGTGATCAAAAATCCTGTCAAGTTTACATCTGAATGATAATCATATCAAGTTTACCCCTGAACGAGAATCATCTCAAGTAAAAAAATAATCACAGCTCGTGGAGCAAATGCTCGATTCAGAATAAGTTCATGGATTATCATGTTAAGTTATAGATTTGGAAAGACGCTGACCTGCATATCACGGATAACTTTAAAAAGGTGATCTTCGGATCTCAGTTCCACGGGCGACCTCCGGGGCACCGGGGCCAATCCGGTCCGGATGGAACTCCACTGTATAGTCCACTGTACTGGACGAGATGGCTTATAGCACACCATGTTCTTTCGCTACATACCATTCTCGCCGGTGACTAGTGTCCTTTATGGCTATGCCAGCGACAATTATTTATATAGATAAGTCATCCTCGCTTAGCGGCAATCCGTGTGCGAGTCATTGCATCGCATCGAGAATAACTAAATACCTGAACGATCGTAACATACTTGTACATATGGAGTACTTGAATGTCTTATGCAACACACCCGAGAAATCCTTGTAACTTGTGCACCAGTAGCATAATCTCGCTCACAACACAGTATTTGCATATGCTATTTTCTCCTGAATGTTTATACATGCTCGTGCTTGAATTAACTTTGTTTCCCTTGGATAGGGAAGGACAAATGGTAAGTTGGTAAGTCTCATCGTGTTTCCTTTTATATCGCACGATGCACTGCCATACGAGTTAGGCTATTCAATCTTTGCCATGAAAGTGATCCTAAGGCAACTAGAAAGACAACAAAAATAGTTGGTGCACGAAGCCAATATTACGTGTTTGGATTTATTGAGCGGGTGAGTAGCCTCCCCACCAATGCATTCGTGTACTCATAATCCACCAGATTGTTTGTAGGGTATGGAAGAACCTCGTTCGATGCGAATGCCTCCTTCGTACGTGCTAAGGCATAGAGTTCACTCTGGAGCCTTGGAGCGTACGATCCGGAACTGAAGCATATATATAAGACATAATGTTGGAACATCGCCTGTACATCTTTCCACAAATGCAGCCACTTAGCACGCTTTTACTGTTTCAGAGAGACAGGCTTGAGCAACTTGTAATCTCGACTATGTGCCGCCTGTAATACTTGTTCATATCAATAAAGAGTTTATTTTACTTCAACTTATGTTACTTAATGCTTCCGCTAATGTCAACTCAGTGAACTAGTTACCAAATCGCCTATGCGTTTATAATTCTGCTGTCCTCGGACAATTTGTACGACTCTGTGGCTTAGAACTCTTACCGCCAGCCAATGAACCACGGCCTTGTACGGGCGCGGCTCATGCTCGTGCGGCATCATGCCCAAATGGGTCAAGCGATTGTCCCGCGGGAGCGCTGGCACGGTGATTCTCGCCTAGCGGGGACGGTCGATTAGCCTGCGGGAGATCGGGGCATGACAGATTGGTATCAGAGCTTGGCTGTATGCCTTTGGACTTCGTTTCAATTTTCTCAGTTTCAAAAGCTCGTTCGTGGGTTATGTGCACTCTCTCTCTCTCTCAATGTTCCAAGTGGAATATTCCAACAACGAGTCTAAATACTTTCAAAAGTGTATTTGAATGATGTGATTGCTTGTATGATATTATGATGCGATTGGCCTTTGTGCCAACCTGTGTTAGACCCTTCGGGATTAGACTCGTGCTAGAATCATGACTTATGTGCAAAACTGAAATGCCTATACATGTTTTCCCAACTGGTTAGTGCAAAATCGAATATTGTCCGAACGGTTAGCTATGCACACAGCCTTTCGGCTAAGTTGTGTAGAGTATCGCATGCCAAGACTCTTTGGTGCAAGCAAGTTGCAAACGAGCTTTGGACATCATTCAAAAATAAGACAAGTCAAACTTAGAACGCCAACTAATAGAAACATTCTCGGATTTATCGTTTAGGCGAATATAGAGAATCGTGCTTGGATTTTGGGAAATAACTCGAACGATATTTTATGTCAGAAGATACAAATAGAATATAGTTTCTTAGACGACTATCGAATATGGATTTGATTGGATGACCCAATTCCAAGTGGTGTATAGATCATTTAGAAATGTCCAAACGAATTCATAAGTATCATGTGATAGTTGGATTGAACGGATTTGGGAATACCTTGAATAAACGATAAGGCTTATATCGAATAGAGATTCACGAAAATTGAAATCGATATTTTGGTTAAGGAAAACTTGTTGAAAACTAGAGGATTGTGCAAGCAATTTCAGATTGAAACAAATGGACTAAACTTGAATAAAATATCGCTTGAATATGAGTTAGCCCGGAAATAAATATCTTGATTCGATAAAAGAGAACGATAATGGATTTGGCTTGAAGTTAGGAAGAACTATCTTGAAATCAAGTTCGAAATGATAACTCATGAAATTAGTTCCAACGAGAACGGTTATCCTGCGGGAGCGCCGACGTGGTGATTTCACGTACGGCGGGGATAATCGAACTCACGGGAACATGTTCAGTAATTATTCCAAACGAACTCGATGAATGGAATGTATCAAAATGTAGAATAGACTTGGACTTGAATATTTGAAACTAGTTTCTTGAGGATTCTCGAAGTAGGACTATGGATTTACCGAATGGTAACAATAAAGTTGGATGATTTTACTAGACGAATTAAAATCACTGCATAAATGGACTTGACTCGATGGATATAACTTGGATAGAATAAAATGAAAATTATAAGGTGTCTCGATCGTGACAAAGAAAACCATAAAATTCAAATGTTCTTGTCTTGTGCGAGCGTAGCTCTATGTCGTACATGCGTCACGCCCGGATTAGGACGATTATCCAGCGGGAGCGTTGACGTGATGATCTCACGTCCAACGAGGGTGATCGAACTTGCAGAAGACCAGAGCATGACAACTAATGGATCGTCTTGACTTTTGATTCGACACGATAAGGACGAAATTGGAATGCAAGTGATCAAAAATATTTTGATGAATAAGTTAGCCTAGAACTAGAAATGAATCACGCTTGATGGTTTCGTGAATGGATACATGAATCAGGTTGAACGAATTAGAGTTAAACTAAAGGTTTATAATCAAATCTTGGCTTAGTGGACTAGACTTGGAATGGATAGAAATTCTATCAAAATGTGTTTGGAGGGATAGACTATGCAAATTACTAGGCTTGTCCTGTATCTCGAATATAGTAGATTTTATTGAACGGACTCGTCCCCCGTGCAAGCGGACGTGTTAATGAGAGTAGGATAATCAATGCTCGATGTTTAGAAATCTGAGTAAAACGAGCTTGGGTAGATTACCCCGTACAAATGAATAATGGTTTGACCCTAGGAATTAGGGCGAGCATTGTGCGACGAATTTGTGCGATGACTCGAGTGCTTGAACCTGTACCTATGACCTTGTGAGCTGACCTAGCAATTAGGCAGACGACCCTGTGCTGAGTGATTGAACCAGTGTTACTAACTTTACCATATTGCTTGAACAAGCTATAGAACTGGGATAACAAGACTTAGGGTTAGACTTGGGAACGGTAATGTGCTAAGTTTGACCCGAACGAATGAACGCTAGTTGGTAAATCGAATAGATCGTGCTTAACGATAATGCAAATACTTGTTTTAGTTGGAAAGGAAGAAACTTGGAATCAGATTGACCCTATCGGAAGTATCCTCGTGATTCAATAAAACGAACTCTTAAGTTTTTTGCAAGTAGCTTGTCTGATTTTACTATCTCTAAGTTTGGTTGAATGCATATGTTTGAGGGATGCCTTGAACGTGTGCACGATCTAAGACTAAATGATATATAAAACTCAATTGCTAAGACTTCGCTATCGCCAAGTTGGTTGGCATGTACATGATTGAAGGACGCTTTGAATATGTGCACGATCCAGACTCGCGATTGTAAAAGCATGAAATATGCTGGAGAATTATCCGCGTATTTTACAGTCAAAACCCCCAACATACATGAAGTCCCTCCCTGCGTAAAACATAGCTTCAAGGCTGTTTGACGTAAAATAGAGCTTCAGAGTTGTCTGCGTAAAACATGAGTTTCAAGGTTGTTTGGCGTAAAATAGATCTTCAAGGTTGTTTGGCGTAAAATAGAGCTTCAAAGTTTTTTGGCACAAAATAGAGCTTCAGAGCTGTCTGCGTAAAACAAAGTTTCAAGGCTGTTCTGCGTAAAATAGGGCTTTAGATCTGTCCGCGTAAAATAGAGCTTCAAGGTTGTTTGGCATAAAATAGGGCTTCAGAGCTATCCGCGTAAAGCAATCCTCTCCATAAAGCAGAGTTTTAAGGTTATTCTGCGTAAAAGGTTGCTATACCTTCCCGCGTAAAGTTTAAAATACGTTATTTTTAATGCAGCATAAAGTTGTACGAGAAACTCTTCGTATTCCTTGGATGAATTTGTCAGTCAAATCAGTGAACCTAACATTTGACAAAAGTACTGCACGATGATCGAGAGAATGACTGTGATGATGATTTTGTACAGAGACCCAGGTTGTCATTTTATGACATATTTTTGATACAAGTCATTTTTACGCATTCAAAAGAAGAAAAATGGAGTCTTCTGAATACGCTGCCTATTCTACATTGACAAAAATGAGTTTTTACGCTCAAGATAAGACAAAATCAGATGCCACGTCAAAAGCTGTTTCTTGTACAGAGCTCGAGGCATATCTCTGTATTTTATGCATGAGATTGAGGCATATCTCTGCATTTAATGCACGGGATTTTATTCTATTTTTTAAAATTTGTCATGACTGGGAAAGCTAAGACTGTGACTAATACGCTCACACCACCATCCTTGTATTTTACGCCAACCAAGCTATTTTCAACTATAGGAGTACGCCGTATGCTATCTCCTCAAAATATGCCAACTCAGCTATATTTGCAAAGGTACGTTGATAAGGCTATTTAGCCCAGAATACGCTCAAGACCTCAGTCATGAAGGATAATTGGCTATTTTACGCTGGTTATCTATTATTCATGAATTATCAAGCTTTACGCAAGGGGCAGTTACCTACGTGGCTTGCATGCCATGATCTTCGAGAAGCAATTATACGCGTTACCTTATAAAGGGATACGCGTCATACGCAGATTCAGAAGATTATTTGAACGTGGGTAGCAGTTGTTATAACCGCAGCGTAAAGGACGCAATCATCTTCACAGTTTGGCCTTTTACGCCAACAAGACAGTCATTTGGCTTTTACGCTAATCAGGTTATTTTGAACTATAGGAGTACGCGGTATGCTCTCCTCGAAATATGCCAACTCGGCTATATTTGTAAAGGGGCATTTACCTACGTGGCTTGTATGCCATGATCTTCGAGAAGCAATTATACGCGTTACCTTATAAAGGGATACATGTCATACGCAAATTCAGAAGATTATTTGAACGTGGGTAGCAGTTGTCATAACCGTAGCGTAAAAGAGGCAATCTTCTTCACAGTTTGGCTTTTTACGCCAACAAGACAGTCATTTGGCTTTTACGTCAACTAGGCAGTTATTTGATTGATCTCTATAAATAGAGACCCCTGGTCACAGGGTAAAAGAGAGGAGGAAGGAGTTTTGGCTGACAACTTTGGCAACAAGAATTTGATCCTACTTGCAAGTTTTCTTTGGCCGGCTTTTGCCTTCAGTTCAGAGAAAGTTTGAAGCTTCTTCTACAACACTTCTTCATCATCGTGTAGTCCACGGAACAAAGTGATTAACTGCAGACCAGACTTCCATAACAATACTTCCCCAAAATTATTTTATTGTACTTAACATCCTCGTATAGGATTATTTTTACTTTCTCTTTTCTCGTTTGTAAGCAAAAGTTTTGTATAAATATTTGTTTATCCAAACAAAATGGCGACTCAGCTGGGGACGACTTTCTCCTCTGACGAGAAAGCAATTGCTCAACACGATGCTGTATCCATCAGATCGACGAAGAAGACTTTGGTCGTCCAGTTCGACCAATCTGCCTATGAAGACATGCTTTATGCAGGGGGTAGTTCTCATTCCTCCTCTGTCCATAACAACAGGAAGCTGCGTAAAGTGTGGATGCCTAAGACGTCCTCTACCCTTCCTGCAAGTTCTCATTCACTGATCAACAAAGTTGTGACAACACAGCCAACACGCCCTGCGCGTAAACCTTCGTCTCCTGTCTGTGACTTGGTAGACAAAACTTCTGGCAATGCCTCAGTGCCAATCCAGAAGTCTCAAACACGCCCTGCGCGTAAACCTTCGTCTCCTTTCTGTGACTTGGTAGACAAAATTTCTGGCAATATCTCAGTGCCAATCCAGAAGTCTCAAATATGCCCTGCGCGTAAACCTTCGTCTCCCGTCTGTGACATGGTAGACAAAACTTCTGGCAAGGCCTCAGTGCCAATTCGAAAATTTTAAACATGCCCTGCGTGTAAAATTATATCTCCCGTCTATAATGAGACAGATGTACCCTTTGATCACATCAAAGGAAAATAAGTGACGAATCCTTCAACCTCTAAGCTTTTACGCCCACAAGAGAATAAAGTTCCCACTTTACAGATTACGCATGATGATAAAAGCCGTTTGAGGACTTTCCCTGTTTTACGTGAACCTATGCTACGTCAGGATTGGTCTGTCCGCATAAATAAGACTCGTTTCACGGGAAGATACGCTCCTCAGACAGATAATGGATCATATGCTACTCATATGTTTGGACTGTTGTATTCCTACGGCAGAGAAAGAGTTATGGTTCCTAATCTACACATTCCTACTGCTGTAAAAAGGCAGAATAAGCCTTCTTCTTCTACTGAGAATCTCCCTGATTTGCGTAATTTCTTGATCCAGAAATACAAAGACAGGGGATCTCCTAATATGTCTATCACACCCCCTAGAGAACATTGTTGTAATAGTCATAAGGTTGTAATTAACTGTTGTTGTTCTAAAGAAAAACGGTCAGTGTTCGACCGATTGAACTATTCTTTGTCATTACAGGAAGAAGAACCAATATTTGCTTCAGTAAACATGGCTTCGCATATTCTTAGAGGAAGGTCGAGTTGAAGACGCCATCCCTCCAAAACTCCAAGCCAAAGGAGATTTGACAGACTCATCGAAACTTTTGAAGAAGGTATTTTTTGAAATACTCGCTCGAGGTCACGACAATCAGCTTCATATTCTTCAGATTTTGACACTGGGAGTCGCCAGTTTTCTGAACCAGATACTGAAAGTATAGATTCAATCTCTAAAGAGATCTATACTAATCCCTCAGTGGCATCTAGAAAAATGGGAGTTTATGTTGTTGGAGACGAACATGAAGAAGCTTCCCCATCAAGAAGTATTGAATAACGCATCACTGCATTGGAAATATCACTTAAAGAAATGCATACCATGATGGAGAGTATGAACCAAATGATGGTGATTCAACATACGACTGCAATAGCTCAAACACCTGTTCCTCCGACTCAACTACGTGTGGGGGTAGACATACCACCAGCCAATGCAAGCCAAGAGTCTGTTCAAAATCAAGAATCAGCTGCTCCTCAACCTCTTAACCCGGAGAATGTATTACCTCCTGTTGGAGTTACAATACATCCAATCTCTCACCTTTCTGCTGTCCGATTCCCATCTGAAGATCTAATACAAGTAGTTCGAGAATTAAAATCCCAATTTGATGCTTTAAAACATAAAGATCAGCTCAAGAAGTTGGGAATTAACCAGCCATATCCAGCTGTCTGGGATGAGATCCCTTTCCCACCAAAATATAAACCACAGGCTATGGTTTTGTTTGAGGGAAAGACGTCACCAAGCCAGTATATGAACTACTTCAGCATGATGACGGTATTGTTGCAAGGAAATGATGCCCTTCTCACTCGAGTGTTTAAAGGCTGTCTATCTGGAGTAGCTTACCAATGGTATCTTAGTCTATCTGATAACTGCATTACTTCTTTTGAAGATTTCAAAACTCTATTCTTCGCTCAATTCTACGAGGAAGGAATGGACATGTCTATGTCATCACTCATTAAAGTAAAGCAGAAGAAAAAAGAAAACGTTCGTACTTTTATTGAACGCTTTCGTCAGGCTACTTTACAGATGCCTCCTGGAGTTCCAGATTCAGCCTTGGTGGACATTTGCAGAAAGAACCTACTCCCACTGATCTCAGTATTCACGGGACCATATCAGTTCCATGATTGGCCCTCATTTATCATAACGGCAGTAGCCGCTGAAGATAATAGTCGGAAGGCTCGTGACAACGGAATTATGATCTCTACATATGATAAAGGGAAGCGTTCATCCTCCAATAATGACAATACTCGTAGTTTAAAAGGAAAGAAAGCCCTGGCAATCAATACGTCCAAACAAAATACTCCGATAACTACGCAGACGAATTCTGGAACTTCTAAACCTAAAGAAGAATAGTCTTTTGACGACAATGATATTCCAAGCATATTTGATTGTCTAGTCAAAAGTGGAAAACTTACTCTACCAGAGATAAAGCGTCCAAATGAAGTCGGCAGTACAGATAATCCTAAGTACTGTATTTTTCACAGATACATACATCACCCCACAAAGGCATGCTATGTACTGAAAAGAAAAATCCAGGAGTTGATCGACGCCAAAGCCATCACTTTGCATAATAACGAGAAGACGGTAAATATGATCTCACTCCAATTTGGCAATTTTCCCCCTCAAGAAGTACCGGATGGTGTGGTACCTATTCCACGGGTAATGATGGATATTGTTAATTTCCCTCCTACCATGGGTCAAAATCAAGATTTAGTGCCCCTAACTACCAAGCGTGGGGAGATCATGTGGGTTCACCCTGATCTAGTATCAGAAATTGAGGAAGAAACTAAAGCTGCTAAAGCTAAGTCTAAGAAGAATTCAATATGTAAACCATGTCATATGGTTGAAATATCCTCGGCATTGGAAAAAGAGGCTTTAACAACCGGAACACGGTCAGGAAAAGCCTACCTCAAAGAATATAAAGGGAATCAGGAAGAAGCAACGATAGACACTTCAGCTACCAAACTCCAGAGTCTGAACCTGTAATACCAGAGGCAGGTCCTTCTAAATCAATTTCTGTGGACAAAGGCAAACAAAAAGAAGTTCGTTTCGATAAACCTCTGAAGAACATTCAAAATAAAGGTTTAGAGAAACCGTATAACTTCGACATCTTGGCTCAGTTGGCTAATACTCCAGCCAGATTGTCCATTTTTGAGCTACTTCGTTTATCCAAAGACACTCGTCAAGCTTTGAGTGAAGCATTAATGCAAGCAGATGTATGCTTGACTAAGATCAAGTCCCCTGATAAAGAGCCTGTGGCATGTCCTCAATGTCATAGTGTGATGGAAGCAATTCCTAACATCACTTTCACTCAAGAGGATATGTTGTTGAAGCATAACAAACATGACAGGCCTCTTTATTATACAGGATACGTCGGCTCCATTGAGGTAGACCGGATTCACATAGATCCGGGATCGTCAATTAGTATTATCCCTCATAGTCTGCTAAGACCATTGAGAATTCCTACCAGTGAATTGGCTTACACTACCACTACAATTATGGGCTTCAATGCCAGGAAAAGCAGACCATTGGGGAAGATTCGTCTGAGAATCTAGATTGGTGATCTTAGATCATTGGCTACATGCTATGTCATTAATTCGGAGGTGTCTTACAATATTCTGTTGGGTAGACCATGGATCCATGATCACAATATTGTTCCTTCAACTCTACATCAATGTTTCAAATATGTAGATACTCAAGGAACAGTAAAAACAGAATTTGCTGATCTTAATCCATTCAAAGGAGTTGAATCCTACTATTTTGATGCCATATTGTACACTCAAGACTATATGAATGAGGTATCAGGCAAAATGGAGGAAGAATTCCACCATGAGCCAGGAGAACCATCTGCTGAGCAACCTTTGTCGATCCAAGTGAAAGGGTGGATTACCCATCCAAAAGTCTCGAAACCTATTACTATTCACTTAGGCAAAACAAATTCGGGAGGAGAAAATGATCCTCTAGTGATCAATCTGAACAAGAAAACTCTACCTTTGGTCATTGACCTTAAGTGCAACAAGCAGTCAGCTGATGTAAATATAAACGGGGACGTGTTTGCTGATGATAATAAAGATTCTCTTTTCCAGTATACTGACGCCCAATTTCCTAATCAAAAATCTTCTATAGTAATATCATCGAAAAATGATCAAGAGGAAATATGGTATAATACAATTAACAAATTTTCTCCTCATAAAGATATAGAACCCATAGCACAAAAATTTTTGGAAGCTATATACTTCTATCATCCATATGTGTGGGAAGTAGCATCAACATCTAATGTCATCATGACATATGGGCCACATGAAGATTCTATCTTTATTGTTCCACCTACTCGCAACGATCAGCATCAAATAGTCTTCGGTCGAATGCGGAATAGACCGATTGTACAAGAAGAATCTCACGAGTCTGATAATGGGAAAATGCAAATCCACAGATATAGCCCATAGGCTTTAAAGATTATGCTAAACATGGGTTATGATTTAAAGTTGAAGTAAGGCCTCAATTATGGAAAAGGCAGACGAATACCGTTGCATGGTGATCCTTACTTTCAACGAACTCATTTAGGGTTAGGTTATACCACATCTCTTGCAAGTCCAAACAGCTCTGAGTCAAGTGATGAAACCATTTCCTCTTCTCAAAATGATTTGTCATCCTCCGATTCAGATGATGAATTTGAACTGGGATTATCAGTAAATATGGTGTTGACAGATTCCCTGGAAACAGAAGAACAAGAATCTGAACCATTTGAAAATAAATCTTGGGCACAGCAAATGGATACTCAATGGGAACTCCGGTTCGAAAAAAAAGAACCACCCACTAAAGATAAAGTTATACAAGTTAATGTTGGGGATGAATTTTCACCAAAGCCGATATTTATCAGTAATAATCTTTCTGAAGAAGAAAGAGAAGAAATGATCCAGCTGATAAA
The DNA here is from genome assembly GCA_036927795.1 of Iris macrosiphon. Classification (NCBI taxonomy): domain Eukaryota; kingdom Viridiplantae; phylum Streptophyta; class Magnoliopsida; order Asparagales; family Iridaceae; genus Iris; species Iris macrosiphon. Next base: position 10,617,790 of record JAYESA010000002.1, read on the forward strand.
AGAATATATCGATGTCTTTGCTTGGAATTATGAAGATATGCCAGGTCTTGATCCAAAAGTGGCTACCCATAAACTCAATATATTATCTAATTCAAAGCCTGTAAAGCAACAACAACGCCGGTTCTGCCCAGATATGATGGATGCCATTGAAGCTGAAATTAAGAAATTAATAGCCTGTGGGTTCATCCGGGAAGAACAACATCCTGATTGGGTCGCTAATATTACCCAATTATGAAGAAAAATGGAAAAGTGCGAGTTTGCATTGACTTTCGAGATCTAAATGCGGTCTGCCCTAAAGATGAATTCCCTCTTCCCATTATAGATGTCATGATCGATAATACACGTGGTTTTGAGCACATGTCTTTCATGGACGGATTTTCAGGATATAGTCAAATTAAAATGAATCCTGAAGATGAGAAGCATACTGCTTTTCGTACACCGTTAGGAGTATATTGCTATACAGTCATGCCTTTTGGATTGAAGAATGCCGGGGCCACATATCAACGAGCTATGAGTAACATATTCCATGAGCATTTACGCAAAATGGTGGAACATTACGGAGATGATATTGCTGTCAAAAGCTGCCTCAAGGATAATCACATTCAAGACTTGAAGACAATATTTGATTTGATGCGCCAATATCAACTCAAGATGAACCCTACAAAGTCCTTTCTTAGTGTATCTAGTGGCAAATTTCTGGGATTTGTCATTACTGCTAAAGGCTTTAAAGTTGACCCTGATAAAGTGAAAGCTATCCTAGAAATGCGACCGCCCCGTAATCTCCGAGAACTTAGGGGATTTCAGGGTCGTCTAGCTTATATCAGGAGATTCATATCCAATCTCTCTGGAAGATGTCAACCTTTTTCTCGTCTAATGAAAAAAGGTGTGTCATTTATATGGGACGAAGCCTGTCAACAAGCATTTAATGACATCAAACGCTATCTTACTAATCCTCTAGTTCTGGTGCCTCCTGTCATAGGAAGACCATTTTTGCTATATGTTCGAGCAATGGATCATTCTTTAGGGGCTCTTCTCCCACAAGAGAACAATGAGGGTCATGAACAGGCTATATACTATCTAAGCAGGATGATAGTCGGAGCAGAACACAGGTATAACCCAGTGAAAAAAGAATGCTTGGCCCTAATGTTTTCCATTCAGAAGACGCGATATTACGTGACAGGCAAAACTATTCATATCATATCCAGAATCAACCCACTTCGGGTATTGATAAATAAGCCAAGTATTCTTAATTCCCGACTCGCGATTTGGGCAATGCTATTGACACCGTATGATATGGTGTACGTCCCTCAGAAATCCATGAAAGGTCAAGCCTTGGCTGATTTATTAGCTGCCCATCCAATTCCAGAAACCTCCAAATTATATGATGACATTCCCGATGAAGTTGCAGAATATAATTTGGCAATGGAAGGTGATATATGGCAGCTATTCTTTGATGGTGCTTCCAGAATTGGTCCCAAGGGAAACGTGGTTTCAGGGGTAGGGATTGTTTTGGTGACTCCTGATAGACTCGTCATTTATCGAGCATATTCTCTTAGTGAACCATTCTCTAATAATATGGCAGAGTATAATGCTCTATTAATTAGGCTTCAAGTTGCTAAAGAATTAGATATTGAATATTTGGAAGCTTTTGGTGATTCTCAGCTGATCGTTAATCAGGTCAGAGAAATATATGAAGTCCGCAATCCAGATCTCATTCCTTATCACCGAACAACAATCGATATAGCAATGTCTTTTAAATGATTCTTTTTAGAACATGTTCCTCGATCTCAAAATTTGGAAGCTGATGCTTTGGCCAGTCTAGCTGCAGATCTAGCTATTTCTGTAAGAAGGCAGAATTCGGTGATCCTTCTTAACAGAGATTTGATTTGTGTAAAAAATAATTTTCACATAGAACGCAGCTATGTTATAAACATGGTTCCTCCTAAAAGAGATTGGAGAAGTCCCTTTATAGACTTTGTGTCATATGGAATCTTACCAGAGGATCCTAAATAAGCAGCATCTATCAAAAGATGATCGCTACGTTTCTATTTTGATGCTTCTTCACAAAGTTTGTATCGTCGAACATATGATGGACTATTTTTATGATGTCTCTCTGGTGATGATGCAAGACGGGTTATCCGAGAAGCTCATGATGGAGTATGTGGAGCACATCAACCCGGTCCTAAGTTACAGGATCGTATCAGGAGGATGGGCTACTACTGGCCTACTATGATTGCATATGCCGTGGAATATGCAAGAAAATGCAAAGCCTGTCAGGTTCATGCAGATTTCATACATCAATCTTCTGAATATTTACATCATACTATTTTATTATGTCCCTTTGAAGCATGGGGTATGGATATTATTGGTCCTATTTATCCTTCATCTTCTAGAGGACATCGGTTTATATTAGCTATCACTGATTATTTCTCCAAATGGGCGAAGGCAATTCCTCTTGCTGAGGTAAAGACATTCAATGTGATCAGCTTTATCAAGCATCATATAATTTATCACTTTGGGATACCCGAAGGATAATTCATGACAATGAGCCTCAATTCATCAGTCAAGCGTTTCACCGATTTTGCGATAATAATCAGATACAAAATGTGGCCTCAACGGCATATAATCTTGCTGCCAATGGTTTGGCAGAAGCCTTCAACAAAACCATTATCAAACTCTTGAAGAAATTTGTCTCTTCGAACAAAAAAGATTGGAATAAGAAATTAGGGGAATATCTGTGGGCATACCGCACAACGGTACGAACACCAACGGGTTGTACTCCATTTTCATTAGTTTACGGGTGTGAGGCAGTTCTCCCTATTAAAATTCAAATTCCATTACTCAGAATAGCAGTAGCTAATGAGCTGACTAAGGAAAATAATGATCGTTTAAGACTTCAAGAGCTAGAAGGGTTAGATGAAAGACGCCTTCAAGCTCAACAACGCATTGAGTTCTACCAAGCACGCATCTCCAGAGCTTTTAATCAGAAAGTGAAGGAAAGAGTGTTCAAAGTTGGTGAGCTAGTTTTAGCTGTGAAGAGGCCAATGATCATTACACATAAAATTAAGGGAAAATTCTATCCCAAATGGGAGGGCCCTTATGTGATTGAAATAACATTTTCAAATATCGCTTACAGATTAGCCAAGCCGAATGGAGATTTGACAATGGCTCCTATCAATGGCAAATTCCTGAAGAAGTATTATGCTTGATCTCCCTTGCTTAATGGACTATGATGAAGATTTCATTCTGATGATATTATGTACAAAGATTAGTTGAATCATATTCTATCATGTTCATATTATCTCTGAATAGATATGTTTAACTAATTTAAAACTTCAAAACCTATCATATCCATATTACCTCTGATAGTGTTTTGTATACAAATTTAGTTGGATCATATTCTATCATGTTCATATTACCTCTGAATAGATATATTCAGTAAAACCAGTTACCGAAAGTATATCATGTCCATATTACCTCTGATATCACTTTCATCTTAGCCTATCATAAGTGATGGGTCTACAGAGTCAGAAAATGAGTCTTCATTATCTCTGAGAATAACAAATTACATGGTAATAAAGGAGCAAAAAAGTACATAATCCATCATTGTGGAGGAGCAGCTAAATCACGGATTTGTTGTGCTAAAGCAGCCATCCTTTCGTTCCTGGAGTTTAAAATTTTGGTACGAGCCAGTTCCATTCTTGCTTCGTTATTACTCAAGAGAGATAGTTCAGACAGAGAATCAACAAAACTTGCATGGATGACACCCATATGTGTCAAGTTCTGTTGAGCCGTATTCACTTGGCCCTCCAATACATCACGAACTAGTGATGTTTTGAGAAGCCTCTCCTATGTTTGAACAAGTTCAGCTTCCAGTTCTTGAATCCTCACTTCGTATCCCTCATATTCGGCACGACACTGAGCTAGCTGAGGAATACTCTTCACCAATACTGCTTGCTCTTTCTCTATCTCTTGTTGCTGTTCCTGAATGGATTTGTTTAAGATTTCTGCCTTTTGAGCAAATTTCATAGTTAGTGAGTCATACTCAACCTGAACCAAGTTATCGATGCTGCCTCTGGATAATTGCAAATATTCATTAATGGATAGTTCTAAACCATTAACCATTTGCTCTAGCGCATTAGCTCTGTCAGCGTCATTAAAATTTCTAATTTGTGCTATCGTAAGCTTCAAAGACGTCTTCAAAGCATCAAAGCCTAGATTCTTCTCTAGCACCATGGATATTAATTCTTTTAAAGTAAGGTAGAATATGCTAGTGTATTATTCAACTAGCATAGCAAGGCTCGAATGGAAGCTGGGAGTGGCCGCAATATCAGTAAATCTCCTTTCTGGAATGACTGCAGAAGATGTTGCCACAGTCGTTGCTTCAACATATGGCACAACAAAAGAAGAGACACCAACAACATTTGAATTTATTGGCATGCTCGACGAAGGTATATTTCCAACAATTGGAGGCGCAGTCGAGGTGGTTGGTTCATCCACCTCTGATTCTATTTGAACCGCTGCTGGCAGGACTATATCTGAGAATGTTGCAGATGAGAGATCAACGGTTTCAAGGTACACTTCTTCGACAGTGGTCACAACCATTTCAGTAGCTGGATCCGTAACGAAAGCAGAGGTTGTTTCAGCTCCGCCTTCCCCAAAAATTTCTCTGCCTGAAAATAAGATAAGAGAAAGTTAATATCAATTTGACGTTAAATTTTCCTGAAAAAAGCATAAAGACAACATTTACCCATGGCCGATGGTATGTATATTGCATCTCTAGCCTATATAGCTAAATTATTTCTTAATAATACTAAACAAGCTATCATACCTGGAGAGGAAGGTACACCAACTGACGCTTGAGGGTCGTCATCCCAGTCATCACCCAAATCTACTCGAGGTTCATCAGGTGGAATCTTGCTTGAAATATTCACAGATGAAGGAGGGGCTAGTCCCATTATTTGTCTTGTAAGTGATGATAAAGGTACAGTGATTATTAAAGAGCTCGTCCTTGAAGGCGATAGAGAAGCATCACCAGTAACGGTGGTAGATGTAATTGCGGCAGCAGTCGTTGGCAAAGAATCTCCAGCACTTTCAGCTAGGACTGTGGAGGATCCTTCTTTAAAAGGTGAAGGACGAGGAGGGGATATAGGATCCCTAATCACAGAATCATCCCTAACAGGGGAAACAATAGGTTCACTCCTGGATGAGGCCCCCTTGGTGGAAGTCATTTTAGGACCTTTAGTAGTTTGCTTCTTCTTACGAGGGGAAGGCTCTTTCTGAGTATAAGCCTTTCGTTTATTAGAAATTATGAGAGGCTCTGCTGGTGGAGCTGTTACGCCTCTTGGTAATATCAATAAATAATTAACTGCCCCAGTAGTTTCATCGCCTTCATCAGAGGAGACAGATGATATCTCCTCTCTTCCAGTGGATTTATGGGAGGACATTCTGAAACTCCATATACATCAAAATCACGATGGAAAGTATTAATGGATACATAAAACTGTGCGTATGAATGAAGAATGTGCAATTCCACGGAGAGAGAAGTCGCGGGTACATCAAAGGTTGCTCCAGTACAACCCATGAGCAAATAACACCATCCTCTAGCTCCATCAATAAGCCCACCTTTGAATTTAAAGCTGGTGATGGGATTTCCTACGTACAACTGATCGTATCCAAATTTCTTGGCGAAACGGCTAGGCAGATAAGGTTCCAGGTAGCAGTGATCCTCACTTCTATACAACAGGTGTGAAGGTCTAATACAGACCAACCAGTAAAACGCTTCAGGAGAAAGAATAGACTTCCCCTGACCTATATCATGAAGTTTAGTCCCCTGCTGATTGATATGTACGAGAGGAACGATACAGAAAAATTTCCAACTATGGGCAAAGTTCAGTACTAGTCGACAATCTATGACGCTAGTCACATTTCAAGAAGAATTCTTATAATTCAACAGGAAGTTATTATCCAAACCACTGGCCGATCCGAAAGATATCACTCTGGTGTTATGAAAGATTAACCATCCCATCAGATATAAGAATGGTAATTCCACTCTGGGATATCCTTCGCGCTGAGTGGTATTGGCTAGCAGTCCATCAGTAATAGCCCTCAGACCAGCTTGTATCCTGCATACCATGGCAGGGAGTAGGCCCAATCTTGCTCCAAATACCAAATGCACTGCGGGCCATAGGGTGTTGTGATGAATACGATCTGCAGACGCAATGCCAAGCACCACCCATCGGCGTAGCCAAATAGAAAGGAAGCCAGCCAGTTGAACTTCTTTTGACAGAGGCTTTCGGCAATGTCTCATATAACTGTAGGCTTTGGTCCCTGCAGGATAACTATCTATATCTTCATTAAGAACACAATCTGGAGCTTCTGCATCTTCAATAAGGTCATCTATTATGTTGGCATTAAGAAAACTCAGAGGGTTCAAAGGTTTGTCTTTGCCTTCTACAACTTTGTCCTGCTTGGCATTTCTAGCCTGATGGAAGAAAAGATAAGATACCCATTTGTAAATATGAGCTAAATCAGAAGGCTCTCTATAAAAAGTGGTGCATGCAAGATAGTGGCTCATCAGTTCTTGGTATACATCCACTCCCGAGGGTTGGTATCCTTCAACTCTCTATTGGTAGGAACGTATTCTTCATAGGGAGTGTCTCCCATTGGTAGTTTTGAGATATCTGCCATCTCATGAAGTGTTAGGCCCAACTCACCTATTGGAGTGGCGAAAGTTCCAGTAAACGAGTTATATCGCTCCATCAAATAGAATAAATTTGTGTGATAGGCAGTCCAACACTAGTAGCACTGACAGCATCAAATAAGTTGATACTTTCTAGCTCCATTTGAAAGTGCTTCAGGGCCCATGCAGTTAATCTGGCCCATCGTAGATTGTGGGGGTTAAGCCATCCACTGGTGCGAGGGTTAACTTTGGGATATACTCCTCCCTGCCCCATGAATTCATTGCAGAAAGTTGCTATTTGAAATGGCTGGATCAAAGAAGAGTCTTCACTAGGGACGCTGCCTGGTAGTAAACCTCTGAAGGGCACAATAGGACCTGAGGGACTACTTACGAAGGATCCTCGGTTTAATCTTTTCTTATAAAAGATCTTCCCTGGCTGGCCATAGAGATCAGGAGTCAGATTCTATGCCATCCTTCTGGAATGTGTGGCATGGAAGAATGCAGAGATGGGGTAGTCTCTGAACATCTTTGGCAGGTACATAATAGTGCCCTCAACAGAAAATACCCAGTCTTCCTTCTTGGGCTTTGTTTGTGATTGCTTATCAATAACATCTCTAAATAAGAAAGCTGGTTTCTTATACTCGGTTCCATCTATGTATGTCAAGGGTTTCCCGCTGATTATAGTTATCAACATTCTTTCTCCTTGGGCCAAAATCAGAATTACCCTTTCTTTAGGATACTCGTTTCCAGAGATGGGGAAAGTTACATGGGACAAGTCCTCCAAGTAGTTGGAATTTAATATTCCATCAGCAAAATCCATTACTTCAGCCAGAGGGGGGATCTGTAGGTCCACTGCAAAAAAAGTAAGAGAATAAGTCAGTTTTACGCTGGAATTTACTTTTTTTGCGTAAAACGGAAGATGTTACATTTGTGCATAAAATTAATGATGACCACAAGTTTACCCAGTATAGGCTTTCTTTTTTGCCAAGAGTAAAAATCTTGCAGTATACGCCAAATTTAACAGTCTGAGTTTTTACGCCAGATTATAAAATATGGAGTTTTACCCTGACACATTAAAATGTGGGCGTATTGATAAATCATCTCTGTGCATCATCTTCCTCGAAGAGTACTCTTAGCACAAAAGATAACCTTGCGCATACACGTATAACGTGTGCGAAGGGTTTTTATTTCTCAAACTTTTACCTGTGATGTCCGGTGCACAGCTAGACAGCGGAGCACTTCGTTCAGAACGAGGCTCGCTTGACCTAGTAGGAGTCGCTCGTGCTTGAGAAGATGAGTGAGATGATGAAGCGGCTTGGTTTCCTTTAGCGGTGGAGGTCTATTTTGGTGCCATGGCAGAAAAGAAGGGTTTTTCAGAAAGAGATGAAGGGTTTTTCAGAAAGAGATGAAGGGTTTTTCTCTCTCATGACCTAGGCCTATTTATAAAGTTCAAATTACTCTTCAATCCTTAACCAAATCCGATTTTATTGTAGTCAGTTATGATTTGGGACCACGTCAGCAGATAATTTGAAAAGTAAGACAGATAGTCATGCTGCGTAAAGGATCCATCAGATGCTATGAATTTACGTACAGAGTAAAGATCCACGCGCAGAGCAAAGATCTATGATTTTACGCTCAGATGCTACGGATCTATGATTTTACGCGCAAAAAATAAATCTTAAATTACGCGGGACAGATTAGTTAGCAGAATACGTGTATATATTGATAATATGAGTTTTGCGCTCAAGAAAGCCAGTTACAAGAGTTTACGCAGAAAATGCTCTTTTATTTTAAAAATCAGTATTTTTTTTTGATTCCATATTGTTTACAAACATTGCAAGGGTCTGAAATATGTAAATATCAGCATTTGCAAACAGACGACGAGTATTCAGTAACTTCTCTTCTTCTTCTTCAGTCGAGAGGACTTCATCAGACGAAGGGCCAAGGAGTTCCCTGAAAATGTCTATCTTCATTGGAGATGACTTTTCTTCCTTGTCCATTAGTAGTTTATTCGAAGTTTAGCCAGGATCTTTTACATCTAGTTCAGGGATAGCCTGTTCGGCGGACATTTCTGGCCCTATATCGAGAATCTTTCGAGAAGCCATTTTTGAAGATGATGTTCTGAACAAATGTTCTTCGTATTTATAAAGGAGAAATGACAGTTCAGAATTCTATGTGACTCCTCGTCAAAATAGCATGACTATTGGTTTTTCAAGACAATTTAATGCTAAAGAGTTTTTATGCATCTTCCTTTATGCGTAAAAGTTGGAACGTGTCTGGATGCATATTTATCATAGTCCGTGTAAAAATTACTTAAGCATGTTGAAGCTGCGTATTACCAGACTTCCTCACAGCAATATGGCAAATTAATAGTGCGTAAGAGAAGACAAGTTTATTAATCATGATTACATATGATGGAAATCCATTTTACAAAGAATTTTTCATTAATATTCAAGATCACGATTACGGGAATCTATTATGCTAGGTTCTCGTCTGATAGAGATCTTCATTTCTTCTTCTACAGCACTTTTTCAGCTCCTATACGCCGGGTGCCAAGAAAATGATCAATGGCGGGAGGATACAGAACTGGGCATTCAAGCCCACCCCCCATACGTCATCGGCGGTCATTCTTAGAATTGTGACTGGGATTCAGACCCAACACAATACTGGAAGACACGGCCGAGCTGCACCCCAGGATCCAGCTTCATAATAAGGAAAAATACAGCTAGCAAGCTGTGTGGTCTAATGCGACCATTCCTCTCTCTTTGACGAATTTTCATATAAAATCGCTGATTACCTCGAGCAAAGGAAGCTATGATATCCCTCCATGGTCCATCGTTGCAGAGAATATTTGCTCGAAGATGTCTCTTTTTACAGCTTCTTACATGCTGGAAGAGCATAATCTTCTTCTTTCTCAGTTCAGCCCAATGAATCTCAGCAGTCATCTTTGTGGTGAAGGAAGTATGGAAAATCAAGTTCATTTGATTGCCCTTATATAGGCAGAAGAGAACATACAAATTCCAACGACTTCTTAAATAGAGCCAAAAAAATTAGCCTTGAAGAACGAGTCAAATTTGACCATTTCAGGCTTCATTCAAAGTATTTCAAATTACGAGAAATTTGAAAACTTTGAAGGGGGTCTTGTAGAAGCATAAAATATGCTGGAGAATTGTCCGCGTATTTTACAGTCAAAATCCCCAACATACATGAAGTCCCTCCCTACGTAAAACAGAGCTTCAAGGTTGTTTGACGTAAAATAGAGCTTCAGAGCTGTCTGCATAAAACAGAGTTTCAAGGTTGTTTGGCGTAAAATAGAGCTTCAAGGTTGTTTGACGTAAAATAGAGCTTCAAGGTTGTTTGGCATAAAATAGAGCTTCAAAGCTGTCTGCGTAAAACAGAGTTTCAAGGCTGTTCAACATAAAATAGGGCTTCCAAGATGTCCGCGTAAAATAGAGCTTCAAGGTTGTTCGGCATAAAATAGGGCTTCAGAGCTGTCCGCGTAAAGCAATCAACTCCATAAAGCAGAGTTTTAAGGCTGTTCTGCGTAAAAGGTTGCTATACCTTCCTGCGTAAAGTTTAAAATACGTTATTTTTAATGCAGCGTAAAGTTGTACGAGGAACTCTTCGTATTCCTCGGATAAATTTGTCAGTTAAATCAGTAAAACTGACTTTTAACAAAAGTACTACACGATGATCGAGAGAACGACTATGATGATAATTTTGCACAGAGACCCAGGTTGTCATTTTGTGACATATTTTTGATACAAGTCATTTTTACGCATTCAAAAGAAGAAAATTGGAGTCTTCTGAATACGCTGCCTATTCTACATTGACAAAAATAAGTTTTTACGCTCAAGATAAGACAAAATCAGATGCCACGTCAAAAGCTGTTTCTTGTACAGAGCTCGAGGCATATCTCTGCATTTTATGCACGAGATTGAGGCATATCTCTGCATTTAATGCACGATATTTTGTTCTATTTTTTAAAGTTTGTCATGTCTGGAAAAGCTAAGACTGTGACTAATACGCTCACATCACCATCCTTGCATTTTATGCCAACCAGACTATTTTCAACTATAGAAGTACGCCGTATGCTATCTTCTCGAAATATGCCAACTCGGCTATATTTGCAAAGGTACGTTGATAAGGCTATTTAGCCCAGAATACGCTCAAGACCTCAGTCATGAAGGATAATTGGCTATTTTACACTGGTTATCTATTATTCATGAATCATCAAGATTTACGCAAGGGGCAGTTACCTACGTGGCTTGTATGCCATGATCTTCGAGAAGCAGTTATACGCGTTACCTTATAAAGGGATACGTGTCATATGCAGATTCAGAAGATTATTTGAACATGGGTAGCAGTTGTTATAACCGTAGCATAAAGGTATCTTCACAGTTTGGCCTTTTACGCCAACAAGACAGTCATTTGGCTTTTACGCCAATCAGGTTATTTTCAACTATAGGAGTACGCCGTATGCTATCTCCTCGAAATATGCCAACTCTGCTATATTTGTAAAGGGGAAGTTACCTACGTGGCTTGCATGCCATGATCTTCGAGAAGCAGTTATATGCGTTACCTTATAAAGGGATATGTGTCATACGCAAATTCAGAAGATTATTTGAACGTGGGTAGCAGTTGTCATAACCGCAGCGTAAAAGAGGCAATCTTCTTCACAGTTTGGCTTTTTACGCCAACAAGACAGTCATTTGGCTTTTACGCCAACTAGGCAGTTATTTGATTGATCTCTATAAATAGAGACCCCTGGTCACAGGGTAAAAGAGAGGAGGAAGGAGTTTTGGCTGACAACTTTGGCAACAAGAATTCGATCCTACTTGCAACTTTCCTTTAGCCGGCTTTTGCCTTCAGTTCAGAGAAAGTTTGAAGCTTCTTCTACAATACTTCTTCATCATCGTGTAGTCCAAGGAACAAAGTGATCGACTGCAGATCAGACTTCCATAGCAATACTTCTCCAGAATTATTTTATTGTACTTAACATCCTCGTATATGATTATTTGTACTTTCTCTTTTCTCGTTTGTAAGCAAAAGTTTCGTATAAACATTTGTTTATCCAAACAGCGATATGCTGATCTCAATGCTATTGCAAGTAAATGTCTGCATGAACAAGTATAACAACTTGTGCAAGTTTGCCCCAGCTTTAGATCGTTAAAACAAGATCGATTGAAATGTACCCCACATTAAGCAACATGTCCCGCGCTAAGACGCAAATGAGACCGACTCAACATACAAGCGATACGGCGTAAGGATCGAGTAGGATATTATATTCAAAATGGATTTAGTGGTATCAATTGCTATGCTTGGGATAGATTCGATAGCGCGATAGTACGACCTACCCTTAGTAAGTCTAGATGATGAGACTTTTTCTGAGTGGTGTATGATGTAACACCCTGTTCCGCTCAAGCGGACTGCCAATTCAAATGGCAAAAGTGCAATGTCTCGACCCGCTTTGCTCAGGCGAGAATACTCGTTTGAGGCAAAGAATATCCAGACTTGTCATTTCAGGAGTTCCAGCTTAGGCTTTCAGAGGCTCGCTCGGAGTATCGCTCAACCGAGGCAAATTATCGCTAATGTGGGTGGCTACGGTGAACTTGTCTTTGCTTAGCCAGCACACCTAAAATATGGAATGATAAATGCTAGTCGCTAGGTGAATCATCCCCTGCATGCTAATAAGAATACAACGCACCTAGCTAAGGGATTAATTCCAACTTGTATTGCTTGTGTTAGAACATGGAAATGAAACATTATTTATAATCAGACCCTCGCATGCTACCTTTGCCTTGTGCAACTAGACTTCGCTGTGCCTTGAGTAGGACAATATATACATGCTCTTCGTAGTGCAATGTTCACTTCCTACACTGTACGACCTTAGATTATGTTGCTCGGTAAGTCCCTTTACGGTTTTACTGCTCGGCTTACCTTCGGGCCCGAGCCAACGTGAATGCTTAAGATATCTTATAAATGCAATGCTTGCCTGCTTATACGTTAACCTGTAAATGTTACCTTGCCTCAATATTTTCCATACGAAACTTATGCCACAAGCAAGTAACACTATCGCGTATCGTGCATGCATTGAGTCAGCCAGAAGACTATTGAATAGTCCTTCTGTGGAATTGAACCTGCAAGTATCCGGGACCGTTTGGTCGCTAAGGCAGTCCCCGCACCAGGAGAATGCATCAAGGCAAGTTGTTTAGTGATCAAGAATCCTATCAAGTTTACATCTGAATGATAATCATATCAAGTTTACCTCTGAACGAGAATCATGTCAAGTAAAAGAAAGAATCACAGCTCGTGGAGAAAATGCTCGGTTCAGAACAAGTTCATGGATTATCATGTCAAGTTATGGATTTGGAAAGACCCTGAACTACATGTCGCGGACAACTTGAAAAAGGTAATCTTCGGATCTCAGTTCCACGGGTGGCCTCCGGGGCACCGTGGCCGATCCGGTCCTGATGGAACTCCACTGTATAGTCCACTGTACTGGACAAGATGGCTTTTAGCGCACCATGTACTTTTGCTGCATACCATTCTCGCCAGTGACTAGTGTCCTTTATGGCTATGCCAGCGACAATTGTTCATATAGATAAGTTATCCTCGGTTAGCGACAATCCGTGTGCGAGTCATTACATCGCATCGATAATAACCGAACACCTGAATGATCGTAACACACTTGTACATATGGAGTACTTGAATATCTTATGCAACACACCCGAGAAATCCTTGTAACTCCCGTAGCATAATCTCGCTCATAACACAGTGTTTGCATATGCTATTGCCTCTTGAATATTTATACATGCTCGTGCTTGAATTAACTTTGTTTGCCTTTGATAGGGAAGGACAAATGGTAAGATGGTAAGTCTCGTCGTATTTTTTTTTATATCGTACGGGCACTGCCACACGAGTTAGACTATTCAATCTTTGCAATGAAAGTGATCCTAAGGCAAGTAGAAAGACAACAAAAATAGATAGTACACGGAACCTATATTAAGTGTTTGGATTTGTCGAGCGGGCGAGTAGCCTCCCCACCAGTGCATTCGTGTACTGATAATCCACCAGGTTATTTGCAGGGTGCGGAAGAACCTCGTTCGGTGCGGATGCCTCATCCGTGCGTGCTAAGGCGTGAAGTTCACTCTGGAGCCTTGGAGCGTGCGATCCGGAACTGAAGTACATATACAAGATATAATGTTGGAACACCGCCTGTACATTTTTTCATAAATGTAGCCACTTGGCACGCTTTTACTGTTTCAGAGAGAGAGGCTTGAGCGACTTATAATCTCGGCTATGCGCCGCCTGTAACACTTTTTCATATCAATAAAGAGTTTATTTTACTTCAGCTTGTATTATTCAATGCTTCCGGTAATGTCGACTCAGTGAACTTGTTACCAAATCGCCTATGCGTTTATAATTCTGCTGCACTCGGACAATTTGTGCGACTATGTGGCTTAGACCTCTTACCGCCAGCCAATGAACCACGGTCTTGCACGGGCGCGGCTCACGCTCGTGCGGCATCACGCCCAGATGGGTCAAGCGATCGTCCCGCGGGAGCCCTGGTGCGGTAATTCTCGTCTAGCGGGGACGACCGATTAGCCTGCGGGAGATCGGGGCGTGACACAAAAAGCGCCACTCATTAGATCCAAGAACCGCTAGTGTACTATGTACAAGAAGTCTGATTCAAGGTATAATTCATCAAGAACTTCTTCAGACAAAGACAATAATCACTAAGTGAGATTCAAGGCTGTAGTCCATCTCATCTATGCATAGTATATACCTGCCCAGATATTCTTCACTCTTAATTTTTTTGTAACATCTATTTCGGGACTTGACCTTGGGGGGGGGGGGGAGGATTGTTGGCTGTGTATGTATATGTATTCACACACATGTGAGCAAAAGCTCAACTTCCTCCTTTGCTTTAGTCCCACATCGGTTGGACCACTCTACCCTTGTATGTATATAATAGTTCTTACTCTTTGTTTCCTTTTGGTCTTCTGTGGGGAGCTTTATGGGCCACATGCGCGCGCTGCCACCGCCACCCGGCCCGGCTCGACTCGGTTCGATTCGGCGCGTGTAACGGATGCGGGTTCGTGTCCACACCTGCTGGCGCCGAATGCCGATTCGATTTTCTCTTTAGGTTCGGGTTGAGACCCTAAATATCTTTTTTCTCCTCCTTGTTTTGAACATGTTTTAAACTCATTGGAGATTTGAACGTTGGGCATTTATTGCTCCATATGTCCAGGTTCATTTGGCATATGTTTCAGCTTCTGTAACAGCTCATATGACAACATTTTCTCTCCGTTTTTTTCTTTTGTTATTGCTCTTTAATGGCATATTTATGAGCTATTTAATATCCTGTCCATTGGTTGTGTCTTGGGACTGCCTTTATATTGCGGTCTCCTCCTCCTTCATTTTTTACAGAAGATTTTTTCTCTACGTAAAACCTCTTTCTCTGGTTATTCTCTCTAGCAACATTCTCTCCTCTAAATCCTTGCTCTGGGCAGAACTAAGTTCGGTCTCTCTCTCCAAGTTGTGTGCGACAAAGAGAAGCTGGTAGTCAGGGGGTTTTACCACTAGGAGCTTCCGAGAAACGTCTGCACATAGACCTCAGATAAAATCTTAGGGCAGTACTTCGTGCTCGATTTTCCCGGAGGCTGGTAACATTAACTATTTTATTTTTATTTTTATTGTTTACAGATTTCTAAACGAGAAAATGTGTTGTTTTTTATCTATCAAGAAAAAGAGAGGGAGTGGTCCCTATCAACATAACTTCATGGGATGTGTTGGTCTTGGATGGTGTTCCAAACTGTGGAAAATATTTTGGAGTGCAACAAGTTCGGAGAGTCGAACACGACAAATGAGACCAATTTCAGCGGACATCAAAAAATTAAAAATTGAAAAATAACAGATTTCATCAGCATATCAAAGGTGTACCGTCGATATATCAAAATTAGTATAAAAAATGTTCGTTTTCAGAACCTCCTGATTCTCCGATTCGATATACCGCGATATACAGTTGTCAGAGACTGAGATCGAATTCGAATATTTTATTTACACTATTGGATCTAATCAACAGTCTATCAACAGTCTAAATTGTTGCAAAATTTAGAAGGCAATATGTCGTTTCTAACCCCTATGCCAATCTAATCTATCATTGTTGAAGATCACGGAAAGAATTCTCAAGGTTGTAATTTTCAGAGAAGAGAGAAGAATTTGTGGCTATTTCAAAGGAAGATCGTTTCGGGTGACTGTTCTCGTCATCTCATTTATTCGGTAACTTCCTGTAATCTGTTTTCATTATTTTGAGTAGGTATGATGATCCATTTGGATCGGTAGAAAACTTTATAGAGGATGTATTCTTCTAATTCGTTAATGAAGGCTTTTCCAAGTGTTAGATTCCGTTCGACCAATGGTTTAGTAATTTTCTACGTCAAATTCGTTTGTATTTGCTTTGTGCTTCAAGTTGATTTTTGTGAATTTACTTCGATTCTCTTGTAGTCTTTTGTTTTGGTTTAGAAAACGGTTCCCGCGTTTAGTTTTACAACATGATCCATGTTAGCCTCTTCTTTTCTTTTCTCTTCATGTGTTGATTCCGAAATCACATTCATACTATACTGTAATTACTAAATTAATACCGAACTCAATTGGCTTTTGTGGTTAGTGAAAAAAGATATAACTTTTTTGGCTAGATAGACGATCTCAGAATCAAACTACGGAAGATATGTGGAACAGTGAGCTCATTTGATATGCAAAGTAACGTACACAAAGTTCCGTGAGGATATGTTTGTGGGTAACCAAATAGACTCTGGAGTGATGCAAGTTAGGGGTCTATAATCAGTCAAAGAATGGTCAAAACACAGTCACAATATTTGATGCAAAGTTAGAATTGCCTTTCGTTGTTTTGTTTCTACAAGCCCATGAATCATGCTTAGGTTACCTATCCTTGACTAAAATTGCTTAATTAACCATTGCTTCACGGAAGACATGGATGGGGTCTTGAAATGGAGTAATAGTTCACTCTTTGATTTGGAGGAGCAATCCACTATTGATTAGTTTATACCATAAAGGCTTATAATAAAACCCAAATAAGAACCTCCTTTAATTGCTGATGAATGTGCACAAGTTATGTATAACTACCAAACATTGAGTGTCATATATGATATGCTAATCAATATAAAATAATCAAAACATGATCATGCCATCTAACATATCTTATCTATGATTAAATAGGATTCAAAGATGACTCTTTAGACAGGCACCAGCATTCACCATGAAGGAGAGAAAAAAAATTATTGTTTTTTTTCACAACAGGTTTTTTTTTTCTCCTTCGAAAAAGATTAAAAAAATCATACAGAGGGAAGAAGTTTTTCAGAATTGTACAGAACAATTTTTTCCTAATTACACGAAGAGAGATAAAACTCCAATTTTTTTGTCGTTTTGAAAAAAATTCAGGACTCGCCAACAGAGTTGACGTACGCCTATTCTATTTGAACTATTTTTTGAAAATGACAAAACAATTGGCATTCTATTAATTTAGCAACTGTTTAGTTGGTTGAATTGGTTTAAGATAGAAAATTAATGTTTATAAGGTTGTGGGTTCAAATCCTACTGTTAACTTTTTTTTTGTCTATTTTTTGTCTATATTTTTTTCGGTTTTTTTCATTTAAAGTAATAAAAAATTAAATATTTATACAAAACGGAAAAAGTTTTGGGTATTTGCGGGGGGGGACCACTCGCCAACTCAGTTGGCGAGGTGCTGAGTTGGCGAGCATCTCGCCAACTGAGTTGGCGGGGCGCTCTCCTCGAGAGGCCGCTCGCCAACTCAGTTGGCGGGCCATGCACCGTTGGCTATCCAGCCGTTGGGCAACGGCTCCATCCAACGGCTCCCTCCAACTCCTATAAACACCCCCACCCCCCCAAACACTCCTCACACAACACATTCTCCTTCTCCTCCTCCTCATATTTTCGCAGCTTTCTCCTCCTATTTTTACAGCTTCCTCCTCCTGTTTTCTGTAGCAAAAGTTCTCAACCGTCATGGATCGTAGCGTAAGAATTGTATGCTCGCACGGCGGTAAAGTAAATGGGTTAAATTATAAAGGAGGAGAAAGTATAATTTTTTCAACTTACCCGAATATTAGTTTTGAAAATATCCGTAATCATATTATTGAACGTTGTTCTATTAATTATGATTTTATTCTGAAGTCTATTTTCTGTTCTAATTATTTTTTGATAGATAGTGAAGATGCATGGAATTATATTCTTAAGATTAATTCACAATCACGATATATAAAAATATTTGTTATTAAAGTAGCAGCAACCTTAGATAGTAGAAATAATGAATATTTTTCTGAATATCAGCATGTTAGTTCGAGTGCTAGTTCTTCTCAACAAATAGTTTCATTTATCCAAGAAGGTCATTCATCATCAGACGAATCTAACCATGATGATGATAGTGACAACGACGATGAAAATAGTGATGATTTAGTTAAAAATGTAGATTATACGGTAGATGATGATGTTGTAAAAGCTATCACTGATGAATTATTTAAGGGACAATCATTTCCTAGTCGTTCTCACTTTAGAAGCTTTATAAGTAATTTAGCAATTAAATATAATTTTAGTTGTTCAGCTAGTCTTATGAATAATGCTCGTGGAATTATTTATAGTTGTGATCAACCGAATTGTAATTGGAGAGTATATGTCAAATCTATTGGAAATGGCGATATAGTTAAAGTTAGTACATTAGAAAATCGTCATTCTTGTTTAGGAAGACTTAGTACAGGACGTCATCGACTAGCTACCGATTCATGGATTAAGACCATGATAATTGACATTATTAGAGATAACCAGTCATACAGTCCATCACAAATTGTTAAAGATATATATAGGGAGCACCGTATACATGTTAGTTATTCCAAAGCATGGAGAGCCCGAGAGACAGCACTAGCTGAAATTAATGGTAGTTATGATGAGGCATACGCTAGTCTTGAGGAGTATTGTTATAGAATTATGGAGACAAATCCAGGTAGTACATGTTTTATTAAAACTACCGAAAATAATAGCTTCCAACGAATTTTTATTTGTTTTAAGTCATGTATTGATAGATTTTTAAGTGGATGTTTACCAATTATTAGTACTGATGCTACATTTCTTTCGTCTAAATATCAAGGTATCTTATTTATTGTTTGTGCTCACGATCCTAACTATCAATTATATCATATAGCTTATGCTGTTGCTGAAGGTGAGAATAGTGATTCTTGGTCTTGGTTTTTAAATTCTCTTAAAATATCTTTTGAAAGTTGTTTTAATGATTGGAGTACAATTTTATTTATATCTGACAAGCAAAAGGGTTTAATAAATGCTGTTCGTGCTATTTTTCCTGCATCTGCTCATTTTTTTTGTATTCAACATTTTAAATAAAACATGAAAAAAGTTACAAAAGAACCAGTATTTCAACGCTTGTTAGACTCGTTGGCTAGATCATATAATAAAACGGATGCAGAGAGTGTGTTTGATATAATTAAAGTCGAGAATATAGTGTTGTACGATTGGCTTATTGGTATAAACGATGAAAGTCGTCGATTTGAACATTGGATAACAGCGTATGCTAGTTGTCCTAGATTAGATATTAATACTTCTAATCTTGCTGAATGTTTCAATAGCTGGATTAAGAAATTACGAGATAAGCCAATAACAATGCTTCTCGATGGTATTAGAGCCAAGATTATTACACTTCATGACAATCGTAGAAAGTTTGCTGAAAATATAGACACAGATTATTGTCCGAAGATGTTAAAAAATATGTCTTCTATTATCAAAGAGAAGAACCACCTAGAAATATTAGCTATTGATAGTTATAAGTTTGAAATAATAGACCGGACAACAAGTAGAACCTATATTGTTCATATAACTGACAGATCTTGTACATGTTTAAGATGGTACCATACTTATATACCATGTATACATGCATATTTTGTTTGTAGATATTGCAATATTAGTATTGATAGTTTTTATCCTGTAGTATTTTCGACGGATACCTTGAGAAGTGTATACGCGCCAAAAATGGAGCCAATTCCAGTTCCCTACGAGATCCAAGGTCCTTTGGTAAGAGGATAAATTGGGGTGCCAGATGTCAGACGCAAAGCCGGAAGACCAAAGAAGAACCGCATCAAACCCCGGGAATCATCGACAAGAGATCTACGATGCAGTAATTGTGGTGCTATGGGACACAACCGAAGAAGATGTACTAGTCAACCGAGAGAGTAAAATATAATTGTTCAATACCCAAATATTGTAATAAAAATCCATTACAAATTATAAATAAATTGCAATCATACAATGTTAAAAATTATCTACTATTCCTCGTCCTCGTCTTGTTGAGTTTGGGTAGGCAGCGGTGCTGATGGAGTAGAAAAAAATTGTGTGAATATCTGGTAGCTTTCATCTCCAGCAGTCTCGTAACTCGGTCCCGCTCCAGGAGTCTCGTAAGTCGGGTAGGCTCCAGCATACTGGTAACTCGGGCCCACTCCAGCATACTGGTAACTCGGGCCCGCTCCAGCATACTGGTAACTCGGGCCCGCTCCAGCAGTATCCCGCCGACGACGTCGAGAGTGTCTCTGTCGTACTAAGCCGGTCGGATAGTCCGGTGGAAGACGGGATTGTACCGGAGGCATTTCCGATTCCGGTCCAATACCCAGATGCCGAACACGAGAGTGTCTCTGTGTAAACTAAATGCATAGGATGTCATCTTGATTTCTGCAGCATCAGGTTCACATGTATACGGTAACCAGTTTACCTATTTAAAGATATTTTAAGAGATTAGATGTGATGTTTATCTACGATCAAAACTTAAATAATTTAAAGATATTTATTGCATATTTTAAAATTACCTCATTATACCGCAGTGTATCAAATTGGCTACGATATAGTGATACAGTCCTGTATTGGTAGTGTTGATAATCCACTACGTCTGTAGGCCAGCGCATAGCAACTGAAAATACTCCAACATCACTGAGAATGCTGGTAACAGGCCTACCAATATAAAAGTGCTCGTAGGACCAGAACTATAAAACAAAAATATGACATTAGTACAAACATAATTTACCATATTTGCGTATAAAATTACTCTAACTTTTTAAGGTCTTTCATTCATACCTGTATCAGTGAAATACATCCACAAATACTCTTGCGATTGGATCTGACAAATTCTGTCAGATTGGCGTACAAAAATGCAAGAGTAGCAGCTCCCCACGCATGCTCAGTAGGTTTGGTCAGATCATCCAAGAATGGTAAAAGCTGCACATTTACCATATTTCTCGATGCATCGGGAAATAGAATGGGACCACATAAACAGAGAAGATACGCTCTAGTACAACGGATGACCTGGATTTATTAAGTGTTTATTAAATTGCACCACTAAATTAAGTAATAAATAAATTTACTAATTAAAATAATATCCGATTTTTATCTACATCAACCACACCATCAATAGTTTGATGTAGGTCTATAAAGTTGCCACGGAGCCATGAAATTTTTACATAATTGCCATCTTTTAGACCAGAAGGAGGGCTAACACCGAGATAACTCCGGATCAGAGCAGATCCCTTTAAGTGCGGATCAAAATATATAGCGTTACCTTTAATAGGTAACCCTAGTATATTCGCCACATCAAAAAGGGTGATCGTCATCTCGCCGAATGGGAGTTGGAAAGTATTGCGTTCTGGCCACCACGCTCCACAAGGCTTACAACTAAATGGAGATCGTGAATTAAATATCTAACACGATCTATATAGTGGAATCCAAAGGATTACACCAAAGCTTTTTGAACCGAATTTAGCTCCCACGTATTATAATTCCTTTCGGCCCGCCAATGTACGTGGATCCGGGTTCGTAAAGCATGATCATGGTCGTATAACTATAAAAAATATATGCATTAATAAAGTAAACATAGGCATTACAAAAAATATATACATTAATAAAGTTGGCAACTTATAATTTCAAAATTTACCTCGCCAGTAAATATCTGACTTGAAATGTGGTCTTCACGTTGCTTAATAATAAGCGCGGTAGTCGGTCCGCCCGGAATACGACCGTCATTGTGGGTAGCCATCGCCAGGAAGTTGTGAAAATAGGAGGAGAATGTGATGTGTGTGAGGAGTGTTTGGGGTAGGAGGAGAATGTGGTGTGAGAAGTGTTTGGGGGGGTTTTATAGGAAGTGAATATAGCCGTTGGCTAACGGTTAAATTGCCAACGTTGCACGGCCCGCCAACTGAGTTGGCGAGCGGCCCCTCGAGGAGTGCGCCCCGCCAACTCAGTTGGCGAGATACTCGCCAACTCAGCACCTCGCCAACTGAGTTGGCGAGTGGTCCCCCCCTCCGCAATTACCGAAAACTTTTCCCGTTTTGTATAAATATTTAATTTTTTATTACTTTAAATTAAAAAAACCGTATTTTTTTTGTTTGGATACTTTTATCTGGAAAACAGTTTTCTAAAACAAAAGTTAAAAATTATGTTTGGTAAAAAAAATTTTCTCCTCTGTTTCTTTGTGACATGTGTCTCGAGGTCACACACTGTATCTTTGTGTCCTGTGCCCCGAGATCAAGTCCTGTGTCGCGAAGTCACACACTGTTACACGTCGTCGTCGTCGCTGATCCTCCCGTCACTGAGATAGACTCTGCCTCCCTTCTCGAACCCTCCCTCCGCCACACCTTCATGCGCTCCATCGCCAACTTGTAGGTCAACTTCACTTCCCCGCCCCCAAATACTCCGGATCCGACATACCGACACAATTTTCCCACACCAAATTATTCTCTGAACCCAATTCTTCTACCAGAGTTCCCTGACAGTCACCACCTCACTTGTGACCATTTCTCTTCCTCTAAACTACTGTCGACCACGATCGGGTCATCCATGGCGTCCGCCGCCCCCGAAACTATGCTGTCGATCTCCACTGACTTTAGGGACTGCACCCTTCTGTGCTTCAAGGTGGCACCATGGCGAGGTGGAGTCAACCTCCACCTCTAGGAGAGCTGACGACGACGAGTTACTAAAGTCGACCTCCACCTCCAGGAGAGCCGACGACGACGAGGTGGAGCTGGCCGAAGTCCAGCCCCGTAAGCGACAAGATCCGGTAGACGAGCTCCGCTGGACGAGCTCGAGTTCAGGTGGACAGCTCCTGGCGAATGAGCTCAATTTTAACCCCTTCCAGGCGGACGAGCTCCGGTGGAGTAGCTCCTCGGAGGCGAGTTCCTCGGAGAGGGCAAGAAAATAAAAGAAATTTTTTTACTTACCCCCACTTTTTTTACCATATTTAAAGATGCGCCCCTCAATTTTTCAATAATGTAGAAGACCCCTCACTTTTGACGGAATCCGTCTGGAATTGACGGTCAACTGTTTTCTTCCTCTTCCACCTCCCCGCGGGCAGGCTGCCTCCATCGCCGCTCCCTCTCCCCCTCCCCGCCACCGCCTCCTAACCAATAGCTTCAGCAGAAGCCGCTGCTTGCACGCGCGCGCCGCTGCGCCGTTCGTCGTTGTCGCTCGCACGCGTCGCCGTTGTGCTACTTGTCTCTGCTATTGCTGTTGTTGCTACGGGGAAGCGGGAGAGGGTAGGGGGGCGGTGACGGGGAGCCGGGGGGGGAGTGGGGACGAGTGGCGGTGGCGGGAGGGGGGAGGGAGGCGATGGCAGAGAGGGGGCGAGGGGGTTGTGGCAGGGAGGGGAGGGGAGGGAAGGAGGGGGGGGGAACCGGGGAGGGGGAGCGGCGGCGGCCTGCCCGCGGGAGGAGGGGGTGGTGGAGGAGGGTGAGAGGGAAGAGAAATAAGACATATAGGAGAGCGGCACTTTCATCAATTTTTTTTTCTTTTTTGGATTAATCGTCATGACTGAAGGATTCCGTCAAAAGTGGAAGATATGTACATTATTGAAAAACTGTAAAATGTATCCTTATATATAGTAAAAAAAGATAAGAGGGAAGTCAAAAATTTTCAAAATAAAATTCTGAAAAGTTGGGTTTGGAAAGGAGTAAAGAGAATCCTCGAGGGAAGGGAGGGAGTTGTGCATGTGGGGCTGCATATTCTCTAAAAACCATGTTTTTGTTCTCTATATTACTGTAGCATTTATATTCGAAAAGCTGTTTTAAATCTTAACCAAACACCTCCTAAGAATTTAAAGAAACTACTCCAAAAGTAGAATAAAAAGCAAATTGATATGCTGATGATAGATACCGTACAAGCAGTTCAAGATAATCTCCCAAAAATTGACTGCAAGACTGAATGGGAGGTCAAATTGAGTTCCATATTTGTCCAAATACTCATCAAGATGGTAATTACCAAATTATTAACTAATAAGAAGTACAATACAATAGATTGTAAGCTAACCATCAGAAAAATACGTTTTGGCCTTTTGCAAGGATGGTACGGAACAAGAAGCACAATTGTTCTTTCAGTGAAGAATGAAGAAGTAAACTATTACGAGAAGTACTTGGAAATGTTGGGACAGGGGATACCATGTCTAAAACTCTTCGTAATGAAAACAAGGTCAATCCACTTGAGATAATCACTAATCTATCTAACGCAAGCATCAAGACAGACAAAACACAGTATATGTTCGGTGACTACCTCACCTGGACAAATTCCAATATATATAACTTCAAGTGAAATTGCAAAATTGAATAAATTATGGTGAATTATTCGTCCCCTCACTAAACTCAAATAGAAAGAAGAATATTATAATTTGAAATTACCCAACCTATTCGTAGCAATCTTCCTATACGAAGACGAAGACTCTCCGTACATATCTTCTTTTCATGTTGTCTTGGATGACGAGCCGCCCTAAGGGCAAAGTACGATTTTTCTATTAGATTTTCTATAGATAAGCACCCTCGAATCTCTCGTGTGTGCTTCTCCTATGTCTCCATACTTAACCCATATAAATATGTTGAAATCCCATATTTTAGCTCATAGAAAATCCTAACATAGTTCAACACCAATTCTGACCGTCCGTAAGAAACCAACGGTGTTAATTAAAACCCAAAACTCATTAAACCCAGTTTGAACCGAACTCGGACTTAGTTCGGTTGGTCCTTGCCAAATAAGTTCTGGCTCAAAAATACCGAACTCGAACCGAACTCGGCCAGGACCGAATTATGATCGAGTTTGGTCCCAGGCTGGACAGTACCCAACATTCTTCCCCTCCAATCTGATGAGAGGTGTTGATCCTATGGATTTTCAATTAGACTCCAAGCACGTCGTCCCGCGACAGAGTTTATGCTTCCCCTTACCGTTGATCTCCGATCCCCCGAGCTGCTTTGCTTCTTCCTTCATCTCCAGCTCCTCCCTCAACACGTCGATGCTAGCTGCCATGCGTAGCACCTCATGCACCACTAGGATCCTGCCAACAACAATAACTCGGTCAAGACCAAAGTCATTGACGATCAGCAACACCGTATGTCTTGGTTGTCTGTCCCCGACTTCTGTCTTTCCATCGAAACGTGCTACTATTTCGACGAACTTCTTCACCCTTGGATGGCCCAACCAAGCGGACGATGCGGTTCCCTCGAGATTCAAGTTTTAAAACATGTTCACCTTTGTGTCCAACACTGAAGCTCCCTTATACACATGCATCCTCGAGCAGAACATCATGCATTATGCATGTCATCGATGACCCACGACTCCCTCGAAACTACGCAAATAGAGATGTACATGTCTCAGATTGAGTTTGCTGTAGACCTTGATCTCCTTCTTGGCTTCGAACTGCTGAATCCAATGTTCCTCCATAAAGTTTTGGCAAACCAGCAGTTGTCACATCTCGATTCCGAAGAATCAAAAGTAGCTACGGACGTGATGCCGTACAAGCCTAGATTATACTTGTACAAGGCAAGAAGATAGACAAGTCATGGTATTTCTAAAAAATATCGATATAACAACGAAAATAAGTAGACAAATTAAAATCACAAAAGAATAGCTTGAAAAGCATCTCTTTATTGATATTAATTTTTGAATATATGGCTTACAATAGATTTACAAAGCTCTCAAATATAACTGATACTTGGCAAACTGGCTTATATTCATATTTGTCATCTTGGCTTAGAATCTCACTGATACAACTGAAATAAAATGCTCCATACATTATGCCCGTTATATCAGAAGATACGTTATTTGGAAGAAGAGACTATGTGCGTCCCAATAATGCTTCAATGCCTCGGAACCGTTCCAGCCACTCCCTAATGTTGAGTACTTGGGGATGCCCACAAACGTGGGTCAGTACATATCACGTACTAGTGAGTAGATACTAGCCCACTCGTCTAAAGTAACACTAAGTAATCATGTGAGAAGCATGCATATTAATTTAGTGATCGGACTAGGTTTATTTTAATCTAATCAAGATATCAACATCATAGTGAAGGCATGTTATAGGATCATCAGTATAAATTAAATATATGATAGACATTGTATATCGTCTATCGGCGATTCTTACCAACAACCCGTTATTTTTATCCCTGCAAAAGAAGGATTAGAGACAACATAAGTAATATGAATCATTTCTACTTGGGATGTTAAGCCTGCGCAATGTTCTCGTCAGTATGTAGCCTAACTACATGAGGGTCATTGGTAATATAATTTTGTACCACGAAGGACAGGCCATATAGGACTTCGAAGGGCGTACGAAGCGTCATTCATGAGGTTGCGATCCCCAATGAATGTCGCATTTATACCCAGTGCTACCAAAGTACTATGTTTTTTCCTAGGCCGAACGATGTCGGTGCCTTGGTGCATCTCGTTTGAGGAAACTTACCAAACCTTGTGCACAAGTTGTCCATGACCATGCAACATCTATGCAAATAAAAGCTTAAGCATAAATTTTATGGTAAATAATTATAAGTAAAGCATACACATATGTTGTTCTTATAACCTCCTTATTTCTTATTCCGGTTGGTGACCCGCAGGTCCCAACTTACATACCTTCTCGTGGCCCGGTGGTACCAAACCACAATTGCATTCGCATATGAAGTATTTCTTTCATAGTTACTGTGCACTGATGCACTTGCTGTCAGATAGATATTCGATGTTCCTATTTTACTGTTACAAGCATGTAAAATGATTTGCAAGGCATTAATCTCTCGTGTAAGGCATACATTTATCATATTCTTATGTCAATAGTATTAGCAGTCATCATTCATATGTTCCATTGGTTCCAATGACTTTGGATAAAATGCATCATTATTATAATGTGGACTAGATCAACATATAGTAAGGCAACACAAAAGAGCACTACTAGCATTCATTTATTAGGACATGAAGGTGTAGAGGAGAAGGGACAGATCCACTCACTTATACAATTATCGTTTCCATGTCATGATCCCATATTTTCCTACGATCCCTCAAAAATGATCCGACGTGATGCACAGTCTCCAACTTGGCATAGTCATACATTCGAGCCACGCCACATAAAATATCATATCTGGCCAAGTTAAGCAATACTGTATCATCATACCAAGCATCTCGATTTCTCACACAATTTGTATCCCATCGGTCTGATCCATCTATAATTTCAGCGTAATGCCTTTTCGTGGAGCGGGCATTACATAATATACCACTCAGAAAAGTTTTATCCTCGAAACTTAAAGAAATAACTCAATTCACCATATCATTTAAGTTATCTCACGAGAATGTTCTATGCCAGCTATAGTTCAATACCACATTTCCATCTCTTGTCAATATTGCTCATTCATGACTCTCGTATACTTGTGTATTCCAACCATCTATTTTCTTCCCAAATAATTTGTTCATGTTCCACATTTCACCAATATACTTCTACAGCTCCATTTGTATTTCGTTCACCACTTCGCCTGGTTCGTACATATATTTCAAGCGTTCCCGAAACATAGTGCACTCAACCAATGCTAATGCACTACCAAAATAAGTCAAATCAGCGACGAATTTAACGACTCCATAAAATAATGTCGCTAATATTATTGAACTTAGCAACGTCTATAAAAGATGTCACAATACGTCGTTGTCGGCGATATTCCATGACATGTAACGACTAGAGTTAGCATTATGAAAGCTTGCGTCGCTAAGAGCCGGTGAACGTCGCTAAATGTTTAATAATAGCGACGTTTTGCGACCCCAAATCTTAGGTGTCACAGTAAATTTAAAAGGTAGCGACGGTTAACGACGTCCAGTCTTGACGTCGCTAAATTTCTTTATATTGGGTTCCGTTGGTTAAATTTTTTATTTCATTTCCCTCCCCCTCCCCCTCCCCCTCCCCTTCCCCCTCGTTGCCGACGATTTCCTCCGAGCCCCCGCCAACCCCCTCTCCGACCTCAGCCACCCTCGCCCCCGCCTCAGCCGTGCTCCACCGGCTCTCGACGACCCACCCGTGGCTCCTGTCCTTCCGAGCCCCCGATGACCCACCCACGGCTCTAGTCCCTCCTCCCTCCGTCAGGCGCTCATCCACCTCCCCTCCGTCATGCCCCACCGACTCGCCTTCGACAAGCCACTGTCCCCCATTCTTGGTAAACCCTAACCCCTAATTCTTCTAAAAATGACATTGACACACACTGACACTAACACAGACATAGACACACACTGACACTGACACGGTGGAGAAAAGGAGGAGTGGTTAGCTAGATAGGCTGTGAAAGCTTACATAGAAGTCGGTGACAGTGCATGCCGACTTCCCTAGCACGACCTTTATTTGCATGTCGAACATACCAAAGTAGTACTAATTTTTGAACCTGAATCCTGAGTTTGAGGCCTGGTCGAGCGTGAGCTACACGAGTTCTTGAACACGAATCCCGAGTCGGAGGCCTACTCCAATTTTTGACGTGGTTGATTTTGGTTTTTTTTCTCAAGATCATGACACTCACTCCCCCGGAATATATATATTAATACACATTCAATAATTTCAAGTATATATGCAAGAACATATTTTTTAATACTTTAAGGCAATCGAACCCTTCCGATATTTGGATTGGGGTTGGATATGATCATGGTTAACTTTTGGATATTTAGGTAATCATAAGTGTCAATTTCTAACTATGATATAGGTTGTTTGATATAAATTTGGGTATATGTTTTAGTCAAGATATTGTATTTGGGTATGGATAGTACCTTGTGTGTGTGTGTATGTCAAGTGTATGAGAGTCCACGTGTTCCTTGTGTGTGTGTGTGTGTGTGTGTGTGTGTGTGTGTGTGTGTCAAGTGGTAGAATTATCCGAAGAGGAAGACAAAGTAGATAAAAGTGAAGATGAGGAGGAAGAGGAAGTGGAGGACGAGGAAAATGAAGAAGATAAATTTTCAGAAGAGGATTGAAAATAAAATAAAATCCATTTAGAACTCTAGCCATGTACTGTATTTTTAATGTAGAATATAACATCTATTTTAATTATATGGATATATATTTATATATATTATTAATTATATTATTTATTTCCATGTATCTTACTAGATGGTACCCATGACCCGAGCACGTGCACGTCGCTTAAGAGAGGCACCTCCTACTGTTAAGGAAGAAGTGATACCTCCTACAGTTAAGGAGAAAGTGACTGTTAAGGAGGAAGTGACACCTCCTACTTTTTAATTGGAAGCGGTTGTTAAGGAGGAAGTGGCAACTGCTACTGTTAAGGTGGAAGTGGTACCTCATACTGTTGGGCTGGCACCAGCTCAGAGGGGGAGTTCCAGTCATCCAGCACCTATAGAGGAGATTGATCACCTAGACGCTACTTATGCGAAATATCTGAGGGACTGGGTTCTGCCCCTGTGTATTAGATTTTCTTGAGAGATTGAAAAATTGGATAAGACTTATGTTATGACTGTGATACTTTTATTGTGCTTATTGTGTGACTGTGATACTTTTATATCGTGCTTATTGTGTGACTATGATACTTTTATTTTGTGTTTATTGTGTGACTGTGATATTTCATATACTTTTATGATATTTTGTACCCAGAAAATTCAACGGAGGGTTGCTTCGGGTCTGTCTATTTTTATGAACTGTTATAAGTCTGTGTTTTTGTTTTATCATCATATATTATTATCAGGTATGACAGGACGATTAGGATCATACGGAGGTAGAACCTCTAGATGGAGTGCTCCTCTGGTACCGGCTACTGGTTCCAGATCCTCGTCGTGGAGTACTCCAGTGTACCAACCAATCACATCTCCGACTCTGTCAACGATACATGGTAGTACTCCTGGAACCAACAGTTCTATGCCTGAGACTACTCTCCCGTCCAGCCTTCCTCCTGCTGAAGGTACCATAGAGACAGAGAAAAAGATGGAGGAGGTCGAGCCGACTTCGTCTGCACATGATCAGAGCGATCCTCCATGTGCGCCTCCGAACGAGACAAGGATGGAGATTTGGTAGGATGGGCCTAGCAAGTAACTTAAATAGTTAATATTTTCCAAATGATTATATCTATATATTCATGAATTTAATTATCGTTGTATAGATATCGTCCCTCGGCGGTACAGAAAGCACCGAGATATTTTCTGAGACAGAACTATGGTGGACCTTGGATCAACTACTTAGATGCTCCTGAAGATAGAAAGGCATTTTGGTTTCCCAACTTCAAGGTAAAAATATATTTACTTTTAATATCAATAATCATTTATGTATATTATATAACTCTCTATTTTACTTCTTGTAGAAAACCTATTTCTATCCACCACAGTGGGCTAGGAAGATCGAGGAGCAGTTTTCAGCCGTCGCCGCGAAGATGATCCGTGATGCGATCAACGACCAGAAGGTCCGTGATCGTGACGGAGAACCGATCTACTGTTGGATCATGCCTGAGCAGTGGACTGCCATGAAGGCGAGATTCGACAAACCCAAGTACAAGAAACGGTCGGAGAAAGCAATGGTGGCTAGGTCGAAGGCAGAAAAGTGGTGTGGTGGCTTGATTCCCATGACAAAATATTTTTGTCGTCTGGTATGTAATCTATTGAATATATATTATTTTAATGCAATTAGGATAAGATGTTTAGTTTTAATAACAAAAATATAATTTTTAACAGGTACAGAGGGGTGAGGACGCCAACATGGTGACAGTTTTCCTGGCCACCCATCGGAAGGACGAAAAGCTCATCGATGAGAAGACCACGCAGACCTATGTACGTTTTACTATCCTGTGTTAGTTTTTATATAACTTAAAAAATATACAAATAGATATTTATATAGTTAGTAATAAGTAACTTAGACAATAGCAACCACTTTTCTAGCACGAGTATCTTAAACTACGTGAGCGGACGGCTGCTAGTGCGCCAGCTTAGGGAGGGGCTGGTACTTCCTCGCAGTCCTCTATAGCTCCGTCTGCGGACGAGCTCTGGATGACCGTCGTTGGTGGTCTTCAGAGGGGTACGTACTACGGTACGGGATCCTACGGTACCTATGTTGCGACACAGTCATCCAGGGCCCTCTTGTAACCCCCCCTGATTTTTTCAGAATTTTTTTTAATTTGGATTTTTCACAATTTTTTATATTTTCTAGGATTTTCAAGAATTTATTTTAGATACAAATATAATTAAAAATATCCCAAACTTTTATTTTAGGTTCTAAATAATAAAATATATTTTCTAGAAGTTTTTGAAAATTTTCTGAGTATTTTTAGTATTTATTGGGAGTTATTTAGGCTAAAACTCATTTTTTTAGGACTTGTAGAATTTATTGTGCAAGCTCAAGAATATAGAATGGACCCACGTTATTTTCTAAGATTTATAATATTATTATATATTTTCTGGAATTATTTCAGAATTTTTGGAATAATGTTAGTATTTATTTTTAGTTTTATGGTAAAACTAATTTTTAGAGCTTCTCCTAATTATAGTAGAAAATCTATGAATATATAATTATTCCAATTATTTTTCTAGGGTTTTTAGGTTCAAAATATATTTTCTGTAATTTTTTCAGATTTTTATGATTATTTTTAATGTTTAATTTAAGTTATTTAGATTTAAAACGACTTAAATAATGTTTTGATAAAGGCAAATCAAAAAAACAAATAATATAACCAAAACCATCCAATCAAATCATGACACATGTCACCCTATCAACTTTCATTCAGCCGCTCAACATCCCTATATATATATATTATTATAATCCTAATTATCCCATTATTTTTAGAGAGAGAGATTTTGGAGAATTACCATCTAGGGTTCCTTCATCTTCCAGAAGCCATTGCGCATAGCTCCGGACTCCAAACGAGGCCTAGTTTCTTGCGTTAGAACGATATTGAGGTTATATAATTTGTTTACTAAATTATGAGTATTAAATTCTGGAAAATTTGTAGAGCACAGCATGTCCGAAAATAGACGTGTTTCAATATTTTTGCGATTCCGGGAGAACCAGGAATCAGAATCATGAACCGTTTAAAGTTTCGAAAAGTTAATGTCGAGATCATTGACATATATTTTTCCCAGAATTTAATTAGATGTATTTTTATACTGTTAATTCTGTAGAACTTCTAGGTTAGAATTTAACCATCGGTGCACGATACGGAACTTGTAGGTGCCATAATTCCCAAACGAATTTGAATTCGGACGAGCCGTAAATTCCAGCATATTTTTGATAATAAAATCTATAGGAAATCATGCATGAAAGTTGAGTTTGTGTCGGTTGACTTTTGGTCAACAGATTGTCTCGATTTGCGTGCCATGAGTCTCGAGTTGATAAAATTCAGTTCCTTTGGACAAAATTTAGGAATTAACCTAAAAATCAGAATAATAAGATTAAAATAGGATTTTAGAGTAATTATTCTAGAATTAAATACGTTAAAATAAATTATCTTTTGACATGGTAAATTGTAATACATAGGCTATTTGGACTGTGACTTGGACTCTTATTCATACCAGCAGCAGGACCATAGGCAAGTATACCTTGCCAAACCCTGCAGTTTTTGCTACTTATTTCTTGACTTATTTATACATTGTCGTGCAAGATACCTTGCCAACTCTTGCACATTATTTGCATGCTTTCCTTTTCAGTTGTTACTTTCTTGTCGTATATAGTTTCTTGATGCGCTTTTCATATTTGATTTGTTCCTGCTGCTATAGTCTTGTTTTTCTCATTTTACATGCATGTACATTATTTGCTCTTTTTTATGGATCACTAATTGTTCCATAGGCATATTGTGATGGTATATGTTTACTCTACGCTTTCTTGAGTTGACTCGGTTGGTTTCTTTAGTTCCTAGATGATCGTTATTAGGCATTGACTATACTTGAGCATTCTCGACTGTGAGTACCCATTGTGCTGCGATAGAGACTTGTTCATTTGACCACCTCATTCGTGAGCTCCCATAGGGCGGCGAAAGAGCTATACTATAGATTGGGAGTCCCCATTGGCCTACTTTCTATAGGACCGTGATCTCCCATTGAGTTGCGGTTATCCCGATTGCTTGTAGTCATGTTTGATAGAACCATCGGCACGCCACCATCTTAGATGTAGTAATTTTTCGTATCTTATTTGCTTCTCTTGTGTTTATTTTCTGGTCTATCTTGCATGTTCATTTACTGTACTTGGCTCGTATTCTTTTGTATCTTGTTACGTCCCGCTGAGGACCTGGTTTTGTTCTCCAGATTTAGCAGACGAGGAGTACCGGCAGCTTTACGGATCGACACCAGACGAGGGTACGATAGCAGTTGATGGCCCTGCTTATACTTAGTTACTTTCTAGTATGTTTTAGTTATATTTCCTTGTCTCTATTTTCCATTTATCGATAGTGGATTTGTCTCCACCCGACTTAGTATTATTTCTTGCTGGATATTCGACAGTATCTTTACTTCAGCATTTATTCCAGTTTGCTATTTAGTTCATATACTGTTCTTATGGATGAGATTAGTATAGACTGTGACTTGTATCATTGGACCTACTTATTGTTATATTACAGCTTAAGCATGCCCCGATGGATCCATTAAATTGGGTTTGTCCATCGGTGTGTGCTGCTGGCCATTACCACGCGTCCGGTCCCTTGGTATTTTGGGACTGGGGCGTGACACCCCTCTGTCAGTGTGCATTCCTCGCAGCCTTCGTAGGAGTCGGTATGAGCCTAGGAGAGCGTTGACCGTCAGATTGCTGACTTGCATGACGAGTTGCAACGGAGGATTACGGAGCGGCCACAGTCTGCGCCACAGAAGGACGATGCGACGATCACCGTACGATTTGATTCGCTCGAACATAGCCTTATGGAGCTCAGGAATCTGAGCTATACGATAGAGCACAATCTTGTGGAGCTCAGGACTATGAATAAAATGTAAGCCCCTGATTTTTTAAAAATATTAAAATTTAGGATTTTTCACAATTTTCTGGAATTTTCTGGAAATTTTCTGAAATTAAAATTAGGGTTTTGAATTATTACCTGATTTTTTAATTGATATTAAACAACATTAAAATATTATGGAAATAATATTTTTGGGTGTAAAATAAAAAAACTGGACTTAGGGTAATTTTTCTGGAATTTATCGGGCCCCGGACCTATTTTTAAATCACCTAAAACTATTTATTTATTAAATAAAATATTTATTTAATTATTATTATTATTATTATTATTATTATTACTGTTATTTTATTTTATTTTTATTTTTATTTTTATTTTATTTTTTTGGGCCCGGCCCGGCCCAGTGGGCCGAGCCCAGCAGCCAGCCCAGCCGGCCACCCCTAGCGGGTCGGGCGGGTCCGCCACCCGGAACCCGCGCCCGACCCGACCCAGTCCCCAACCCATCTTCCCCGTTCTCCACCCGCGCCCGATTCCTCCGGCGACGGCCGGATTTCTCGCCGCCTCCGCCGGAGCTGGCCAAGACCCCTCGGCCCCGCCTAACTCGGCCACCCAGCCCCGCCCCGGAACCCCTATAAAACCCTCCCCTCTCTTTCTCCTCCGCCTCATTCCCCTAACCCGCCTGAGTCCTAACTCCGGCCATCCCTTCCGCCGGCGAACCACCACCCACTCCCTCCAGCCGCCTAGCCCCCTCGGCTCCGTCCCCGACTCCCCAGACCCCCGGCCGCCCTGTCTTCCTCCTCCGCCACGCCTCCCCGAGCAGCCGCCCTCCTCGAGCCGCCCGTTCCGGTGCGCCGCCGCCTCCGGCCGAGCGTCCCCCGCCGTGCAGCGCTGCCCCCAGCTCCCTCCGGCCGGCCTCCCTCGCCGTCGAGCCGCCGGAGCTCCGCCGGAGAGCCCCTAAGCCCTGAACCCTAACCAAATTTTGGGATTCGCGTATCCGACACGAGTCGGACACGACTCGACCCTGATTTTCGGGTCCCCTTCAGGTGCGTGTAACTTTCGCCTCGTAGCTCTGTTTCCAATTCCGCAAATTGCGTTGTGAAGCCTGTATGACCCTCTCGGTGTCCGGACAAACTGTTCGGGACATCGCGTCCTGTGGTGATCGCACACCGCGATCCAAAAACAGGAAAAACCAGACCCTGTTTTACCCCGGAAATGAGTACGCCCCGCCAAACCGGACGACTTGGTCGCGTGCGGTCTTCACAGATACGTGCGCATCGTCGATACGGACGTGTGAGTTTTCGTGGAAGCTGATTCGGGTGTGCGTGCACACCGGAATCAACGCGTATCCACGGACATCGTCCCGTATCCGCCTTTTCTGCAATTCACCCTAACTTCGTGCACACACGTCGGATCGAGACGAAACTTGCGCCATCGGACTCGTAGCGATACACTGGTCCTGTGGGTCAAGTTTGGTTCGATTCTGAGAACGTTGACGAAATCGGGTGTCGTGGGCCCCATAGGCCCCGCTCGACGAGCGATTTTGTGTTCGGCTCATCGGAATCCAAATCTGGAAGTTCCGTTTGGTTCGTATCAGCATTCCTGACCTGTTGACACTAAGTTTGGTGAATTTGGAGACCTTTGACCCGGACACGTTTTTCGGTGCAAAGCGGGCCCACCGGCGGACCCCGTTTTGACCCGAAACTGCCGTTTTTGCCCTTGTCTCCAAATTGGACCCAAAGACAGGCGTTTCTAGCTATTTGACATCTTCTGAGCGTGATGGTAACGTCTATTTCAGCTTTTGGACTCATCTCTGGAATTTCCCCCCGAGAGCCAATATTAATCAGATCCAAACAACAGGCAAGTACCTGCACTTCAAGTTAATCTTTATATATTGTGATAATTAATTTCCCTGCCTTACATGTACCCTTGATGATTTCACCTAGTGTTAGAAATGCTGGATATCATGTCTTGAATACTGGAGTTCATGTCTTATTTTTCGTGTCGGGTGGGAGAATACTAAGGAGGCATGGAGTTTACCCTTTCCCCTGTATTGTCTAATAGCTGTTGGTACACGACTGTCCATCAGCCGGATCTCGATTATATTGTCTAATAGCCGTCTATGACGGCCGGATTAGCCTTAAAAACCCCTACATGCCAACTATGTATTCTAAAAACAAACACAAGTTCACACAGATAGTTTCTGGTCATGTTATACTTCTTGCTGGCTGTTGTAGTTTCATTTCCTGTTTTATTTATTTTTGTTTTCTCATATACCTGCTTACAGCTTTAACTCTGAGATAATGATGTTCTGTTATGCAGTTTCTTAACTTGATATTCAATATTTAATTGTCATAAATATTTAGTTTAACCTTGTTGTGCACTGTGTACTTTGCTCCTTTCCTGACTGGATCTGTTGATTTAGGCGATGATGAGGATCTTGCCCCTACTTATGGTCCCTATGAGGGGACTGATGTTACCTATGAGGAGCCAGAACCCACCCAGGAGACCCCTGCTGCTGAGTAGCTAGTAGTAGCTATCTTTCATTTATATTCTCACCTTATTTATCGGGTTTGTCCCCGATTTCACTTTGAATTCCTGTACTAAAACATTTAAATCTGTTGTCACATTTATGTTCAGTTGAAATCTTAAGTTTTATTCTCATTTTTATCTTGCCTATGTTATTTGTGAATGAGCTAGTTAGCAAATAATGGATTGACCTAGACAGCGTACTACCGCCGACTCTGCGGCGTAGGCTGGACGTACCCACGCACTCGTGTCCGAATTTCCGGGTGCGGGTCGTGACACATTTTTATGGTGGCCCATGCAGGTCCTATCCTAAAATAGGGAAATACCCTAGGACAGGGTATGGAATAAAATTTGAGGATTCTAGGAAAAGCTCATTCACAGTATAGGGTCCTTATTTCAATTCTTGATATCTTTGCTGCTCAATTTTCCCATCGCCTTTGATTTCCAAGTATTCTATTCTGATCTTCCTATCCCTTAATCTTTCAGAATGGTCCAGACTAGGAACACAGTAGGAGGCACATCAGAACCAGCTGAGCAGAATGTGCCCGAGACTCTTGCACTCCCGCCGCCTCCATCTGTTCCGGCAGTTACTCTGGATGGGGCACAGCTACTTGGAGTATTCCAGTGACTAGTGGAATCCCAGAAGGAACAAATTGCCCTGCTACGGACCAGCCTTTCAGAAGCTCTTCGGACCCGGGAGTCACCACAAAAGAGGCCAGGAAGTGCCAAGGACTTTAAGAACCTTAGACCCCTGGAATTCTATGGAACTGAAGGCATTCTCTATGCCGATGAATGGATAGAGAACGTAGAGCGACTCCTGAAGACTGCTCGGGTCCCTGATGATCTCAAAGTGGAGTCCGCAAGCCTGCAACTGTTCGACATAGCTCGGACCTGGTTCAGAGATGAACCCCAACTATCTGCTCCTGACCTCACCTGGGAAGATTTTAAGAGGCTATTCAAGGAGAAATTCTACCCCGAAGTGGCTCGGGAAGCTCTCGAAAGCCAATTCGAGAGACTGGAGCAAGGTAACCTGACTGTTGATGAGTATACTGCTGAATTTAGCAGGTTAAGCCACTTTGCGGAGTACATGGTTCGTATCCCGGAGGACAGGGCCCGTAGATTCAAGAAGGGGCTGTCTTCGGATATTCGCCTTGCTGTCACCACCAGCCGAGCTCGCACCTATGAGGAAATCCTGAGCGTGGCACAAGGCGTAGAAAGAGATATGGGGCACAAACTGAAGCGAGAAAGAGATACCGGAAATGTCGGACCCAACAAACGCACTTTTCAACAACAACAACAACAACAGAGGGCCCCGCAGCAAACTCAGCGTCCTCTCCCTCGAGCTCCAGCACCCCAACACCAGGCTCAAGGACAGAACCAGCAAGCTCTCCCTTGTAACTATTGTCATAGACCAGGCCATACTTGGCAAGTTTGCAGAAAGAGGCTAGGTGTTTGTCTACTTTGTGGCTCAGCAGCACATCAAGTGAGGGACTGTCCCGCTGCTCAAGGACGCGGACAGGCTTACGTAATGACCGTGGAGAACGCGCGAACTCTGGAAGCAGCCAATGCGCGTAAGTGATTCGTAGATACCTTTTCTAGTATTATTTTCGTGCCTATTGGTTTGTGACCTCAGCCCCAACCTAGTAGTTTTTGCTAAAATAGCCTAGTATGCTTTTTAATTTTGATAACTGTAGAGTTTTTAGAAGCTTTTGCTATTATGCTTATTTTGTGTCTTGAGAACTTCAATAAATTTTGTATCTCTTTTCATCATCATCTAGCGCACTTAATTTTGCTGAACTCGACTGATGCTGCTATTTTATAGCCTAGTTTTACAAGCTTACTCTTTATCGGGCTTGTTCATGACACCTGTATTATTGAGGCCTGATCAACCCCACTAATACAAGTGTCTACTCAGAATCAGTGTACTACGGTCTGATCAACCTTAGTGCATTTTGATTCGCACTTCGCACGACTACTTTATGTGGATTGAGTTGACTAGCATATTCGTCCCTAAATACGTCCGAGCATATCGTATCAGTTACATAACTGTACTAATACGAGCATGCGAACAAATGATTACCAGAATAGAATCTCAATCCATAACCGCCTGACAAATTCCCATTAGAATTCCTTAAACGCCTTGATCCCTATACCTCTGTTCTACCACCTCGCCCTTAAACTCTTTATTATTGATCCTCGTCTTCCCTCATTTCGGAAAGACAAAAACCTGTGGTTGGTATAAGTTGATTTGTAGTGCTAGACATACCCCTCAGACCGGTCGAATTGATGATAACCTCTATGACTAAGGGAATACCATAGGTGGTGTATTTGTATTGTAGACTTAAATATTCAATACCATGATTTATTAAGTTGAGACCTAGCCTCACTAGTTGTACAGTCTTAGAGGATATGGGTAAAATTATAAGTTGGGTAGCGACCGCAATGTTCACCTGAGAGAAACCCGTTAGACTATAATCAAGTAAGTTTGGACAGAGAGAACCCTGCCATATTTTAAATTTCGAGGACGAAATTTTATAAGTTGGGTAGATTGTAAGCCCCTGATTTTTCAAAAATATTAAAATTTAGGATTTTTCACAATTTTCTGGAATTTTCTGGGAATTTTCTGAAATTAAAATCAGGATTTTGAATTATTACATGATTTTTTAATTGATATTAAACAATATTAAAATATTATGGAAATAATATTTTTGGGTGTA
The DNA here is from genome assembly GCA_036927795.1 of Iris macrosiphon. Classification (NCBI taxonomy): domain Eukaryota; kingdom Viridiplantae; phylum Streptophyta; class Magnoliopsida; order Asparagales; family Iridaceae; genus Iris; species Iris macrosiphon. The sequence continues at coordinate 10,656,939 of JAYESA010000002.1, forward strand.
AAATAAAAAAACTGGACTTAGGATAATTTTTCTGGAATTTATCGGGCCCCGGACCTATTTTTAAATCACCTAAAACTATTTATTTATTAAATAAAATATTTATTTAATTATTATTATTATTATTATTATTACTGTTATTTTATTTTATTTTTATTTTTATTTTTATATTTTTTTTTGGGCCCGGCCCGGCCCAGTGGGCCGAGCCCAGCAGCCAGCCCAGCTGGCCACCCCTAGCGGGTCGGGCGGGTCCGCCACCCGGAACCCGCGCCCGACCCGACCCAGTCCCCAACCCATCTTTCCCGTTCTCCACCCGCGCCTGATTCCTCCGACGACGGCCGAATTTTTCGCCGCCTCCGCCGGAGCTGGCCACGACCCCTCGGCCCCGCCTAACTCGGCCACCCAGCCCCGCCCTGGAACCCCTATAAAACCCTCCCCTCTCTTTCTCCTCCGCCTCATTCCCCTAACCCGCCTGAGCCCTAACTCCGGCCATCCCTTCCGCCGGCGAACCACCACCCACTCCCTCCAGCCGCCTAGCCCCCTCGGCTCCGTCCCCGACTCCCCAGACCCCCGGCCGCCCTGTCTTCCTCCTCCGCCACGCCTCCCCGAGCAGCCGCCCTCCTCGAGCCGCCCGTTCCGGTGCGCCGCCGCCTCCGGCCGAGCGTCCCCCGCCGTGCAGCGCTGCCCCCAGCTCCCTCCGGCCGGCCTCCCTCGCCGTCGAGCCGCCGGAGCTCCGCCGGAGAGCCCCTAAGCCCTGAACCCTAACCAAATTTTGGGATTCGCGTGTCCGACACGAGTCGGACACGACTCGACCCTGATTTTCGGGTCCCCTTCAGGTGCGTGTAACTTTCGCCTCGTAGCTCTGTTTTCAATTCTGCAAATTGCGTTGTGAAGCCTGTATGACCCTCTCGGTGTCCGGACAAACTGTTCGGGACATCGCGTCCTGTGGTGATCGCACACCGCGATCCAAAAACAGGAAAAACCAGACCCTGTTTTACCCCGAAAATGAGTACGCCCCGCCAAACCGGACGACTTGGTCGCGTGCGGTCTTCACAGATACGTGCGCATCGTCGATACGGACGTGTGAGTTTTCGTGGAAGCTGATTCGGGTGTGCGTGCACACCGGAATCAACGCGTATCCACGGACATCGCCCCGTATCCGTCTTTTCTGCAATTCACCCTAACTTCGTGCACACACGTCGGATCGAGACAAAACTTACGCCATCGGACTCGTAGCGATACACTGGTCCTGTGGGTCAAGTTTGGTTCGATTCTGAGAACGTTGACGAAATCGCGTGTCGTAGGCCCCACAGGCCCCGCTCGACGAGCGATTTTGTGTTCGGCTCATCGGAATCCAAATCTGGAAGTTCCGTTGGGTTCGTATCAGCATTCCTGACCTGTTGACACTAAGTTTGATGAATTTGGAGACCTTTGACCCGGACACGTTTTTCGGTGCAAAGCGGGCCCACCGGCGGACCCCGTTTTGACCCGAAACTGCCGTTTTTGCCCTTGTCTCCAAATTGGACCCAAGGACAGGCATTTCTAGCTATTTGACATCTTCTGAGCGTGATGGTAACGTCTATTTCAGCTTTTGGACTCATCTCTAGAATTTCCCCCCGAGAGCCAATATTAATCAGATCCAAACAACAGGCAAGTACCTGCACTTCAAGTTAATCTTTATATATTGTGATAATTAATTTCCCTGCCTTACATGTACCCTTGATGATTTCACCTAGTGTTAGAAATGCTGGATTTTATGTCTTGAATACTGGAGTTCATGTCTTGTTTTTCGTGTCGGGTGGGAGAATACTAAGGAGGCATGGAGTTTACCCTTTCCCCTGTATTGTCTAATAGCTGTTGGTACACGACTGTCCATCAGCCGGATCTCGATTATATTGTCTAATAGCCGTCTATGACGGCCGGATTAGCCTTAAAAACCCCTACATGCCAACTATGTATTCTAAAAACAAACACAAGTTCACACAGATAGTTTCTGGTCATGTTATACTTCTTGCTGGCTGTTGTAGTTTTATTTCCTGTTTCATTTATTTCTGTTTTCTCATATACCTGCTTACAGCTTTAACTCTGAGATAATGATGTTCTGTTATGCAGTTTCTTAACTTGATATTCAATATTTAATTGTCATAAATATTTAGTTTAACCTTGTTGTGCACTGTGTACTTTGCTCCTTTCCTGACTGGATCTGTTGATTTAGGCGATGATGAGGATCTTGCCCCTACTTATGGTCCCTATGAGGGGACTGATGTTACCTATGAGGAGCCAGAACCCACCCAGGAGACCCCTGCTGTTGAGTAGCTAGTAGTAGCTATCTTTCATTTATATTCTCACCTTATTTATCGGGTTTGTCCCCGATTTCACTTTGAATTTCTGTACTAAAATATTTGAATCTGTTGTCACATTTATGTTCAGTTGAAATCTTAAGTTTCATTCTCATTTTTATCTTGCCTATGTTATTTGTGAATGAGCTAGTTAGCAAATAATGGATTGACCTAGACAGCGTACTACCGCCGACTCTGCGGCGTAGGCTGGACGTACCCACGCACTCGTGCCCGAATTTTCGGGTGCGGGTCGTGACATAAGACGACAGAGTGCAGCTTGGCAACTCTGCCCGCGTCTATGGAGCGTAGACAAACGAAGATGGATGGGTCGCATACGACCATGAGCGAATCACTTGCAAGGATCCATGCGGCGCATGATTTGTTAACCCGGTCGGTGGAGGAGAACACTTCGAGGGTGGTATCTGCCATGGATTCATACAATGCTCGACTGATAGCATTGGAGCAGGTACGTCCTCTTAGTCTTCTGGCATCGACACTGCCTCCATCACTGCCTCATCCATCAACATCGGTGACGCTTTCACATGAGCAGTATGAGTTCCTTCTATCCCAGATGCGCGACGGTGCTCCTCATGATCAGTAGTAGTCCTTGTTCGGACATGTTTTAGTGTGTTTGTGTGTATTTGTCCATTCTTGGGTCTTTGATATATTTATTTCATACTTTTTATTACATTCTGAGACGCATGTGACACTTATTTTAAATTTATTTATCTACTTCTTGGGACATTTTAGTAATGTGACTTTGTAGATTTTTTTTATGTGAGTTTATTTTATTATCCATATTAACAGTACACCAAAATTTACCGGTGTTGAGTGTTCCACCGAAGGCGTCGGCGAACCCAGGGAATTCAGCGGAGGGTTGCTCCAGGTCTATGTATATAAATGTGATTTTATAAGTGTAAGTAGAGTTTTGTTGAAAAATATTTTACAAACTGCATTCTGTTTTTTTTCAATTTAGTGACGTGTTGCTACATATTGCGACGTTCTGCGACATACATTTACGTCACTAAAAAGTATCTGAACGTCGCTACCTGATACCAAGGACGTCGCTAGTATGTCGCTAAACGAAGCTAACATACTGACATGATAAAACTTGCCATGTCAGCATTGTTGTAGCAAAATGTCGCTCATAATGTCGCTAATGTAGCGACATTTTTCGACTGAATATTACGTCGCTATTTAATGATGACACATTGCTAATCGTCTTATATTTTGTGACGTTATTTTAAATATGATATCCCTTATAATGTAGGCTGTGCATTGGCCGGTGATCGACCTATTTGGTCACAACCACAGCCAAACCGAAATTATTTAGTTTTGAAATAATGACAGCTGAATAAAATAAACCAACTGATCGGTTTAGTTTTGAAACCTGCCGATCTGGTTTGGTTCTGCTCGGCTGATCGATTTTGTATTTGAACACAACATATTTAAAATCAACAAAATTGCAAGTATTTTGAGCAATCATTTGCCACATATTTGCTAATAACCCATTTATACCATTTTATCATTCCATCTTCAACAAACGTAATAGCTCATTTTTATCATTATATTTTCGATAAAGAAAAAAAAAGTTTAAAAATAACAAACAACAAAGCAAAATAATAAAAATACATAAGGTCCATCGGTTGATCGGTTTTGTACGACTTTATCGATTTTTGATATTATGAATTGACCGAACCAAACCGTTCGGTTATTAAGAACACCCAGCCGATCCAACCCGAGCACTCCACCAATTCGATAAAAAGATAATCGGTTCGGTGCGGTTCGATCCAAATTTATCCAGCCCTAGTATCATGTAATAGTCTTAGTAATTTTCAACTTTAAGAGCTTTCTAGCTACCAAAAGTATTTGATAGGTCAAACAACAAACCCTAGTAGTTAAGGCATAAAATTACCAGACCTTGACAAGAAATGAGGACAGATTTAAAGGAGGGATCTAGGTTGTGAATTTAATGCCAGCATGGTACATGATGTTTTTTGCCAGGTAAAGATGGTAACATGCATGATATCAAAACCTGGTATCACGGATACCTTGTCTTCGTGCTCTCCCACACACACATAATTTCTTTCAGAGAGAGATTGGTGGTTGCAGTAGGGTCCATTTGCAACAAGATTTGATTTTTTTTTTTTTTTTTATAATTTTAGACTTATATTTTAACTTCTTGTGTTTGTTATATTTTATTTTATTTTTGTCACGAAAAATATTTAACGACAGTTTTTTTTTTTTTGACAAAAGTGTGATATAAGTTTAATAGAAAAAAAATAAAAAATTATACTAAAATTATACTATTAAGTGGTACGAAAGTAAAAATTTTTGTTATTTCTCTCTCTCTCTAGAGAGAGAGAGAGAGAGAGAGAGGTGGCGGTGGGGGTGGGAGTGGGGGGAGGAGGGGAGGGGGTGCTGCTTCAGTGATGCTTCTTCTTCATTTTTGTTCATCTCATGTGCACATGAAAAAGTGGTGCAGGGAGTAGTACAGGTCATTGCCAGCCCATGAGAGAGAGTCTCTCTCTCTCTCTCTCTCTGACATTTTGTGCTCTCTCCATGCCAACCTTCACATGCTCTGAAATTAATTGAGATAGCTAGCAAGCACCATGTTTCTTACTCATGAATCATGGAAACTACCAATTTCCTTTTTCCTCTTGTTGGATCTTGATTTCGCTAACAATTTGAAATCAAATTTAGGGCTAATTAGAGTTTGGATCCTGGATTTTATATTAGATTCTGATTTGTCCAATTAAAATATTTAGATTTCAAATTTATATTTTTTGTTTCATATTTTTCATTATGTCCTCTCTCTCTCTTATGTTTGAAAATAAAATCTTTCTATATAGATTAGGAAGGATATAATAAAAAAAATAAAAATAATAACAAAAATTCAGGATCTATTAATTTGACAAATTAAGACCTAAACTCTAATCTGATATAAAATTCAGGATCTAAACTCTAATTAGTCCTAAAATTTAGAAGAATAGCTAAAAGTATATTAATTTAAAATTTGGAGACTTTGATTATCACTTAAATAGAAAAAATTAGACCGGTTACTTATGTCCTAGAGGATGCGGTTTTGGATCATGAAAATACCTCTATATATTTAAAGGTTAATCAAAACATGTGTACATTTAGACCCTCTGTAGATCATGTTTAAAGTTCACAATCAACATTTATTTTTATTACAATTTCCTGAAAAAGATCACTTCGGAGGTAGTCCCGAAGGGACCTAACTCGAACGTTTTTGTGACTGGTCCACAAGTGAGCCATGAGGCTGGTTGTGTGCTAAGGGGCTGTGTGGTTCGACGAAGTTGAGCGAAGCGAAACATTTAGAAATCGACATTTCGCGTACATATTGCAGTGAAGTGGAGCGAAGTAATTCGTTTGAGTGCTTTGAAGAAATAGATGTTAGAAGTGAAAAATCCTAAAGTTTTGTGTGTAGTTGGTCATTGAAGTGAGTAAAAAAGTATAACTTTTTGTTGAAAAAACATAAATATTAAATCTTTATTTTGTTAAAATAGAGAGGAAGTGGTCCTCAAATCAAATGTGCGAAGTGGGAATGAGAATTTTTCACTTCCGTGTTTCAATTTGGAAGAAAAAACTCCGATGTCCAAACTCTAATTTCATGGAGAACAAGATTTGTTGTTCATGTCAAATTACAATAAATTGTGTGCGCAAATTCTCCAATCAAATGCGTGAAGTGGTCCAAATTCTGGATTTTGGCCACTTAAGTGCTCAAAATTCACGAGCCATACAACCCGTAAGGGGTGAACAAAAAAAAAACGGATATGATATTGGAGCCGCGGTCTCTACCCGCGGGACGTGACGACGGGCCACGTGTCCAAACTCCATTAGTCCGTCCTATTCGCGTGGACCTACACACATTTGACTTGCCAATGAAAATGTGCCACGTATACCGCGGTCCACGTAGCATTGTCGAAAAATAAATTACGATGTTCATATTCTGAATTAACAAGTTGAGTGGCTACTCACACGGCCATACATAACATAGAAATTATACTTAAAAATGGTGGACAATTAGCTAGAGCAGCTAGCGTTGTAGCGAAGCTGATTACAAAAAGGGTAAATCGGCCACATCCATATCTAGTAGACCTTGTTGTTGTGAGAATTCTTAATTCACGAGTTGTAGGGAGAATGTCCTCCTTAAAAAGTAGTTTGGTCCCATATGCTAGAGCCTGAAGAATTCACAACGGTCCGACATATACCGGCCAGTACGTTGTTGTATTGATGGACCTTTTAGGTGTATGAAGTTTCATATTGAAATTTTTTGACTTACCCCCCACTTTATTTATCATATTTAAGTGTCCATCCTACAGTTTTTTCATAATGTACATGTCCTCCCAGATTTGATGGAATCCTTCCAGTCATGACGGTCAACCCAATTTTTTTTAAAAAAATCCACGAAAGTGCCCTCCTCCATTGTCTTCTACATTTTCTGTCTCAAATCCTCTCTCCTCCTCCCTCCACAAATCCTCTCTCCTCCTCCCTCCACACTGCGGGCAGTCGACCGTCGCCGCTCGCCCTCGATCCCCCCCCCTCTCCGCCACTGCCCCTCCCCTCCCACCCCCGCTCCCCCCCCCTAACCGCCCCCGCCCCCCTCCTCGTCACCGCTCCCCCCACCCCCCTCCCCCTCTCACAGTAGCAGCAGCAACATCAACAGTAGCGACGCGGCAAGCGGCTGTGGCGCGGGCTAGCGGCAACTGCTGTTGCTGTTGGCTAGGGGGGTCGGGACAGGAAGGGGAGGGGGGTTGGCGGGGAGGGGAGGCTGCTGCGGGGCCAGGGATGTAACACCCCGTTCCGCTCAAGCGGACTGCCGTCTCAAACGGCAATCGTGCAGCTGTCCCGACCTGCTTTGCCTCAAATGAGAAACAAAGGATATCCAGACTTGTCCCTACAGGATCCGGCTTGGACTTTCAGAGGCTCGCTCAGACGTATCGCTCTACCGAGGCGAATCATCGCTAAGGTGGGTGGCTACGGTGAACTTGTCTTTGCTTAGCCAGCACACATAAAATCTGGAATATTATGCTAGTCGCTAGGTGATTCACCCCTGCATGCTAATAAATCCAACGCACCTAGCTAAGGGAATAATCCCAACTTGTATTACTTGCTAGAACATGGAAAATAGAAATACTGCTTATATTCAGACCCTCGCATGCTAAGTCCCTTAACGGTTTCATCTCTCGGCTTACCTTCGGGTCCGAGCAACGTGCCTGTTTATGTTCCTTAGAAACGCATGCTTGTCTGCTTATGAATGTCTAACGTTATTATATTGAGAAATGTTTAAGCAATCCTGAACGCATGAATGGAACGTAGATGCAATATAAATGAATCATGCTACTGCTTGTCTTGTACTCACGTAGCCTCCGGGCGATAATCACATAGCCTACGGGCGCACGTAGCCTACGGGCGATATTCACGTAGCCTACGGGCGCACGTAGCCTACGGGTGATAATCACGTAGCCTTCGGGCGAATGAATGTTATTGTTCGATCACGGACAACTTATGCACAAGGTATAGTTCCTGCGGGCGGCTGCTGGGGCACTGGCACCGTTCCGGCTCCGGACGGAACTAACGTTTAGTCTCACGTACTAGGACAGGGTGGTATGCGGCGCCTAACGTTCTTGCACGTAGCAAACCATCTTCATCACAGACTAGTGTCCATTATGGCATACGCCAGTGATCACCTTGTACTTAACTTGTTGCATGCTTGTTTGTAAACGAAAGATAAACCATTCATCCTCGCTTAGCGGCTATCCGCGTGCGAGATACTGTATCGTATGAAACAAATAAACTGAACACCTGAACGATCATGTTTAAACGACCCTTCGTGTATGCATATGCTTGCCTCCTGAATGTTTATACATGCCCCTGCTTAAATAAATAATGTTTGCCTTGGACAGGGAAGGACAAATGGTAAGTCTCGCCGTGTTTTCTCTCATATCGCACGGCGCACTGCCGACACGAGTTAGGCTATTCAATATTTGCATGAAACTGATCCTAAGGCAACTAGAAAGACAACTTAATAGTTGTGCACGGAACCTGTATTACGTGTTTGGATTGGTCGAGCGGGCGAGTAGCTTCCCCACCAGTGCATTCAATGTACTGATAATCCACCAGTTTGTATGCAGGGTGCGGGAGAACCTCGTTCGGTGCGGATGCCTCCAACGTGCGTGCTAAGGCGTGGACATCACTCCGAAGCAACGGTGCATCCGGAACTGAAGCACATATACAAGACATAAGTTATGAACATCGCCTGAACATCGCCTCTACAATCATTCCACAATTGTAGCCACTTGGCACGTTTTTACTGTTTCAGAGAGAGGCTTGAGCGACTTGTAATCTCGGCTATACGCCGCCTGTAACACATGTTCATATCAATAAAGGAGCTTGCTTTACTTCAACTTGTGTTTCAAATGCTTCCGCTATATTTGTCAACTCAGAGAACTTGTTACCGAATCGCTATGCGTTCATGACTCCGCTGCACTCGGATAATCTGTGCGACTCTGTGGCTTAGAACTCTTATCGCCAGCCAATGAATCACGGCCTTGCACGGGCGCGGTTCACGCTCGTGCGGCATCACGCCCGGATGGGTCAAGCGATCGTTCCGCGGGAGCGCTGGCGAGGGTGATTCCCGCCTAGCGGAAACGGCCGATTTGCCTACGGGAGATCGGGACATGACATGTTGGTATCAGAGCCTGGCTTCTACGCCTTTGGACTTCAATTCGATATCTCTGTTTCGAAAGCTCGTTCGTGGGTTATGTGCACGCTCTCTCTCAATGCCTCGATGGGATGTTCCAACAATAAGTCTAAATACTTTCAAAATGCGTTTTGATTGATATGATTGCTTGTCTGGTTGTATGCTGCGAGTGGCCTTTGTGCCAACCTGTGCGAACCCTTGAGAGTATCGCTAGTAGCTTGTCCGATTTTTACTAACCCTAAGTTTGGTTGAATGCATCTATTCGAGGGACGCCTTGAACTAGTGCACCATCCAAGACTTAAGAAAAGGTGAAACTCGAGTGCTGAGACTTCGCTATCACTAAGCTGGTTGACGTGTTCACGCTAGAGGGGCCCTTCGAAAGTGCGCACGATCCAGTCTAAGCGGTATGCTGATTTCGAAGCTTGTGCAAGTGAATATCCAAATGAAACAAGTACAAACGACTTGCCTAGGATTGCCTCAACCCTAGATTACTGCTTGTCCTTAGTAAGTCTCGAGGACGAGACTTTTTATAAGTTGGGTAGGATGTAACACCCCGTTCCGCTCAAGCGGACTGCCGTCTCAAACGGCAATCGTGCAGCTGTCCCGACCTGCTTTGCCTCAAATGAGAAACAAAGGATATCCAGACTTGTCCCTACAGGATCCGGCTTGGACTTTCAGAGGCTCGCTCAGACGTATCGCTCTACCGAGGCGAATCATCGCTAAGGTGGGTGGCTACGGTAAACTTGTCTTTGCTTAGCCAGCACACATAAAATCTGGAATATTATGCTAGTCGCTAGGTGATTCACCCCTGCATGCTAATAAATCCAACGCACCTAGCTAAGGGAATAATCCCAACTTGTATTACTTGCTAGAACATGGAAAATGGAAATACTGCTTATATTCAGACCCTCGCATGCTAAGTCCCTTAACGGTTTCATCTCTCGGCTTACCTTCGGGTCCGAGCAACGTGCCTGTTTATGTTCCTTAGAAACGCATGCTTGTCTGCTTATGAATGTCTAACGTTATTATATTGAGAAATGTTTAAGCAATCCTGAACGCATGAATGGAACGTAGATGCAATATAAATGAATCATGCTACTGCTTGTCTTGTACTCACGTAGACTCCGGGCGATAATCACGTAGCCTACGGGCGCACGTAGCCTACGGACGATATTCACGTAGCCTACGGGCGATAGTAACGTAGCCTACGGGCGCACGTAGCCTACGGGTGATAATTACGTAGCCTTCGGGCGAATGAATGTTATTGTTCGATCACGGACAACTTGTGCACAAGGTATAGTTCCTGCGGGCGGCTGCTGGGGCACTGGCACCGTTCCGGCTCCGGACGGAACTAACGTTTAGTCTCACGTACTAGGACAGGGTGGTATACGGCGCCTAACGTTCTTGCACGTAGCAAACCATCTTCGTCACAGACTAGTGTCCATTATGGCATACGCCAGTGATCACCTTGTACTTAACTTGTTGCATGCTTGTTTGTAAACGAAAGATAAACCATTCATCCTCGCTTAGCGGCTATCCGCGTACGAGATACTGTATCGTATGAAACAAATAAACTGAACACCTGAACGATCATGTTTAAACGACCCTTCGTGTATGCATATGCTTGCCTCCTGAATGTTTATACATGCCCCTGCTTAAATCAATAATGTTTGCCTTGGACAGGGAAGGACAAATGGTAAGTCTCGCCGTGTTTCCTCTCATATCGCACGGCGCACTGCCGACACGAGTTAGGCTATTCAATATTTGCATGAAACTGATCCTAAGGCAACTAGAAAGACAACTTAATAGTTGTGCACGGAACCTGTATTACGTGTTTGGATTGGTCGAGCGGGCGAGTAGCTTCCCCACCAGTGCATTCAATGTACTGATAATCCACCAGTTTGTATGCAGGGTGCGGGAGAACCTCGTTCGGTGCGGATGCCTCCAACGTGCGTGCTAAGGCGTGGACATCACTCCGAAGCAACGGTGCGTCCGGAACTGAAGCACATATACAAGACATAAGTTGTGAACATCGCCTGAACATCGCCTCTATAATCATTCCACAATTGTAGCCACTTGGCACACTTTTACTGTTTCAGAGAGAGGCTTGAGCGACTTGTAATCTCGGCTATACGCCGCCTGTAACACATGTTCATATCAATAAAGGACCTTGCTTTACTTTAATTTGTGTTTCAAATGCTTCCGCTATATTTGTCAACTCAGAGAACTTGTTACCGAATCGCTATGCGTTCATGACTCCGCTGCACTCGGACAATCTGTGCGACTCTGTGGCTTAGAACTCTTATCGCCAGCCAATGAATCACGGCCTTGCACGGGCGCGGTTCACGCTCGTGCGGCATCACGCCCGGATGGGTCAAGCGATCGTTCTGCGGGAGCGCTGGCGAGGGTGATTCCCGCCTAGCGGGAACGGCCGATTTGCCTGCGGGAGATCGGGGCGTGACATGTTGGTATCAGAGCCTGGCTTCTACGCCTTTGGACTTCAATTCGATATCTCTGTTTCGAAAGCTCGTTCGTGGGTTATGTGCACGCTCTCTCTCAATGCCTCGATGGGATGTTCCAACAATAAGTCTAAATACTTTCAAAATGCGTTTTGATTGATATGATTGCTTGTCTGGTTGTATGCTGCGAGTGGCCTTTGTGCCAACCTGTGCGAACCCTTGAGAGTATCGCTAGTAGCTTGTCCGATTTTTACTAACCCTAAGTTTGGTTGAATGCATCTATTCGAGGGATGCCTTGAACTAGTGCACCATCCAAGACTTAAGAAAAGGTGAAACTCGAGTGCTGAGACTTCGCTATCACTAAGCTGGTTGACGTGTTCACGCTAGAGGGGCCCTTCGAAAGTGCGCACGATCCAGTCTAAGCGGTATGCTGATTTCGAAGCTTGTGCAAGTGAATATCCAAATGAAACAAGTACAAACGACTTGCCTAGGATTCCCTCAACCCTAGATTACTGCTTGTCCTTAGTAAGTCTCGAGGATGAGACTTTTTCTAAGTTGGGTAGGATGTAACACCCCGTTCCGCTCAAGCGGACTGCCGTCTCAAACGGCAATCGTGCAGCTGTCCCGACCTGCTTTGCCTCAAATGAGAAACAAAGGATATCCAGACTTGTCCCTACAGGATCCGGCTTGGACTTTCAGAGGCTCGCTCAGACGTATCGCTCTACCGAGGCGAATCATCGCTAAGGTGGATGGCTACGGTGAACTTGTCTTTGCTTAGCCAGCACACATAAAATCTGGAATATTATGCTAGTCGCTAGGTGATTCACCCCTGCATGCTAATAAATCCAACGCACCTAGCTAAGGGAATAATCCCAACTTGTATTACTTGCTAGAACATGGAAAATGGAAATACTGCTTATATTCAGACCCTCGCATGCTAAGTCCCTTAACGGTTTCATCTCTCGGCTTACCTTCGGGTCCGAGCAACGTGCCTGTTTATGTTCCTTAGAAACGCATGCTTGTCTGCTTATGAATGTCTAACGTTATTATATTGAGAAATTTTTAAGCAATCCTGAACGCTTGAATGGAACGTAGATGCAATATAAATGAATCATGCTACTGCTTGTCTTGTACTCACGTAGCCTCCGGGCGATAATTACGTAGCCTACGGGCGCACGTAGCCTTCGGGCGATATTCACGTAGCCTACGGGCGATAGTCACGTAGCCTACGGGCGCACGTAGCCTACGGGTGATAATCACGTAGCCTTCGGGCGAATGAATGTTATTGTTCGATCACGGACAACTTGTGCACAAGGTATAGTTCCTGCGGGCGGCTGCTGGGGCACTGGCACCGTTCCGGCTCCGAACGGAACTAACGTTTAGTCTCACGTACTAGGACAGGGTGGTATGCGGCGCCTAACGTTCTTGCACGTAGCAAACCATCTTCATCACAGACTAGTGTCCATTATGGCATACGCCAGTGATCACCTTGTACTTAACTTGTTGCATGCTTGTTTGTAAACGAAAGATAAACCATTCATCCTCGCTTAGCGGCTATCCGCGTGCGAGATACTGTATCGTATGAAACAAATAAACTGAACACCTGAACGATCATATTTAAACGACCCTTCGTGTATGCATATGCTTGCCTCCTGAATGTTTATACATGCCCCTGCTTAAATCAATAATGTTTGCCTTGGACAGAGAAGGACAAATGGTAAGTCTCGCCGTATTTCCTCTCATATCCACGGCGCACTGCCGACACGAGTTAGGCTATTCAATATTTGCATGAAACTGATCCTAAGGCAACTAGAAAGACAACTTAATAGTTGTGCACGGAACCTGTATTACGTGTTTGGATTGGTCGAGCGGGCGAGTAGCTTCCCCACCAGTGCATTCAATGTACTGATAATCCACCAGTTTGTATGCAGGGTGCGGGAGAACCTCGTTCGGTGCGGATGCCTCCAACGTGCGTGCTAAGGCGTGGACATCACTCCGAAGCAACGGTGCGTCCGGAACTGAAGCACATATACAAGACATAAGTTGTGAACATCGCCTGAACATCGCCTCTACAATCATTCCACAATTGTAGCCACTTGGCACGCTTTTACTGTTTCAGAGAGAGGCTTGAGCGACTTGTAATCTCGGCTATACGCCGCCTGTAACACATGTTCATATCAATAAAGGAGCTTGCTTTACTTCAACTTGTGTTTCAAATGCTTCCGCTATATTTGTCAACTCAGAGAACTTGTTACCGAATCGCTATGCGTTCATGACTCCGCTGCACTCGGACAATCTGTGCGACTCTGTGGCTTAGAACTCTTATCTCCAGCCAATGAATCACGGCCTTGCACGGGCGCGGTTCACGCTCGTGCGGCATCACGCCCGGATGGGTCAAGCGATCGTTCCGCGGGAGCGCTGACGAGGGTGATTCCCGCCTAGCGGGAACGGCCGATTTGCCTGCGGAAGATCGGGGCATGACATGTTGGTATCGGCTTCTACGCCTTTGGACTTCAATTCGATATCTCTGTTTCGAAAGCTCGTTCGTGGGTTATGTGCACGCTCTCTCTCAATGCCTCGATGGGATGTTCCAACAATAAGTCTAAATACTTTCAAAATGCGTTTTGATTGATATGATTGCTTGTCTAGTTGTATGCTGCGAGTGGCCTTTGTGCCAACCTGTGCGAACCCTTGAGAGTATCGCTAGTAGCTTGTCCGATTTTTACTAACCCTAAGTTTGGTTGAATGCATCTATTCGAGGGACGCCTTGAACTAGTGCACCATCCAAGACTTAAGAAAAGGTGAAACTCGAGTGCTGAGACTTCGCTATCACTAAGCTGGTTGACGTGTTCACGCTAGAGGGGCCCTTCGAAAGTGCGCACGATCCAGTCTAAGCGGTATGCTGATTTCGAAGCTTGTGCAAGTGAATATCCAAATGAAACAAGTACAAACGACTTGCCTAGGATTGCCTCAACCCTAGATTACTGCTTGTCCTTAGTAAGTCTCGAGGACGAGACTTTTTCTAAGTTGGGTAGGATGTAACACCCCGTTCCGCTCAAGCGGACTGCCATCTCAAACGGCAATCGTGCAGCTGTCCCGACCTGCTTTGTCTCAAATGAGAAACAAAGGATATCCAGACTTGTCCCTACAGGATCCGGCTTGGACTTTCAGAGGCTCGTTCAGACGTATCGCTCTACCGAGGCGAATCATCGCTAAGGTGGGTGGCTACGGTAAACTTGTCTTTGCTTAGCCAGCACACATAAAATCTGGAATATTATGCTAGTCGCTAGGTGATCACCCCTGCATGCTAATAAATCCAACGCATCTAGCTAAGGGAATAATCCCAACTTGTATTACTTGCTAGAACATGGAAAATGGAAATACTGCTTATATTCAGACCCTCGCATGCTAAGTCCCTTAACGGTTTCATCTCTCGGCTTACCTTCGGGTCCGAGCAACGTGCCTGTTTATGTTCCTTAAAAACGCATGCTTGTCTGCTTATGAATGTCTAACGTTATTATATTGAGAAATGTTTAAGCAATCCTGAACGCATGAATGGAACGTAGATGCAATATAAATGAATCATGCTACTGCTTGTCTTGTACTCACGTAGCCTCCGGGCGATAATCACGTAGCCTACGGGCGCACGTAGCCTACGGACGATATTCACGTAGCCTACGGGCGATAGTCACGTAGCCTACGGGTGCACGTAGCCTACGGGTGATAATCACGTAGCCTTCGGGCGAATGAATGTTATTGTTCGATCACGGACAACTTGTGCACAAGGTATAGTTCCTGCGGGCGGCTGCTGGGGCACTGGCACCGTTCCGGCTCCGAACGGAACTAACGTTTAGTCTCACGTACTAGGACAGGGTGGTATGCGGCGCCTAACGTTCTTGCACGTAGCAAACCATCTTCGTCACAGACTAGTGTCCATTATGGCATACGCCAGTGATCATCTTGTACTTAACTTGTTGCATGCTTGTTTGTAAACGAAAGATAAACCATTCATCCTCGCTTAGCGGCTATCCGCGTACGAGATACTGTATCGTATGAAACAAATAACTGAACACCTGAACGATCATGTTTAAACGACCCTTCGTGTATGCATATGCTTGCCTCCTGAATGTTTATACATGCCCCTGCTTAAATCAATAATGTTTGCCTTGGACAGGGAAGGACAAATGGTAAGTCTCGCCGTGTTTCCTCTCATATCGCACGGCGCACTGCCGACACGAGTTAGGCTATTCAATATTTGCATGAAACTGATCCTAAGGCAACTAGAAAGACAACTTAATAGTTGTGCACGGAACCTGTATTACGTGTTTGGATTGGTCGAGCGGGCGAGTAGCTTCCCCACCAGTGCATTCAATGTACTGATAATCCACCAGTTTGTATGCAGGGTGCGGGAGAACCTCGTTCGGTACGGATGCCTCCAACGTGCGTGCTAAGGCGTGGACATCACTCCGAAGCAACGGTGCGTCCGAAACTGAAGCACATATACAAGACATAAGTTGTGAACATCGCCTGAACATCGCCTCTACAATCATTCCACAATTGTAGCCACTTGGCACGCTTTTACTGTTTCAGAGAGAGGCTTGAGCGACTTGTAATCTCGGCTATACGCCGCCTGTAACACATGTTCATATCAATAAAGGAGCTTGCTTTACTTCGACTTGTGTTTCAAATGCTTCCGCTATATTTGTCAACTCAGAGAACTTGTTTCCGAATCGCTATGCGTTCATGACTCCGCTGCACTCGGACAATCTGTGCGACTCTGTGGCTTAGAACTCTTATCGCCAGCCAATGAATCACGGCCTTGCACGGGCGCGGTTCACGCTCGTGCGGCATCACGCCCGGATGGGTCAAGCGATCGTTCCGCGGGAGCGCTGGCGAGGGTGATTCCCGCCTAGCGGGAACGGCCGATTTGCCTGCGGGAGATCGGGGCGTGACATGTTGGTATCAGAGCCTGGCTTCTACGCCTTTGGACTTCAATTCGATATCTCTGTTTCGAAAGCTCGTTCGTGGGTTATGTGCACGCTCTCTCTCAATGCCTCGATGGGATGTTCCAACAATAAGTCTAAATACTTTCAAAATGCGTTTTGATTGATATGATTGCTTGTCTGGTTGTATGCTGCGAGTGGCCTTTGTGCCAACCTGTGCGAACCCTTGAGAGTATCGCTAGTAGCTTGTCCGATTTTTACTAACCCTAAGTTTGGTTGAATGCATCTATTCGAGGGACGCCTTGAACTAGTGCCCCATCCAAGACTTAAGAAAAGGTGAAACTCGAGTGCTGAGACTTCGCTATCACTAAGCTGGTTGACGTGTTCACGCTAGAGGGGCCCTTCGAAAGTGCGCACGATCCAGTCTAAGCGGTATGCTGATTTCGAAGCTTGTGCAAGTGAATATCCAAATGAAACAAGTACAAACGACTTGCCTAGGATTGCCTCAACCCTAGATTACTGCTTGTCCTTAGTAAGTCTCGAGGACGAGACTTTTTCTAAGTTGGGTAGGATGTAACACCCCGTTCCGCTCAAGCGGACTGCCGTCTCAAACGGCAATCGTGCAGCTGTCCCGACCTGCTTTGCCTCAAATGAGAAACAAAGGATATCCAGACTTGTCCCTACAGGATCCGGCTTGGACTTTCAGAGGCTCGCTCAGACGTATCGCTCTACCGAGGCGAATCATCGCTAAGGTGGGTGGCTACGGTGAACTTGTCTTTGCTTAGCCAGCACACATAAAATCTGGAATATTATGCTAGTCGCTAGGTGATTCACCCATGCATGCTAATAAATCCAACGCACCTAGCTAAGGGAATAATCCCAACTTGTATTACTTGCTAGAACATGGAAAATGGAAATACTGCTTATATTCAGACCCTCGCATGCTAAGTCCCTTAACGGTTTTATCTCTCGGCTTACCTTCGGGTCCGAGCAACGTGCCTGTTTATGTTCCTTAGAAACGCATGCTTGTCTGCTTATGAATGTCTAACGTTATTATATTGAGAAATGTTTAAGCAATCCTGAACGCATGAATGGAACGTAGATGCAATATAAATGAATCATGCTACTGCTTGTCTTGTACTCACGTAGCCTCCGGGCGATAATCACGTAGCCTACGGGCGCACGTAGCCTACGGACGATATTCACGTAGCCTACGGGCGATAGTCACGTAGCCTACGGGCGCACGTAGCCTACGGGTGATAATCACGTAGCCTTCGGGCGAATGAATGTTATTGTTCGATCACGGACAACTTGTGCACAAGGTATAGTTCCTGCGGGCGGCTGCTGGGGCACTGGCACCGTTCCGGCTCCGGACGGAACTAACGTTTAGTCTCACGTACTAGGACAGGGTGGTATGCGGCGCCTAACGTTCTTGCACGTAGCAAACCATCTTCGTCACAGACTAGTGTCCATTATGGCATACGCCAGTGATCACCTTGTACTTAACTTGTTGCATGCTTATTTGTAAACGAAAGATAAACCATTCATCCTCGCTTAGCGGCTATCCGCGTGCGAGATACTGTATCGTATGAAACAAATAACTGAACACCTGAACGATCATGTTTAAACGACCCTTCGTGTATGCATATGCTTGCCTCCTGAATGTTTATACATGCCCCTGCTTAAATCAATAATGTTTGCCTTGGACAGGGAAGGTCAAATGGTAAGTCTCGTCGTGTTTTCTCTCATATCGCACGGCGCACTGCCGACACGAGTTAGGCTATTCAATATTTGCATGAAACTGATCCTAAGGCAACTAGAAAGACAACTTAATAGTTGTGCACGGAACCTGTATTACGTGTTTGGATTGGTCGAGCGGGCGAGTAGCTTCCCCACCAGTGCATTCAATGTACTGATAATTCACCAGTTTGTATGCAGGGTGCGGGAGAACCTCGTTCGGTGCGGATGCCTCCAACGTGCGTGCTAAGGCGTGGACATCACTCCGAAGCAACGGTGCGTCCGGAACTGAAGCACATATACAAGACATAAGTTGTGAACATCGCCTGAACATCGCCTCTACAATCATTCCACAATTGTAGCCACTTGGCACGCTTTTACTGTTTCAGAGAGAGGCTTGAGCGACTTGTAATCTCGGCTATATGCCGCCTGTAACACATGTTCATATCAATAAAGGAGCTTGCTTTACTTCAACTTGTGTTTCAAATGCTTTCGCTATATTTGTCAACTCAGAGAACTTGTTACCGAATCGCTATGCGTTCATGACTCCGCTGCACTCGGACAATCTGTGCGACTCTGTGGCTTAGAACTCTTATCGCCAGCCAATGAATCACGGCCTTGCACGGGCGCGGTTCACGCTCGTGCGGCATCACGCCCGGATGGGTCAAGCGATCGTTCCGCGGGAGCGCTGGCGAGGGTGATTCCCGCCTAGCGGGAACGGCCGATTTGCCTGCGGGAGATCGGAGCGTGACAAGGGAGGGGGTTGGGAGGGCGGTGGCGGGGAGGGGGGTTGCGGCGGCGACGACCTGCCCGCGGAAGGGATGAGAGCAAATAGGAAGAAGATAAAGTGATGAGCATTTTGGTCAAAAAAAAAATGGTCAAAACAGTTGACCGCTGATTTCAGAAAAATTTCATCAAATATGAAAGAACATGTACATTATAAAAAAAAAATATTATAAAATACACTCTTAAATATGATAAATAAAGTAACAGACAAGTCGAATTTTTTTTTTTTTTCATATTCGACTTTGCAGAAATTGATTTCACTTGGGTTCACTTTTGCTAGACTACCAAGAAAGTGAGATCCTCAAGCAAGGAAAGAAAGACCTCTCTCCTCTTAGCAGTTAGTTATCTCTTCAGCATTTTTTTTTACTCTGTACTAAGAATTCAACTAGAGATCATACATAAGCATGGGACGTTTTCTTTGTTTAAAAAGGACAATATAATACACTCAGGAAGAATGGCCTATGGTGATTGGTGGGTGCCCATGAATTATTAAGATGACAATGTGTTCGTCCATTGGTGGACCCAAGTTCATTTACTCACCTCCAGTGTGTTGGGGTGGAGTATACATGCTTTTGTGAGGCAAAGGCAGACAGATGTAGGTTTAGTTTAGGGGGTTATTTAAACTAACTATTTCAAAATTTTGAACTTATTACACAAAATATTTCATACTTTTAAACTAATTATATCGATCATCCCTTCCTTTAGAATTTTTTTCTTTCAAATAGGAATAGTTAGAGATATAACTTTTCATTTTTATCTTAAAGTAGGGGTACCCCGTGTAATAAATATAAAATATAGGGATGATCAGTATAATTAGTTTAAAAATAGAAGTACTCCGTATAATAAGTTCAAAACTTAGGAGTAGTTAGTGTAAATAATCTTTAGTTTAGACACCAAAGTTTGACACACAAAACAAGTGGTTGTCTCGAAAGCAAGGAATATGTGGTGGAAAATATATAACAGAAGGGAACTTGGGAAAAAGACTTAAATTTTTATTATAAAGAAATATACAAGAAACATAATTATCGTATTATCTGTAAGCTTGTTACAGCTAGAAACTATCGTTATCATTATGCTATACATCTGCAACTATTTACTTCTACACTTTTATCACATAGTACTAAATATCGATGAACCGGTTTAGTGATGAATTGTAGGTAAACTGGCAGAAGGCCTTTTATTTTAGGGTTTTTTCGTGTTGTAGAGTTTTGAACAGATTTTCTACTGTGCATTTAATCCTAGTTTTTAGCGATTGTGGAACATTAATTTGGGTGAGGAATTTTATTCGAATGTTCTTACTTGGGTAGTTCGGTAAATACATTAGTAAACATAGTTTGGTAATATAGTTATGTAGGTGGTCGTCCTAGTCTCTTTTTACAAAAATATTTTAATCTCTTGTAATTGTAACTCTCTCGAAATTAGAAAATAATTTTGTTGACGTCGTGGATATGTAATCTTCGAATCACGTAAAATTTGTCATTATTGTTAATCTTTTTTGTTCATACCACGTTTATAACCGATTAGAGATTATTATCAACAATACCCAACAAATAGACTAGATTTTTACATGTTGAGAATTTGATTATATATATACACCAATCTACTTAAAATGCACTCTTGAGAAATTGAACCTAAATTATATATATTTTTTTAAAGATGTAATTGTATTATAGACTCCTAGTCCGAAGGTTTACAAACTCAGCCCAAAGGTCCCACACATTTCGGTCCGAAAGTCCACACCTGCATCGCACTGCTACTCACATTAATTTTTCCACAGAAAATTAAATATACTTTTTTCGTTGCTCGAACCTGTAACATCTTGGGAGGATATGCCTCACTCAAACCACTTGAGCTAGAGGTCATTGGCTATATATATATATATATATATATATATATATATATATATATATATATGGGTAAACGGGATATGAGCCATAGGCTCATATTTCTACATGAGCTAATGTAAATGTGGACAAATAGGAATAGAGTGTACTAGTGCATATGGGTGCATATGAAATGTAGTAGTACATTCCTATTAGTCCACATGCGTATGGCTCATATATATATATATATATATATATATATATATATATATATATATATATAGTCCGAATCAGGAGTCCCACGGAAGTTTCGCCTGTGGTGTTATTAATGAGGAGGGATCAGAATCCTCTTATTTTTGCATCCCTTAATCTTCTCTCTTTCACATCGTTGGATCTTCTTTACGTTATCTAATCTTAACCGTTGGTTTGAACTATTCAAATCAATGGTTAAGATTAGAAGACTTAAACAAGATCCAACAATTGTGATTGCAACATCCCATAACTAGAATACTGGAGAGTGGGAACAGACAAAAGTCAGCTACGTATACCAGAGTACACCAGGACCCCGAGATACGGTCACGACTGTAAATATATATGGGGTTAATACTACAAAACATTAGTCAACCTAAATTAAGCAATCCTAGTGTCTCAATCACAAACAGGAATACACAATATATAAATAAATTGACCATGAGAAGCAAGATAGTAAAACATCACAAACCAAATATACATAGATGATCATGAAGCTAGTAATAAAAAATAAAGAACTAGCAATAATGTAAGTCATACATGATTAACTCTAGCTATAGTCTAAAATATGCTAATCATGTCAGGCCTTGCAAGCAATGTATCAAGTCCAAAATACGAGCTAACATGTGCTCGGGGTTAAACGCCACAAAAGAATATGTATAGTAAGTGCGTGAGCAAGATAGAAACCCACTCAATTGATCTAGTGCTCTACGTGGTTACCATCCTCGAAAAGAAACGTAAGATCTTTTGGTTCCGCTATCGGATCTGGCCAAACAAAATCAGTGGGATCAGATACCAAATAGCAAGTACCACAAAGGAGGCAAAACACTATGAACTAAAACAAGAGAGAGAGAGAGAGATCTCCGCTCTTAATTTTTTTTGCATATTTTCTGAAATAACAATCATTGGATTGTATTTTTTTGACCGTTCATAGTAGATCAAAATCTTACAAAAAATTGGTGCTTTAAGGATTTAATATGAACGATAAAAAAAATACATTCCAGCAACTACTATTTTGGAGAAAATGCGGGATGCTTAAGTATGAAAATCTCGATCCCTCTTTATATATATATATATATATATATATATATATATATATATATATATATATATGATCGAGATTTTTGCACTTAATTATCGGCGTATATATGTTTTCCAGAAAATCAGCTGTTAGATTGTATTATTAATTTGACTGTTCAGATTATATCAAAATCTCACGAGAAATTGGATAGTTTAATGATCTAATCTGAACAGATAATATAATTTAACGACTGTTATTTTTGAAATATTTGACAATGTTTAAGTGCGAAGATCCGATCTCATATCTCTCTCTCTATATATATATGGATCCGGATCAAAAGTCTCACTTATAAAGTCTTCAAAAAGTTCTGTCATTTCTAGTCTTTGAATCGTTTTTAAGTCATCTAATCTCGACTATTGTTTTGATCAACGGTCAAGATTAGATAACTTAAAATACCATCCAATGGACCATAGTGACAAAATTTTTAGAAGACTTCTTGATCCGAATTTTATATATATATATATATATATATATATATATATATATATATATGAATGAACGATACAAATATCATTCAAATCTACAATATTTCTAACCAAAACATAATCAATGTCTATACTATAGTAAATACTAACTAACAGTAGCCTAACTAGCTATGTATGTACCTTGACAAATCATTTCACTCTCTCTCTCTCTCTCTCTCTCTCTCTCTCGTCCAACAAAAGCGATAGAAGAGAGCAGACACTACGTACGGGGAAAAGCTTAATCAAATAGTAACACTACTAAACCAAGGCCGTACCATCCTCCATGCTTCTCCACATGTATTGCTTACTTGTTAATTGGATACTTGTCTTCTCTCATGAGGACAATGGAGCATCTATCTAGCTAGCTAGCTAGCTTCCTTCCATGCATGCTCCTTGAAAATCCCTTTGCCTATTTTGGTTTATAGGGACACATCAATCTTCTCGCCCTTGTTTATAACAAGAATATGAGGAAGAGAAATAAATAAATAAAAGTATGGATTCATTTGTGGGGTATATTTCCAGATAAGCATAGGTGCAATGATTAAGGTTGGGGCATGGAATTTCTTCTTCTTAAGTTGTATATAGAAGGATTATTTATAGTAATATTTTGTATATTTTCGATTTATTGAATGAATATTTTTTTATTTTTAAAATAATTATACTAATATTTTTTATATTTTATTTTTATTACACGGATATTTTTCTATTTTATGTTTTAAGTAAATGATTGTTACACTAATCATAATTATAACATAAAACAGAGAATATGCATGTTTAATAAACCAAAATATAGGGAAAAAAATTAGTATAAATAATCCTTTTTAAAAATAACTTTTAATTAATTCTAGGATATACGAAGTTGATTTGGGTTGTTGGCCGTTGAGGGTTGGAGTGCCCGGCGTAAGGAACGGAGCAGAGCGAACCGGTTAGGTGGTGGTGGGACGGGCATGAAAGAAAGAGAGAGTACTATATCAATGGTGGAGGCGCTAGCCATTGATTGCTTCTGTCACGGTATCAAATTTTTAGAATATTGTTGAAATAAAGAATGGTATATTTATAAGCAACACGACGAAATAATTATTTTGTAAAATCTCCATCAAAGCATATTAATTCAAGCATATTGCTCTATATCATATCTTCTACTATATAATGCGACTTGGAAAAAAGGCTCAAAAATGAGCCGTCCAAACCGTTTGTATATCATGTACCCTCAGGTAAAAAATGTTAAAGTTTTATCTTTTACTATTGTAATCACCTGAAAATTTTAGAATTTTAGAAATTAATTTTCTGAATTTAATTAGCATTTTTCTGTAATTTTTAAACAAATAAGATAAGGAAATCTGATTTAAAATAAATTTTTAAAAGATATTAAATAATATTAAAATATGATGAAAAATATATTTTTCTAGTGTAAAATTGAAAACCGGAAATAGGGTAATTTTTCGGGAATTTATTGGATCCCGGATAGATTTTTAAAGCATTAAAAACTGTTGATTTATTTAAACTAATTAATTAAACCAATATAAAATAAAAATCGAACCGAACCTAAAATAGAACCGGACCGGACCGGCCGGTCTGTCCGAACCGGCCCAAACACTTGACGGGTCAGATCCGGGTCAGACCCGACCCACCAGTACCCGACCCGACCCGGGCTAACCCTAACCCTCAAATCCCAACAGACCCGACCCGTCGTTTCCACTGCCGGCGGCCGTTTCCGCCGCCGTGGCCGCCGGCAGACCCCCCGGTTCACCTTCCCTGGAACCCCCGACTGCTCCCCTTCGACTTCCGGCCAACCTCCGGCCGTCTCCCTCCCTTCAAACCCCTATAAAAACCTAGCCCGCCCGCCGGAAATCCCCTTCCACACCTCTCTTCTCCGGTGAACTCTGTGACTCCGGCGACCTCCCTCTAGCCTCCGACCACCCGGCGCCACCACCCAGACCACCCGGAACCTTCCGTCGCACCTCCAGCAGACCTCCGCCCTTCCCAGTCCGGCCATCCCCGGCCCCCCAACCCAGCTCCACAGACGCGATGAGCCCGAGCCCCACTTCCCTCCGCCCACAGCGCCAGATCCGGCCGCCCAGACCCGTCGCCGACCACTCCAGTACCGGCGCTGCCTCCGCCCGTACCCCAGACCGAATCCGGCGAACTCAGACACTACCCAGAATTCGAGTACAAGCCAGGACAAGGCTTGGACACAGTGTCCAGGACACAGAGACTCGACTCGGACACGTGAATTGGACTTTTTGAGCCATGTTCAGGTACTCGTAACTTTCTCCTCGCAGCCCCGATTTCTTTTCCGTCAACTGTATCGCGTAGCCTGCATGACCCCCTCGGTGCCCGTGCAAACCGCTCGGTGCATCACGACCTGTGGTGATCGTGAACCGCGATCCAAAAATAGGAAAACCAATGCCCTGTTTTACCCCAGAATTAAGTATGTCCCGCCAAACGGGATGACTTGGTCACGTGCGATCTTCACCGATACGTGCACGTCGTTGATACGGACGTGTGGGATTTCACAGAAGCTGATTCGGATGTGCGTACACACAGAAATCAGTGCGTATCCGCGGACAACGTCCCGTATCCGACTTTTCTGTATGTCGTTGTAACTTATTGTACACACGTCGGATCGAGACGAAACTTGCGCCATCGAACTCGTATCAATACGCTGGTCCTGTGAGCCAAGTTTGGTTCAATTCTGAGAACGTTGACAAAATCGCGTATTGTGGGCCCCACAGGCTCCACTTGACGGGCGATTTTGAGAATGGCTCAGCGGAATCCAATTCTGGAAGTTTATTGGGTTCATATCATCGTTCCTGACTTGTTGACACTAAGTTGGACGAATTTGGAGACCTTTGACCCTTACCCGGTTTTCGGTGCAAAGCGGCCCACATATGGACCCCGCTTTGTCCAGGAAATATCGTTTTTGCCCTTGTGTCCAAACTGGACATAAGGACAGGCGTTTCTAGCTATTTCCTATTTTCTGAGACTGTTGGTAATGTTTATTTCAGCTTTTGGAGGAGTATTTATGGAACCTACGGATACAGGGACCGCTACTGGTATTCCAACTCCAAGCAAGTGTACCTTGCCAAATTGTGTAGTATTAATGTTTATTTCCTTGCTTATTTACATTGTTGATCATGCTTAAACCTAGGACCGTATGACCTACTTAGCGTCCGATTAATAGTCGGGTGCCAACCCCGTACGCGGAGTTGTGCACGTCATTTAGAGATGGACATTCGAGACCCTTTACATTCTTGTACTTGTTGTATCAAGTACATTATAACCTAGGACACTTGACACCATACATATGACAGAATCTTTCTGAGATATTCAAGGTGATTCTGTGTAGGATACATGATGGACATAGACATTATATTCTTAGAGATTATGACTTGTTGCATTAGCTATGATCTCACGTGACATGGACATGAGACGTTATGGACATGAGACGTGTGGTTACATTGGGTGGGGAGAGACACACAGGCTACAGGCTGTTATATATATATATACTACTATTGTGAGGTTGTAGACTCTCGAGCAGAGCTAGACCCATTACTTGTTATTACTGCTACCGGCTCCCCGACACAGAGCTTGTAGCGGTCTCAGCCTGAGTACTAGTGATGCTCTCAGTTGCATTTTCACATAGATGGTTATGTATTTACCCTGCTTATTTTATTTACTATTTTACTGCATTTATTTGGCTTTTATTATCTGTACCTTGCTATGTCCCCTGAGGACCTGGATCCGGATGATTTTCCCAGGTTTAGCAGAAGAACATTATCCCGAGGTTTACGGGACAGGAGCTGAAGCTGTACCAGAAGCTATTGCTGAAGCTGAACCAAACTTAGAAGCAGAGGTGATGGCTGAAGACTTTTCTTGAGTTTATGTTATATGTACTCATCAGACAGTTTATTTTGGACTCCTTTGTTCTGGTCTGATGAACCAGTGTTTTAGACTTTTATCGAGTTGTTCCCCGTATTACTTTGCTGAGACTGGACATTGATGTACTTTCCTTATTTGCTGTTGTTCTTATTATTTGTGTGTGGATGAGATTAGTTTTGACTTATTGTTGTAGACCTATATTACAGCTTAAATATGTCCCGATGGATCCATTAAATTGGGTTGTCCATTGGTGCGTGCTGCTGGCCATTGTCACGTGTCTAGTCCCTTGGTATTTTGGGACTGGGCTTGACATAGTTTTTGTGGTGGCCCATGCAGGTCTACGACAAAATTGTTTGGTTTCAACTTAGGGACCTGTAAACCCCCAGATTTTGCAAGAATTTTAATTTGGGATTTTTTGCAATTTTCTGAAATTTTCTGGGGATTTTCTGTAATTAAAATCAGGAATTCTAAATTATTAAATAATTTTTAATTATTAATAAATAATATTAAAATATTATAGAAATAATATTTTTGGGTGTAAAATGAAAAACTGGACTTAGGATAATTTTTCTGGATTTTTTTGGGCCTCAGACCTATTTTTAAATACCTAAAAACTATTTTTATTAATTAATTATTAATTAAATGATTTTATTAAATTATTATTATTATTATTATTATTAATATTTTTATTATTTTTTCCTTGGGCCGGCCCGGCCCAGTGGACCGGCCCAGTAGGCCGAAGCCCAACCCAGCCCAGCCATCCTTAGCGGGACGGGCGGGTCCACCCGAACCCGACCCACCACCCGTCACCCGCACCCCAGCCCTCACCCCGCACGACCCGCGCTGCCCCGCGTCCGGCGCCGCCGCCCGCGCCCGCCGCGCCACGTCCCCGCTCCACCCGGCTCGCCCCGCCCTCCGCGGCCACGTCCTCTTCCCTCTCCGCCTGGCTCGGCCCCCCCTAACCGCCCCTCTCCCCTATAAAGCCCGAGAACCCTCTCCCCTCCGGCCACCATCTCCCCTAACCGCCCCCACTCGCCGCCGTGCCGTCGCCTGAGCCCCGTACAACCCCGACGTCGCCGTCCTCCTCCCTTCTCCCCTCCTCGACGCCGCCTCCGGCTCCCCTCGTCGACGCAGCACAGCAGCAGAGGCCGCAGCAGCCGCCGACGACACCATCCGCCGCCGACGAGCCCCCAGCCGCCTCGCCGTACCTCCCCGCAGAGCCCCCGAGCCCGGCGACGCAACCCCGGCCCTCCTCCGCCGCCCAAACTGCCGCCTCCGGCCAAGATCCATAAACCCTAACCCTAACCCTAATTCCCAATTTCTTTGTGTCGTGTCGGACACGACACGGACACAAAAAGTCCCTGTTTCTCGAGCCTCGTTCAGGTACTCGTATCTTGCACCCTGTATCTCCGTTTTTAATTCCGTAAATTGCGTTGTGAAGCCTGTATGACCCTCTCGGTGCCCGGATAAATCGCTCGGGGCATCGCGTCCTGTGGTGATCGCACACCGCGATCCAAAAACAGGAAAAACCAGACCCTGTTTCACCCCGGAACTGAGTACACCCCGCCAAACGGGACGACTTGGTCGCGTGCGGTCTTCACAGATACGTGCGCACCGTCGATACGGACGTGTGAGAATTTGCGGAAGCTGATTCGGGTGTGCGTGCACACCGGAATCAACGCGTATCCGCGGACATCGTCCCGTATCCGACTTTTCTATAATTTGCCCTAACTTCTTGTACACTCGTCGGATCGAGACGAAACTTGTGCCATCGGACTCGTAGCGATACGCTGGTCCTGTGGGTCAAGTTTGGTTCAATTCTGAGAACGTTAACGAAATCGCGTGTCGTGGGCCCCACAGGTCCCGCTCGACTGGCGATTTTGTGATCGGCTCATCGGAATCCAATTCTGGGAGTTTCGTTGGGTTCGTATCAGCGTTCCTGACCTGTTGACACTAAGTTTGGTGATTTCGGAGACAGTTGACCCGGACACATTTTTCGGTGCAAAGCGAGCCCACCGGCGGACCCCGTTTTGACCCGAAACTGCCGTTTTTGCCC
Source organism: Iris macrosiphon (assembly GCA_036927795.1). Lineage (NCBI taxonomy): Eukaryota > Viridiplantae > Streptophyta > Magnoliopsida > Asparagales > Iridaceae > Iris > Iris macrosiphon. Next base: position 10,685,482 of record JAYESA010000002.1, read on the forward strand.
TTGTCTCCAAATTGGATCCAAGGATAGACGTTTCTAGCTATTTGACATCTTCTGAGCGTGATAGTAATATTTATTTCAGCATCTGGGCTCATCTCTGGATATTTCCCCAAGTACAATTAATCGGATCCAAACGACAAGCAAGTACCTGCATTTCAAGTTTAATCTTTATATTGTGATAGTTAATTCCCTGCTCTACTAGTACCCTTGATGATTACACGTAGTGCTAGAATACTGGATTTTATGTCTTGGATACTGTATTTCATGTCTTGCTTTTCATGTCGGGTGGGAGAATACTAGAAGGCATGTAGTTTACCTTTTCCCCTATCATGTTTAATAGCTGTTGGTGCGCGACTGTACCCTCAGCCGAATCTCGATTATTCATTATTTAATAGCCATCTATGACGGCCGGATTAGCCTTATAAACCCCTACATGCCAACTATGTATTCTAAAATAAACACAAGTTCACACAGATAGCTTCTGGTCTTGTATAGTTCTTGCTGACTGTTGTAGTTTCATTTCCTGTCTTATTTATCCCTGTTTTCTCATATTCTTGTTTATAGCATTAACTCTGAGATGGATGTTTCTTTTATGCAAATTTTCTCAAAATGATACTCAATTTAATTGTCATAAATATTTAGTTTAATCTTGTTGTGCATTGTGTACTTTGCTCCTTTCCTGACTGGATCCGTTGTTTTAGGCGATGATGAGAACTTTGCCCCTACCTATTATGGCCCCTATGAGTTAGCAGGTGACACATATGAGGAGCCGGTTCCCACTCAGGAGACTACCTTTGAGGAGGAGTAGCCATTTAGTTATTATTTTATTTCCTCTCAGCACATACTCGGGTTTGTCCCCGATCTATCTTCTGGCTTTGTATTAACTATGGATCTGTTGTCACAATTTATTTTATAAAAGTTAGCATTCCTATTTCCTGTTACTTTCCTTGTCTATTTATTGTGGATGAGATAGATTTAAAATTACCTGTGATGACGACCTAGACAGCGTACTATCGCCGACACTGCGGTGTAGGCTGGACGTGCCCACGCACTCGTGCCCGAATAACCGGGTGCGGGTCGTGACACGTTTTTGTGGTGGCCCATGCAGGTCCAACAACTAAATTGTTCGGTTTCAACTCAGGGACCGAACAGGCCTGCAATAAAGCTAGGATAAGTTTATAGGATCTCATCCACTTGCTTGAATCGTCTTTGATATCTGTATCGTATTCGAACTAATTTGAACTTGCATCTTGCCTTGATTCCTGTGCGCCTCTTATTGGTTATTTTGGATACAGGGAAATGGACCCACAAGCCAGCAACGAGGCTCATGCAGAAACACCACAAACCGTTGTGGTTACCCAAGAAGACGATGTGATACCAGTCGGTGAAGGTCAATCATCACAAGGCAGTCAAGCAAGTCAGCCTGCCTCAATAATCCGTCAAGATGGCGTTCCACCCTAGACACAGCCTATTCCACCGATGCCTTCCTTCCCACCGGGACCGCCTATGGACGAACAGCAGATGTTCCGCATGTTCTACATAATGATGCAAGCCTATCAGAAGGTTCAACAAAAAACTCAACAAAATCAAGCGGAGAACTTCATTGACAGAATTAGCTCGGAGTCACGGAAGCCAAGCAGTTCAAATGCAATTACCTTCGACGAGGACGTTCTTACTGCAGCGCGACCTGTGGAGTGCACCACAAGGATCGAGTCCAGCCGAAAGCGGCCGTCTGCGTTAGCACCAGACCAAGCACAACAGGAAAAAGCTGCAAAGCGACCACGGATGAATCCAACTCAAGGACAGAACCAACAAGCTCCCACTTGTGGCTATTGTCGAAAACAAGGTCACATTTGGCAGGATTGTAGAAAGAGACTAGGTGCCTGTCTATATTGTGGATCAGCATGCACATCAAATGAAGGACTGTCCTGCTGCTCAAAGATGCACAACTGCACAAAAGTTCCAGTTCAGGCCAGGCCCCAGCAGCGCAGCAGAGGGCACCACCTCTAGAACACGGACAAGCTTAGACGATGACCATGGAGAACGTGCAGACTCTTAGAGTAACTAATGCGCGTAAGTGATTCGTAGATACCATTTTCTAGTATTGTTTTAGCTTGTGCCTATTGGTTCGTGACCTCAGCCCCAACCTAGTAATTTTAAACTTGCTAATAAATGCTTTTGTTGGATAACTGTGGAGATTGTAGAATCCTTTGTTACTGAGCTTATTGTAGGTTATTTTGTGTGTTTAAATAATTTGTACCTCCTTTCATCATCATCTAGTGCACTAAATTTTGATTTACTTGATTTATGCTGCTATTTTATAGCCTAGTTTTGTAAGCTTACTCTTTATCGAGCTTGTTCATGACAAGTGTATTATTGGGGAGGCCCACAATGATATATTTCAGAATCAGTGTATTACGGTCTGATCAACCATAGTGCGCTTGATTCGCCCTTCGAAATAATACTTTACGTAGATTGAGATATATAGTTGACTCGTTGCCCTCTAGATATGTCCGAGCATATCGTATCGATTACATAACTGTATTAATACGAGCATGTGAATAGGAATTACCGAGATAGGATTCAATCCACAATCACTTGACAATTCCCACCTGAATACTTTAAAACGCATTGACCCCGATATTTCTTTTCTATCACCCCACCCTTGAACTCTTTATTATTGATCTTCGTCTTCCCTTATTTCGGAAAGACGAAATCTCGTGCCTGGTATAAGTTAGTACATAGGTAGTACTAGATATGCCACATAGGCCGATCACATACTTGGGGATTAAACTTTCGTAATTGAGGACATATCATATGTGACATGATCGGCGTTGAAGTTCGAGGATTGAATGACGTAGGTAAGCATATTAAGGAATATTTTTCTTAAGGTATATAGTCTTTTGTGATGAATGGGTAAACTCTAAGTTGGGTAGCTATGCATTTGTCAACTCGAGAGGAATGTCCTTTGGATCGTGACCGAGTAAGGTCAGATTGGAAGAAGCAAGCCATTATAATTTTGAAAATTTAGAGGAGTGACTAAAATGATTAATGAATTGATATCGAGGACCCAATAAGTTGTATCTTGGATACATGATTTAAATCTTGAATAATGAAAGTAAAATCGCCAATTTGAATTTAGGGGATATATGATTCAGACTTGAACAGTGGTGGACTACACTTAAATTATTTTTCAACTTGATGATTTGAATTACAAATTAAAATTTGATGGTTGGACTAACTAGTTGGATTATTGAGGAGATGAATGAAATTTAAAAAGTTGAAGCATACAAGTGAATGGGAATACTAATGGACTCGAATTACTTCCAGAAGAAATTACGATCGTGAGGTAAATTCATAAGCACGTGCAAATCTGGAAGATGCTATATGGACTTAGTCTAAAATCTGCATGTGGGTAATTTGAGGAAGTAAGAAGTAATAGCCATAGGTTGAATTCTTGATGGGAACAAGTAGTCATCTTAAACTTTGAAGTGATTGCAGTGGATATGATTAGGCTTTTAATTATCGCAAAGAGATGGCGATCGACTTGCCCTATGTACATGAAGGGTTAACAGATTATGGCTTAATTTTAAATTTTGAGGACGAAATTTTTGTAAGTTGGGTAGATTGTAAACCCCCAGATTTTGTAAGAATTTTAATTTGGGATTTTTCGCAATTTTCTGGAATTTTCTGGGGATTTTCTGTAATTAAAATCAGGGATTCTAAATTATTAAATGATTTTTAATTGTTAATAAATAATATTAAAATATTATGGAAATAACATTTTTGGGTGTAAAATGAAAAACTGGACTTAGGGTAATTTTTCTGAATTTTTTTGGGCCTCAGACCTATTTTTAAATACCTAAAAACTATTTTTATTAATTAATTATTAATTAAATGATTTTATTAAATTATTATTATTATTATTATTAATATTTTTATTATTTTTTCCTTGGGCCGGCCCGGCCCAATGGACCGGCCCAGTAGGCCGAAGCCCAACCCAGCCCAGCCATCCTTAGCGGGTCGGGCGGGTCCACCCGAACCCGACCCGCCACCCGTCACCCAAACCCGCACCCCAGCCCTCACCCCGCACCACCCGCGCTGTCCCGCGTCCGGCGCCGCCGCCCGCGCCCACCGTGCCACGTCCCCGCTCCACCCGGCTCGCCCCGCCCTCCGCGGCCACGTCCTCTTCCCTCTCCGCCTGGCTCGGCCCCCCTAACCGCCCCTCTCCCCTATAAAGCCCGAGAACCCTCTCCCTTCCGGCCACCATCTCCCCTAACCGCCCCCACTCGCCGCCGTGCCGCCGCCTGAGCCCCGTACAGCCCCGACGCCGCCGTCCTCCTCCCTTCTCCCCTCCTCGAGCGCCGCCTCCGGCTCCCCTCGTCGACGCAGCACAGCAGCAGAGGCCGCAGCAGCCGCCGACGACATCATCCGCCGCCGACGAGCCCCCAGCCGCCTCGCTGTACCTCCCCGCAGAGCCCCCGAGCCCGGCGACGCAACCCCGGCCCTCCTCCGCCGCCCAAACCGCCGCCTCCGGCCAAGATCCATAAACCCTAACCCTAACCCTAATTCTCAATTTCTTTGTGTCGTGTCGGACACGACACGGACACAAAAAGTCCCTGTTTCTCGAGCCTCGTTCAGGTATTCGTATCTTGCACCCTGTATCTCCGTTTTCAATTCCGTAAATTGCGTTGTGAAGCCTGTATGACCCTCTCGGTGCCCGGACAAACCGCTCGGGGCATCACGTCCTGTGGTGATCGCACACCGCGATCCAAAAATAGGAACAACCAGACCCTGTTTCACCCCGGAACTGAGTACGCCCCGCCAAACGGGACGACTTGGTCGCGTGCGGTCTTCACAGATACGTGCGCACCGTCGATATGGACATGTGAGAATTCGCGGAAGCTGATTCGGGTGTGCGTGCACACCGAAATCAACGCGTATCCGCGGACATCGCCCCGTATCCGACTTTTCTACAATTTGCCCTAACTTCTTGTACACTCGTCGTATCGAGACGAAACTTGTGCCATCGGACTCGTAGCGATACGCTGGTCCTGTGGATCAAGTTTGGTTCGATTCTGAGAACGTTAACGAAATCGCGTGTCGTGGGCCCCACAGGTCCCGCTCGACGGGCGATTTTGTGATCGGCTCATCGGAATCCAATTCTGGGAGTTCCGTTGGGTTCGTATCAGCGTTCCTGACCTGTTGACACTAAGTTTGGTGATTTCGGAGACCGTTGACCCGGACACATTTTTCGGTGCAAAGCACCGGCGGACCCCGTTTTGACCCGAAACTGCCGTTTTTGCCCTTGTCTCCAAATTGGACCCAAGGACAGGCATTTCTAGCTATTTGATATCTTTTGAGCGTGATGGTAATATTTATTTCAGTATCTGGGCTCATCTCTGGATATTTCCCCCAAGTACAATTAATCGGATCCAAACGACAGGCAAGTACCTGCACTTCAAGTTTAATCTTTATATTGTGATAGTTAATTCCCTGCTCTACTAGTACCCTTGATGATTACACATAGTGCTAGAATACTGGATTTCATGTCTTGGATACTGTATTTCATGTCTTGCTTTTCATGTCGGGTGGGAGAATACTAGAAGGCATGTAGTTTACCTTTTCCCCTATCATGTTTAATAGCTGTTGGTGCGCGACTGTACCCTCAGCCGAATCTCGATTATTCATTATTTAATAGCCATCTATGACGGCCGGATTAGCCTTATAAACCCCTACATGCCAACTATGTATTCTAAAATAAACACAAGTTCACACAGATAGCTTCTGGTCTTGTATAGTTCTTGCTGACTGTTGTAGTTTCATTTCCTGTCTTATTTATCCCTGTTTCTCATATTCCTGTTTATAGCATTAACTCTGAGATGGATGTTTCTTTTATGCAAATTTTCTCAAAATGATACTCAATTTAATTGTCATAAATATTTAGTTTAATCTTGTTGTGCATTGTGTACTTTGCTCCTTTCTTGACTGGATCCGTTGTTTTAGGCGATGATGAGAACTTTGCCCCTACCTATTATGGCCCCTATGAGTTAGCAGGTGACACATATGAGGAGCCGGTTCCCACTCAGGAGACTACCTTTGAGGAGGAGCAGCCAGTTAGTTATTATTTTATTTTCTTTCAGCACATACTCGGGTTTGTCCCCGATCTATCTTCTGGCTTTGTATTAACTATGGATCTGTTGTCACAATTTGTTTTATAAAAGTTAGCATTCCTATTTTCTGTTACTTTCCTTGTCTATTTATTGTGGATGAGATAGATTTAAAATTACCTGTGATGACGACCTAGACAGCGTACTATCGCCGACACTGCGGCGTAGGCTGGACGTGCCCACGCACTCGTGCCCGAATAACCGGGTGCGGATCGTGACAGGACCGAACAAACCTGTAAAAGGATAGGATATGTTATAGGATCTCTCCATTTGTTGAATCATTTTTGAAACTCTATATCGCATTCGAATTAAGTACTTGATTTGTATCCTGCTTTGATTCTACTGAACGTTCTCATAAAGTTTATTTTGGATGCAGAAAGATGGATCCAAGAATTGGAGATGAAATTCCTTTGAGTACACCATAAGATGCTGTGGTTACCTATGGAGATGGAGTTACACCAGAGAACAGAGGGCAATCCTCTCAAAGTGGACAAGCTGAGCAGCATAACTCAAGGTTCAGGCGCGATGACATCCCATCTCCACCGCAGTTCACTCCATAGATGCCTGTCTTTCCACCAGGACAAGCAATGAACGGGCAGCAGATGTTTCAGATATTTTACGCCATGATGCAAGCCCAACAGCAAGTTCAACAGGAGGTGCAGCGTTAGGAGGCAGAGTACCTGAGAACCAGCCTAGTAAACGTATTGGAGCAGGCGAACCCGCAAGCTAGGCGACCAGCGACGGTATCTATCACTGATTTCCGTCAACTCAAGCCCCGTACCTTTTCAGGCAAGGAAGGACCAACTGAAGTGCACGAGTGGCTCACAAACACACAACATCAGTTGGAAGCAGCTGAACTTTCGCGGAAGAGATGGATGACTGTTGTCCGGATGCAACTGACGGATAATGCGCACCATTGGTGGCTAGCCGAAGAGAGGAGGCTAGGACATGACCGAGTCACTTGGGAGGAGTTCTCCAGACTCTTCCAAGAGATGTATATCCCAGCTGTTGCTTGGTCAGAACTCCGAGACAAGTTCAACCGACTCATCCAAGGCAATATGACGGTGGAGGAGTACAATGCTGAATTCATTCGCCTGAGTCGTTTCGCCCCTTCTCTAATTCCTACCGAAGAAGAGAAGGCAGAGAAGTTCTTTGACGGACTCAGGTTCGAGCTTTAGAGGTTGATTGGATCTGTTGCACCTACATCGTACACTGACGTCCTTGCTGTAGCATGACGCATGGAGCACGTCACCAGGAGGGAGTCAAGTCTGAAATGGCCATTTACCTCAGTACCATCCAAGGCATCACAGGGGGATTCTGCAAAGCGACTCCAGAAGAATCTACCTCAGAGAGCAGCACCAAGAACCCTACCTACTTGTCATTTCTGCGGCAAGTTAGGTCACATTAAAAAGGAGTGCAGACGCAAGTTGGGACTATGCCTGGTTTGCGGATCCAACCAACATCTATCCAGGGATTGCTCTGAACGCAGAGAGGGAGCACCACGACTAGCTTTACCTGCACCAAGGCCAGATTATCCAGCAGTGGGAGCACAGCAGACGGGAGTTGGAGGAGTCAGACCACCAGCTCATGGAGGATATCAGCAGAGACCACCATTGCCACCACAGGAAGCACTATTCCAGCAGGCTCGTCAACAGAGGGGTCCAGCTCAGGGACAAGGTCAGGCATTTGCATTGGCTGTTCAGGAAGAAGCTACTGCTGGAGAAGTTATAGCAGGTACCATTTTAGTAGCTTTATTACCTGCTGTAGCTTTATTTGATTCTGGAGCATCGCATTTATTCATAGCTGCTAGCTTCGTAGCCACCCATAGAGTAGCTACTGCACCACTTCCGAAGACTAAGAGAATTCTTACGGGAGGTGGAATTATACCGGTTAGTAATATCTGTAGATCATGTTCGATAGTAGTCTGTGGAAGAGAGATGCGAGCCCAATTTCTGATCTTTTCTATGCCTGACTATGATGTTGTACTTGGTATGGATTGGTTAAGTCAGTATCATGCGACTCTTGATTGTCGGCTTGGAAAGGTTACATTTAGACCGCCTGGACATTCAGAGTTTGAGTTTCTTCGGGGAGCTGTAGAGCAAGGTGTTCAGCCAACTCTTAGGGTATTATCTGTAGAAGGAGAGTCAGGTTACCCAAGAGTCATAACAGAGTTTGTGGATGTATTTCCCGATGATCTTCCAGGTTTACCACCTGATCGAGAAATAGAATTCACAATAGACTTAACTCCAGGAGCAGAGCCTATCACTGTCACGCCCCGATCTCCCGCAGGCAATCGGCCGTTCCCGCTAGGCGGGAATCACCCTCGCCAGCGCTCCCGCGGAACGATCGCTTAACCCATCCGGGCGTGATGCCGCACGAGCGTGAGCCACGCCCGTGCAAGGCCATGGTTCATTGGCTGGCGGCAAGAGTTCTAAGCCACAGAGTCGCACAGATTGTCCGAGTGCAGCGGAGTCATGAACGCATAGGCGATCGGTAACAGGTTTACTGAGTCGACAATATAGCGGAAGCATCGAAACAAGTAAAGTAATCTCTTTATTGATATGAAACATGTATTACAGGCGGCGTATAGCCGAGATTACAAGTCGCTCAAGCCTCTCTCTCTGAAACAGTAAAAGCGTGCCAAGTGACTACAACTGTGGAATGAATGTACAAGCGATGGTCAGACGATGTTCACAACTTATGTCTTGTATATGTGCTTCAGTCCCGGACGCACCGTTGCAAGGCTTCAGAGGGAATTCCTGGCCTTAGCACGCACGAAGGAGGCGTCCGCACCGCACGAGGTTCTTCCGCACCCTGCATATCAAACTGGTGGATTATCAGTACATTGAATGCACTGGTGGGGAAGCTACTCGCCCGCTCGACAAATCCAAACACGTAATACAGGTTCCGTGCACAACTATTAAGTTGTCTTTCTAGTTGCCTTAGGATCAGTTTCATGCAAACATTGAATAGCTTAACGTGTCGGGCAGTGCGCCGTGCGATGTTTGAGAAAACACGGCGAGACTTACCAACTTACCATTTCTCCTTCCCTATCTAAGGCAAACATGATTAATTCAAGCACGGGCAAGCATAAACATTCAGGAGGCATAGCATATGCAAACAGGAAGGTTCTTATAACATGATCGTTCAGGTGTTAAGTTATTCATTGATGCTATGCAATGACTCGCACGCGGATAGCCGCTAAGCGAGGATGACTTATCTATATGATAATTATCGCTGGCAAAGCCATAAAGGACGAGTTATAGTCACGGGATAGAAGATGCTATGCGACGCAAGTAGCGAGCCCCGCCACATGCCATCTTCATCCTCAATTCCAATTGACTAATCCATATGTTTCGTCCGGATCAGATCGGCCCCAGTGCCCCGGCGACCGTCCGCGAAACCTCCAAAACCTTGTGCACCAAGTTGTCCGCGACATGCAGGTCCATAGGGTTATCCCTTCTATATCCATTCCGTTCCATATCCATTCCATATCCATTCCATTCCATATCCATTCCATATCCATTCCATGTTCATATCGATCACGATTCAATCAATATCATATTTTTCATTATGAACATGCTTGGACAGGATCCGTTCAAACGTTGATGTGATCACAGTACTGTATTTATTTGCCTTGATGCATGCCCCTGGTTCGAGGATGTCTTGGTGACCTAACGGTCCCGGATACTTGTAGGTTCGTTCAGGCACGGAACGACTACGTAGTAGTCTTCCGGGGTTTGGATGAAAACATGGCAACATTCAAGCAGACAAGCATGCATTTCTAGAAACATAAGCAGGCACGTTGCTCGGACCCGAAGGTAAGCCGAGGGATAAAACCGTTAATGGACTTAGCATGCAAGGGTCTGAATATAAGCAGTATTTCATTTCCATGTTCTAGCAAGCAATACAGTTGGGATTATTCCCTTAGCTAGGTGCGTTAGACTTATTAGCATGCAGGGGGTGAATCACCTAGCGACTAGCATGAATATTCCAGATTTTATGTGCGCTGGGTAAGCAAAGACAAGTTCACCGTAGCCACCCACCTTAGCGATGATTCGCCTCGGTAGAGCGATACGTCTGAGCGAGCCTCTGAAAGTCCAAACCAGATTCCTGTAGGGACAAGTCTGGATATCCTTTGCTTCTTGATTGAGGCAAGGCGGGTCGGGACAGCTGCACTATTGCCGATTGAGTCGGCAGTCCGCTTGAGCGGAACAGGGTGTTACATCCTACCCAACTTAGAAAAAGTCTCGTCCTCGAGACTTACTGAAGACAAGCAGTAATCTAGGGTTGAGGCAATCCTAGACAAGTCGTTGTACTTGTTCAATTGGATATTCACTTGCACAAGCGTCGAAATCAGCATATCGCTTAGACTGGATCGTGCGCACTTTCGAAGTGCACTTCTAGCGTGAACACGTCAACCAGCTTAGTGATAGAGAAGTCTTAGCACTCGAGTTTCACCTTTTCCTAAGTCTTGGATGGTGCACTAGTTCAAGGCGTCCCTCGAATAGATACATTCAACCAAACTTAGAGTTAGTAAAAATCGGACAAGCTACTAGCGATACTCTCAAGGGTTCGCACAGGTTGGCTCAAAGGCCACTCGCAGCATACAACCAGGCAAGCAAGCATATCATTCAAAACGTATTTTGAAAGTATTTAGACTTATTGTTGGAACATCCCATCGAGGCATTGAGAGAGAGCGTGCACATAAACCATGAACGAGCTTTCGAAACAGAGATATCAAAATGAATTCCAAAGGCGTAGAAGTCAGGCTCTGATACCAACATGTCACGCCCCGATCTCCCGCAGGCAATCGGCCGTTCCCGCTAGGCGGGAATCACCCTCGCCAGCGCTCCCGCGGAACGATCGCTTAACCCATCCGGGCGTGATGCCGCACGAGCGTGAGCCACGCCCGTGCAAGACCATGGTTCATTGGCTGGCGACAAGAGTTCTAAGCCACAGAGTCGCACAGATTGTCCGAGTGCAGCGGAGTCATGAACGCATAGGCGATCGGTAACAGGTTCACTGAGTCGACAATATAGCGGAAGCATCGAAACAAGTAAAGTAATCTCTTTATTGATATGAAACATGTATTACAGGCGGCGTATAGCCGAGATTACAAGTCGCTCAAGCCTCTCTCTCTGAAACAGTAAAAGCGTGCCAAGTGGCTACAACTGTGGAATGAATGTACAGGCGATGGTCAGGCGATGTTCACAACTTATGTCTTGTATATGTGCTTCAGTCCCGGATGCACCGTTGCAAGGCTTCAGAGGGAACTCCTGGCCTTAGCACGTACGAAGGAGGCGTCCGCACCGCACGAGGTTCTCCCGCACCCTGCATATCAAACTGGTGGATTATCAGTACATTGAATGCACTGGTGGGGAAGCTACTCGCCCGCTCGACAAATCCAAACACGTAATACAGGTTCCGTGCACAACTATTAAGTTGTCTTTCTAGTTGCCTTAGGATCAGTTTTATGCAAACATTGAATAGCTTAACGTGTCGGACAGTGCGCCGTGCGATGTTTGAGGAAACACGGCGAGACTTACCAACTTACCATTTCTCCTTCCCTGTCCAAGGCAAACATGATTAATTCAAGCACGGGCTGTAACCTCCGATTTCCAATTTCCAAAATAATTAGATTTTTTAATTTATTTTAAAATATCAAGTTTTATAAAATATTTCTCCTTGAAATCTTTAATTGATTTTGAACGATGTTTGATTGTAGAAGGTAATTTAATAATCTTTTATAAAAATCCTTTTTTCCTAAATGACGATGTATTACAAAAAAATAAATAAATAAATAATAATATATATATTCCTCTAGTTTCAAATGTTTATTGGCTTGAAATCATAAAATTATTTATTGGATAAAATTAATTAAAGGACTAGTTGTTTCTTCAAAATAATTTTATATTTAATGGAATAGTAAATAAATAAATTACATAGCTTTCCTAAAATATTTTCTGAAATTATAATCTTTTCTTTTTAAATTTTTACAAGTTGCCATTTCCCATTCACTAGCCTTCACACCCTCATTTTTCCCACATGAGAAACCCTTTTATATTTAATTCTGGGCCATTCATTATTGGGCCAACCCGCAAACCCTTTATCCCACACCATCTCTCCCTATTTAAGTCCCTCATCACCATTCCCAAGAAACCCTAATCTCCAAATTTATTAGCTAGCCTCCACAAATTCCCACAAGCCAAAGCCACCACCATTTTTGTGTGCTCGTGTCCGTGTGTCCAGCATCACCGTGTCAGCCGTGATGGCCTCGGGTCCGACCCCGGGTGTCCCACCGTATCCATTCATTTTCTGGGTTCGGTTACAATACTACATCAGATTCCTGTGTCCACATCCGGACACGTCCACAGTGCATCGAGTCCCCGTGTCCATCCCGGACACGTCCCCCACAACAAACCCTCGTGTCCATCCCGGACACGTACCCAGACCCCGACACATCCCGAACCTGACCCTAACCCTAGACTCGAAGCCGCCGCCCGGAGCCGACGTCGTCGCCGCCGCCCCTCGAGCCAGATCCGCCGGTGGCCGCCCAGATCCGCCGATGTCTCCTCGAAGCCACCACCGCGTCGAGCCCTCCTCGAAGCCGCCTCACCCGCGTCGAGACCGCCGCTGGAACCAGACCGCCGGCCGCCTCCTCGAACCCAGCGCCGCCTCCTCGAACCGGACGCAGCCGCCTCGAATCGAGCGTCGCCTCGAGACGAGCGACGCCGCCGCCTCAGATCTGGAGCCGCTGCCGCCGCCGAGTTCGACGCCCTGCTCCGGCGAGACTCCTCCGCCGACGCCGGAAACGAAACCCACCGTGAGCCCTTCTCTCTTTCCTCTTCCCCTGTTCTTCTGTTGTAAAGTCACGGTTAGGAAAAGTAATAGTTTAAATAATATGTAATAGTTTAAATAAAATGTAATAGTTTAATTATTTGTAATTAGTTTAAGTTAAATTAATTTGTAATTAGTAATTCTAATTAGTTTTAGTAATTAATGGTTAAGTTAATGTAAAGTATATTAACTAGTTAATTAAATTATAATTTGTTTAGATAAAATCAATTAGTTTATTTATATTAATTATAATTATTCAGCTAATTAAGTTATTAATCGGTATTAAATTTATTAATCAGTTTAGTTAATATAATTAGTTAACTTATATTTAATTAGTTTAGTAATTATGTATAACTAGTTTATTAATTATATATATTAGTTTATTAATTATACATTTTAGTTTAGTATAAATATAATTAGTTTATTGTTTTTAAATGTATGAATTTAGTTATTATTATGTGTAAAAAAAAAGGGTTTGATTATGCAAAATATAATAATTTGTTGGGATTTATATTATTAAAAATATAGTTTCAATAATAAAAATAAGATAAAAATTGGTTATTTGGACTGGTAACTGAAATAACTAGAGATATATATATATGATGGCTTTTACATAAATTCTAGTTTTTATAAATAAACTTTTATTTGAAATTATTGTTCAAAATAATTTCGAAATGATTTATATACGTAAATACGTATTTTTAGTATATGTAATTAATTTAGTATCTATGTATATATATATTTTTAAGTATATGTATATAATTATTTTGGTATATATATATATGTATATATGTATATTCTAAAAATGTACTTTGCACACATATGTTATGGACGTACTTTGATATACATTAATATATAAATGTACGTATTTTAGTAAATATACAACTATAGCTAGTAATTTATATTGGTATATATATATATTTGATATATGCATATATTAGGTTAAATTCTTTTTAGTATGTATACAAGTATTATTTATTTTAAAGTATATTTTTTCATATATCTACTATTGTAGTTGATGGAAATTATAATATGATTAATTGGTAAATTACTAGGTGACCCTAGTTGACTAGTGCCATACCTGATAGAGCCCCTGAGTTCATGTATTTGTGATGTGTTAGTGTAGCACCTGATGCAAATGTTGTATTGATATATTTTAGGACTGTTGGATCCTCCAGACGATACTCTGGGACAGGACATTGGTATTACCAGCTAAGGACCCAAGGCGAGTACATTCTCTGATTAGTTTTTAATTTATGATATCTCCTATGTTCACTGTATCTAGTGTAAATATCCATATTCTTGACACATTGGTTACACGGATTGGTATACACGGATCTCGTCATGAGATGTTATTCCTTATTCATGGTGTAGCTTGTACAAGACTTGTTTTCCTTGTTATCTTGTGCATGTACAGACACTGATTCCCGGGGAGATTTGCTACCTTCCTAGGGATTCCCGTGCCATAGCGTACCATGATTGGATCTACTATACCAGTCGGGGGTTTGGGGAGTACTTTAGTGTAGATATGTGATCATACCCAACTTTATATGTACCATAGCTCACCCCATATCTCACGTCGGGTGCGGCCTGACCATTTACATGCTCCATAGCTATTACGTGTGATTAGCCTGATCTCTACATGCACCATAGCTAACCAACGGTTAGCCTGACTTTATATGAACCATAGCTAATCACATGTAACCAGCCTGATCAAGTTCCCAAGCCGATCACATGTTAAAGCTAGTACTCACGCACTTAGTCATAGGTTTCTTGTTCATTGACATATTGTTCTTTTCCTGCATTTACTTACAGTATTTCCAGTATTTCTCTCATTGTACATTTCTCGTACCTATACATGCATCTGGTATGTTTCCATCTAGAACTGCTACATAGTTTATGTCATTTATATAGAACTGCTATTTAGAGATGTACTTTGCTCCTTCCTGACTGGAAAATATTTTTCCAGACTGTGACCTTAGTAGACTGGTTTCCGACACACTTGGGGGATTGGATGTTACTGATTGCAGGTATGATTATTGTGTCATTAGACTTGTGTTGTATTCTTTTATTTCTTCATTTTCCTATCGTGCTGTAGTTGTGATTGAGTATTTCTAGATTTATTTTATGATATCCACATCTCCTTATGGAGTTGGATACTAGTGTGAGATTGTTTAGATAGTACTTGACCTAGACAGCGTTCTACCGCCGATGCTGCGGCGTAGGCTGGACGTACCCACGCTCTCGTGCCCCTAAACCGGGTGCGGGTCATGACACGTTTTAGTGGTGGCCCATGCAGGTCTGACTTCGCGAATTGTGCGATGTCGTAGTAATGTGGCATCCTTGTTATACTACTGCGTACCTGCTATAGGATATAGGACATAGGATACTAGGATGAGAGAGGATACTCAATCACAAATTCTTGAGAGATTCCTGGGACGACCCCTTGAGAATCTTATTATAATTTCCAATTTAAATCTTTTCCTTGTTTTCGTCCGCTCTCGCTTGTTGTTACTGAACTTGATTCTTGTTGAGCAGTTATTAAATTAAAGTCTTGGTATCATTATTGAGTTGATTCTTGTTGACCAGTTGTTAACTTTAATTCCTGGTATCGTTGTTGAGTTGATTTCAAACTGAGATGAATTTTACGGACTAAAATTTACGGTATCATCTGATGACATATATTGATGAGGACAGTGAGAAAGGTAAAAACGTCTGCTTTGGTTATGGAACCTAGAGTTTATCGCAGCCATATTAGCTGTCGTGACGAGAACGTAGGAACCTAACTTGGATGTACATACTTTAGTTATGAGATTTAGAGTTTCTCGCAGCCATACCGGTTGGCGTGGCGAGGATTCTAGATGACATGATTATAGGGTTGCATACCTTAGTTACGAAACCTGTCGTTTATCGCATCTATGCTTACTGGCGTGGCGAGAATTCTGAGTGTCATGATTTCGGATAGACGTGTATGATTATCAGGTTGTATCTTAAATTGGTTCTTAAAATATCATCTCAAGACTTATCTATTTCTGTTATTCCAGGACTTTGTTCCACCGCTTCTTTCTTTACTAGCAGTAAAGATACCTTCTGTCCTCAATTCAGTCTTTGAGCTCCTATTCCTTGAGGATTTCTTGTTAAGCATGGTAATTAGTGGCTTGTAATTTTGTCTTGTATTAGTATTGACTGTGTTGCTAGTGATTTGTAAGTGTTTTTTAGTTGGGCATGTGAGCAGTAGGCTTTAATCTAGAGTTAGCCCTTAGCATAGTACCTTGTACCAATGATTCTAGGAGTAGTGTCATTAGAGATTGAGAGTTAAGGAGAGTATAGAGTATCAGTGATAGTTCTCAGAGTTAGTATCAGAGCCAATTACCCGTCCTGGATAATCATGATGATGTAATTGAGTGATCTATGTAAATGATTTAGTATCCGGGAATTGTGTTAAGGATTTATGGAGCATGATGTCCAATTTGATGATTGATATCGGAAATGTTAAAGGTAAAGAAATGTATATGTATAAAGGGTTTAATGAGATGTCATAAGTAGAGAAATATCAGGATTAGTAATGGAAGTTGTGAAGCGTATCACGGATTAGTTAATAGGCTTTAAAGGATTGAAGGAAATACATATACAACCATCGAGATGAGGAACCATACACATACCCATGAGAGTTAAAAAAAAAAAAAAAAAAAAAACATGAGTGTTATAGAGGATACAGGTGATCATGAGTCTAATGAGCTTGATGAGATAATCCATTAATGCAGCTAGTGATATAATACCAAGAGTGCTAATGATTCTATATCGAGGATTAGTCAAGGATGACGTTAATAACAGTAAGCACTCTGTGTGTTGATAATTAGATGATATACCAATTGACATAAATTGAAATCATGAAAGAAAACACAGTTGATGATAACTTTGATCATTGGAGGTAATAGTGCAAGTGATTCGGGCAGTACAAATTTAGTACACAGTTCTAGACAATAGAGGTATTGAGTGCACCTTGAGTATCAGAGACCGTGAGCACTAATATGTAAATTTGAGGAGTTATAAATTAAAAGGTGGAAATGAATTTTAAATTTTCAGAATTTTTAAGGAGTTGAGATTTTATGTTGTTAAAATATGGAGGATTTAAATTTGATTCACTAAACATAGTTAAGGCTACCAAGATTTTAGAAGTGATTAAATTTTATTTCGATGTGAAGTATCTAAATTTGAGGAGGTATATGCATTTTATTTTAAGTTGATCGGGAAGTTAAACCTTGACGATTATTTTGAGGATTAATTTTTGGTAGATGAGAGATATGAATATTAATATATGATTAGTTGATATGGGTACCAGTGTACATGAATAGGAATTTGTTAGTGTGCTAGAGTTAAGTGTTTGTTAGAGATAGTAGACACTACAAGTAATATGTTAACATGATCCTTCTTCCTTCCTAATGTTCCTTTTCTTTCGTCTTTCGATTGATTGATTGATTTTCCTAGTACTGTGGTTCACATGCATGGTTTTCTTGTTAGAATATAACTAGTAGTACCCCCCTAACAGAGACTGAAATACCATGACAAAAGACACATGACCTATATTTTCTTAAATTGCATGGCTGTAGGTAGAGTTTTCTTAAACCATGATCATTGGGTTTTGACCATAGCAAAGATCTATGACAAGGTTATGACCGACAAAAGAGACAAGAGGATTAAATTTGTGGATGATCATTAAATTAAATAAAGAATTTAGGGGTTGTTATAACGGAGTTGATGGATCATTGATTTTATGGAAATCAAGGTATGATTGAAATTCGAGGACAAACATTAACTTAAAGGGAGAATTTAGAAATTTACAGAACCAAAAATTTAAGGATTTATTAATTTTAAGGAGGTCTTGATATGATTGAATTGATTATTAAAAATTTGAGAAATTTGAGAGATTATCATTTTATCTATTTGATTGCAAGATAGAAATTTTATATGAATGTTGCATTGAAGATTCTGGAAGCATCGCATCGTTGAGTATTTGAGGAAAAAGAAAAGCAGGAAATAAAATCGTAAATGGAATAGTGTCAAATTAAAATTCTTGGGATGAGGAGTTAGATTGGAATAAGCATCAATTGAATTTGAGTTAGATGATTGATGAGTGTTTAAAGTTAATTTTTGGGATGCAGATTTTTAAGTTTTATAAATATGCATTGATTGGATTTCAATTAAAAGGATTGGATAGTAAATTTTGTATTTAGCTATTTACTCAAAATTTGAGGAGATTATGATACGACTGGAATTCAATTAAGATATTGTGGATTTGAGTAGTAAGAATTTTACATTGGGATAATAAATTCAGAGGATGAAAAAAAAAAATTTAGTTCAAATTCGGAAACATTATACATGCGGATAGAGAAATATGGAATGAAATGAAACTCATGGTAAAGAATATTATAATATAATTGATTATGGGATCATATAATTGAAGGTCGTAAGGTAAGATCATGGTATATTGAGGTTGTGATCTAAATTAAAATCTTGACCATGACAGTAACATTTGAAACCGAAGAAAATAATCGAGGTATAGTTGATGCTAAGATAAACAAACTCGAATTTGATGATAAGGATTTTGGACATGTAATAAATTTTGATTCAGAAATTCTAAGATCTAATCTAATAAAGTTTGTGGAATTTGGAACTTTTATAGATATTAGTTAATGATGAATCACAAGATTGAGAAAAGTAAAATTACGAGGATAAAAAGGAAGGATTATTTTCCAGATGGTAGTAAAGACTATTTTTCCCTAGAAATTAAGAAAGGCGATTAGATGTCTCTTGATTACATTCTGAAGGATGTATTTAAGTTTCTTAAATCAAATTGTCGACCGTATCTTTCGAATTAGCTATAACTTTCATGTCTATATCATTCATTATACTGGGTCTTCCTTGGTTTAGTTACTTTGAAAAGGTAACGTGCATTATTCCAATTATCTGTTTTTTGTGATCGTGTCTACTTCCCAAAACCTAAACTTTCTAGAGGATTCAAGGCCGAGCCATGATTCCTTCAAGTTATTCCTGTCTTAAACCATATTTTCTTTTCCTTCATGTTTTCTTCTGTTTGGTAAATATTCTCCTTATAGAAATATTTTTTTCAATGATATATTCATCGTTATGAAAAAAAAAAAAAAAAAAAAATTTCTATCCTAGTCATCCCTAAAATTTCGAGGACGAAATTTTTCTAAGGTGGATAGACTTGTAACCTCCGATTTCCAATTTCCAAAATAATTAGATTTTTTAATTTATTTTAAAATATCAAGTTTTATAAAATATTTCTCCTTGAAATCTTTAATTGATTTTGAACGATGTTTGATTGTAGAAGGTAATTTAATAATCTTTTATAAAAATCCTTTTTTCCTAAATGACGATGTATTACAAAAAAATAAATAAATAAATAATAATATATATATTCCTCTAGTTTCAAATGTTTATTGGCTTGAAATCATAAAATTATTTATTGGATAAAATTAATTAAAGGACTAGTTGTTTCTTCAAAATAATTTTATATTTAATGGAATAGTAAATAAATAAATTACATAGCTTTCCTAAAATATTTTCTGAAATTATAATCTTTTCTTTTTAAATTTTTACAAGTTGCCATTTCCCATTCACTAGCCTTCACACCCTCATTTTTCCCACATGAGAAACCCTTTTATATTTAATTCTGGGCCATTCATTATTGGGCCAACCCGCAAACCCTTTATCCCACACCATCTCTCCCTATTTAAGTCCCTCATCACCATTCCCAAGAAACCCTAATCTCCAAATTTATTAGCTAGCCTCCACAAATTTCCACAAGCCAAAGCCACCACCATTTTTGTGTGCTCGTGTCCGTGTGTCCAGCATCACCGTGTCAGCCGTGATGGCCTCGGGTCCGACCCCGGGTGTCCCACCGTATCCATTCATTTTCTGGGTTCGGTTATAATACTACATCAGATTCCTGTGTCCACACCCGGACACGTCCACAGTGCATCGAGTCCCCGTGTCCATCCCGGACACGTCCCCCACAACAAACCCTCGTGTCCATCCCGGACACGTACCCAGACCCCGACACATCCCGAACCTGACCCTAACCCTAGACTCGAAGCCGCCGCCCGGAGCCGACGTCGTCGCCGCCGCCCCTCGAGCCAGATCCGCCGGTGGCCGCCCAGATCCGCCGACGTCTCCTCGAAGCCACCACCGCGTCGAGCCCTCCTCGAAGCCACCTCACACGCGTCGAGACCGCCGCTGGAACCAGACCGCCGGCCGCCTCCTCGAACCCAGCGCCGCCTCCTCGAACCGGACGCAGCCGCCTCGAATCGAGCGTCGCCTCGAGACGAGCGACGCCGCCGCCTCAGATCTGGAGCCGCTGCCGCCGCCGAGTTCGACGCCCTGCTCCGGCGAGACTCCTCCGCCGACGCCGGAAACGAAACCCACCGTGAGCCCTTCTCTCTTTCCTCTTCCCCTGTTCTTCTGTTGTAAAGTCACGGTTAGGAAAAGTAATAGTTTAAATAATATGTAATAGTTTAAATAAAATGTAATAGTTTAATTATTTGTAATTAGTTTAAGTTAAATTAATTTGTAATTAGTAATTCTAATTAGTTTTAGTAATTAATGGTTAAGTTAATGTAAAGTATATTAACTAGTTAATTAAATTATAATTTGTTTAGATAAAATCAATTAGTTTATTTATATTAATTATAATTATTCAGCTAATTAAGTTATTAATCGGTATTAAATTTATTAATCAGTTTAGTTAATATAATTAGTTAACTTATATTTAATTAGTTTAGTAATTATGTATAACTAGTTTATTAATTATATATATTAGTTTATTAATTATACATTTTAGTTTAGTATAAATATAATTAGTTTATTGTTTTTAAATGTATGAATTTAGTTATTATTATGTGTAAAAAAAAGGGTTTGATTATGCAAAATATAATAATTTGTTGGGATTTATATTATTAAAAATATAGTTTCAATAATAAAAATAAGATAAAAATTGGTTATTTGGACTGGTAACTGAAATAACTAGAGATATATATATATGATGGCTTTTACATAAATTCTAGTTTTTATAAATAAACTTTTATTTGAAATTATTGTTCAAAATAATTTCAAAATAATTTATATACGTAAATACGTATTTTTAGTATATGTAATTAATTTAGTATCTATGTATATATATATATTTTTAAGTATATGTATATAATTATTTTGGTATATATATATATATGTATATATGTATATTCTAAAAATGTACTTTGCACACATATGTTATGGACGTACTTTGATATACGTTAATATATAAATGTACGTATTTTAGTAAATATACAACTATAGCTAGTAATTTATATTGGTATATATATATATATTTGATATATGCATATATTAGGTTAAATTCTTTTTAGTATGTATACAAGTATTATTTATTTTAAAGTATATTTTTTCATATATCTACTATTGTAGTTGATGGAAATTATAATATGATTAATTGGTAAATTACTAGGTGACCCTAGTTGACTAGTGCCATACCTGATAGAGCCCCTGAGTTCATGTATTTGTGATGTGTTAGTGTAGCACCTGATGCAAATGTTGTATTGATATATTTTAGGACTGTTGGATCCTCCAGACGATACTCTGGGACAGGACATTGGTATTACCAGCTAAGGACCCAAGGCGAGTACATTCTCTGATTAGTTTCTAATTTATGATATCTCCTATGTTCACTGTATCTAGTGTAAATATCCATGTTCTTGACACATTGGTTACACGGATTGGTATACACGGATCTCGTCATGAGATGTTATTCCTTATTCATGGTGTAGCTTGTACAAGACTTGTTTTCCTTGTTATCTTGTGCATGTACAGACACTGATTCCCGGGGAGATTTGCTACCTTCCTAGGGAATCCCGTGCCATAGCATACCATGATTGGATCTACTATACCAGTCGGGGGTTTGGGGAGTACTTTAGTGTAGATATGTGATCATACCCAACTTTATATGTACCATAGCTCACCCCACATCTCACGTCGGGTGCGGCCTGACCATTTACATGCTCCATAGCTGTTACGTGTGATTAGCCTGATCTCTACATGCACCATAGCTAACCAACGGTTAGCCTGACTTTATATGAACCATAGCTAATCACATGTAACCAGCCTGATCAAGTTCCCAAGCCGATCACATGTTAAAGCTAGTACTCACGCACTTAGTCATAGGTTTCTTGCTCATTGACATATTGTTCTTTTCCTGCATTTACTTACAGTATTTCCAGTATTTCTCTCATTGTACATTTCTCGTACCTATACATGCATCTGGTATGTTTCCATCTAGAACTGCTACATAGTTTATGTCATTTATATAGAACTGCTATTTAGAGATGTACTTTGCTCCTTCCTGACTGGAAAATATTTTTCCAGACTGTGACCTTAGTAGACTGGTTTCCGACACACTTGGGGGATTGGATGTTACTGATTGCAGGTATGATTATTGTGTCATTAGACTTGTGTTGTATTCTTTTATTTCTTCATTTTCCTATCGTGCTGTAGTTGTGATTGAGTATTTCTAGATTTATTTTATGATATCCACGTCTCCTTATGGAGTTGGATACTAGTGTGAGATTGTTTAGATAGTACTTGACCTAGACAGCGTTCTACCGCCGATGCTGCGGCGTAGGCTGGACGTACCCACGCTCTCGTGCCCCTAAACCGGGTGCGGGTCGTGACACGGGCAAGCATAAACATTCAGGAGGCATAGCATATGCAAACAGGAAGGTTCTTATAACATGATCGTTCAGGTGTTAAGTTATTCATTGATGCTATGCAATGACTCGCACGCGGATAGCCGCTAAGCGAGGATGACTTATCTATATGACAATTGTCGCTGGCAAAGCCATAAAGGACGAGTTATAGTCACGGGATAGAAGATGCTATGTGACGCAAGTAGCGAGCCCCGCCACATGCCATCTTCATCCTCAATTCTAATTGACTAATCCATATGTTTCGTCCGGATCAGATCGGCCCCAGTGCCCCGGCGACCGTCCGCAAAATCTCCAAAACCTTGTGCACCAAGTTGTCCGTAATATGCAGGTCCATAGGGTTATCCCTTCTATATCCATTCCGTTCCATATCCATTCCATATCCATTCCATTCCATATCCATTCCATATCCATTCCATGTTCATATCGATCACGATTCAATCAATATCATATTTTCCATTATGAACATGCTTGGACAGGATCCGTTCAAACGTTGATGTGATCACAGTACAGTATTTATTTGCCTTGATGCATGCCCCTGGTTCGGGGATGCCTTGGTGACCTAACGGTCCCGGATACTTGCAGGTTCGTTCAGGCACGGAACGACTACGTAGTAGTCTTCCGGGGTTTGGATGAAAACATGGCAACATTCAAGCAGACAAGCATGCGTTTCTAGAAATATAAGCAGGCACGTTGCTCGGACCCGAAGGTAAGCCGAGGGATAAAACCGTTAATGGACTTAGCATGCAAGGGTCTGAATATAAGCAGTATTTTATTTCCATGTTCTAGCAAGCAATACAGTTGGGATTATTCCCTTAGCTAGGTGCGTTAGACTTATTAGCATGCAGGGGGTGAATCACCTAGCGACTAGCATGAATATTCCAGATTTTATGTGCGCTGGGTAAGCAAAGACAAGTTCACCGTAGCCACCCACCTTAGCGTTGATTCGCCTCGGTAGAGCGATACGTCTGAGCGAGCCTCTGAAAGTCCAAACCGGATTCCTGTAGGGACAAGTCTGGATATCCTTTGCTTCTTGATTGAGGCAAGGCGGGTCGGGACAGCTGCACTATTGCCGATTGAGTCGGCAGTCCGCTTGAGCGGAACAGGGTGTTACAATCACTTCATCAGTATATCGGCTAGCACCTAAGGACTTAGTGGAGTTGAAGAATCAAGTTGATGATCTTCTGGAAAAGGGTTTCATCCGGCCCAGTGTTTCACCTTGGGGAGCACCCATACTTTTTGTACCGAAGATGGATGGAACAGTTCGCCTGTGTATTGATTACAGGGCATTAAACGCTGTGACCATTAAGAACCGGTATTCCTTGCCACGCATTGATGACTTATTTGATCAATTGAGTGGAGCTAGGGTATTCTCGAAGATTGACCTTAGATCCGGTTATCACCAGATTAGAGTGAGGAAGGAAGATATCCCGAAGACAGCCTTCAGGACCAAGTATGGACACTATGAGTTCTTAGTAATGCCGTTTGGTTTAACCAACGCGCCTGCTGTGTTCATGAGCTTGATGAACCGAGTTTTCCATCAGTACTTGGATAAATTTGTGGTTGTGTTTATTGATGATATTCTGGTATATTCCCAAAAGCCACGAAGAGCACGAGGAGCATCTCAGAATCGTGCTAGAGACGTTGAGGCAGGAGAAGCTATATGCTAAACTCAGTAAATATGAGTTTTATATGGATAAGGTGCCTTTCTTAGGACATATTATCTCAGAAGAAGGCCTGTCAGTTGATCCAGAGAAGGTTGCTGCCATTGAGACTTGGCCTACACCAACATCAGTTGCTGAAGTGAGAAGTTTTCTAGGACTTGCTGGATATTACAGAAGGTTCGTAGAAAATTTCTCAAGGATTGCGAAGCCGATGATGAAGTTGAAACGAAAAGATCAGGAGTTTGCATGGACAGAAGAATGTCAGAAGGCCTTTGAAGAATTGAAGAGGCGTCTAACCACAGTACAAGTCTTGACTCTTCCTTCAGGGTCAGGAGGTTTTGTTGTTTATAGCGATGCGTCAAGTAGTGGCCTAGGATGTGTTTTGATGCAACATGGCAAAGTTATTGCTTATGCATCGAGACAGTTGAAGGTCCATGAGAAGAACTACCCAACGCATGATCTGGAGCTAGCTGCAGTAATATTTGCATTGAAGATTTGGAGGCACTATCTTTACGGAGAGAAGGTGAAAATCTTCACTGATCACAAAAGTCTGAAGTATGTATATACTCAAAAGGAGCTTAACATGAGGCAAAGATGCTGTCTTGAGTTGATGGTGGACTTTGATATAGATCTGCAGTACCACTCAGGGAAGGCGAATATAGTAGCAGACGCACTCAGTAGGAAGCCTACGGCTTATTTCTTGATGATGCAGCCTGAGCTATTGAAAGATCTACAGGAGCTCCAGATAGAGGTTATTCTACCAAGACAGAGTGTCTTGCTGGCTAATCTGGTGTCACGACCCGCACCCGGTTATTCGGGCACGAGTGCGTGGGCACGTCCAGCCTACGCCGCAGTGTCGGCGGTAGTACGCTGTCTAGGTCGTCATCACAGGTAATTTTAAATCTATCTTATCCACAATAAATAGACAAGGAAAGTAACAGGAAATAGGAATGCTAACTTTTATAAAACAAATTGTGACAACAGATCCATAGTTAATACAAGGCAGAAGATAAATCGGGGACAAACCCGAGTATATGCTGAAAGGAAATAAATAAGCAGCTACTGCTAACTAATTTGCAGAAATAGCCTCCTGGGTGGGAACTGGCTCCTCATATGGGTCACCTGCTAACTCATAGTGGCCACAATAGGTGGGGGCATAGTTCTCATCATCGCCTAAAATAACGGATCCAGTCAGGAAAGGAGCAAAGTACACAATGCACAACAAGATTAGACTAAATATTTATGACAATTAACTAGAGTATCATATTGAGAAAGTTTGCATAAAAGAAACATCCATCTCAGAGTTAATGCTATAAACAGGAATATGAGAAAACAGGGATAAATAAGACAGGAAATGAAACTTCAACAGTCAGCAAGAACTATACAAGACCAGAAGCTATCTGTGTGAACTTGTGTTTATTTTAGAATACATAGTTGGCATATAGGGGTTTATAAGGCTAATCCGGCCGTCATAGATGGCTATTAAATAATGAATAATCAAGATCCGGCTGAGGGTACAGTCGCGCACCAACAGCTATTAAACATGATAGGGGGAAAGGTAAACTACATGCCTTCTAGTATTCTTCCACCCGACATGAAAAGCAAGACATGAAATACAGTATCCAAGACATAAAATCCAGTGTTCTATACTACGTGTAATCATCAAGGGTACTAGTAGAGCAGGGAATTAATTATCACAATATAAAGATTTAAACTTGAAGTGCAGGTACTTGCCTGTTGTTTGGATCCAGTTAATTGTATTTCGGGGAAATATTCCAGAGATGAGTCCAAATGCTGAAATAGACATTACCATCATGCTCAAAAGATGCCAAATAGCTAGAAATGCCTGTCCTTGGGTCCAATTTGGAGACAAGGGCAAAAATGGCAGTTTCGGGTCAAAACGGGGTCCGCCGGTGGGCCCGCTTTGCACCAAAAAACGTGTCCGAGTCAACGGTCTCCGAAATCACCAAACTTAGTGTCAACAGGTCAGGAACGCTGATACGAACCCAACGGAACTCCCAGAATTGGATTCCGATGAGCCGATCACAAAATCGTTCGTCGAGCGGGACCTATGGGGCCCACGACACGCGATTTCGTTAACGTTCTCAGAATCGAACCAAGCTTGACCCACAGGACCAGCGTATCACTACGAGTCCGATAGCGCAAGTTTCGTCTCGATCCGACGAGTGTACAAGAAGTTAGGGCGAATTATAGAAAAGTCGGATACGGGGCGATGTTCGCGGATACGCGTTGATTTCGGTGTGCACGCACACCCGAATCAGCTTTCGCGAATTCTCACACGTCCGTATCGACGGTGCGCACGTATCTGTGAAGACCGCACGCGACCAAGTCGTCCCGTTTGGCGGGGCGTACTCAGTTCCGGGGTGAAACATGGTCTGGTTTTTCCTGTTTTTGGATCGCGGTGTGCGATCACCACAGGACGCGATGCCCCGAGCGGTTTGTCCGGGCACCGAGAGGGTCATACAGGCTTCACAACGCAATTTACGGAATTGAAAACGGAGATACATGGTGCAAGATACGAGTACCAGAACGAGGCTCGAGAAAAGGGACTTTTTGTGTCCGTGTCGTGTCCGACACGACACAAAGAAATTGGGAATTAGGGTTAGGGTTAGGGTTTCTGGATCTTGGCCGGTGGCGGCGGTTTGGGCGGCGGAGGAGGGCCGGGGTTGCGTCGCCGGGCTCGGGGGCTCTGCGGGGAGGTACGGCGAGGCGGCTGGGGGCTCGTCGGCGGCGGATGGTGTCGTCGGCGGCTGCTGCGGCCTCTGCTGCTGTGCTGCGTCGACGAGGGAAGCCGGAGGCAGCGCTCGAGGAGGGGAGAAGGGAGGAGGACGGCGACGTCGGGGCTGTACGGGGCTCAAGCTGCGGCACGGCGGCGAGTGGGGGCGGTTAGGGGAGATGGTGGCCGGAGGGGAGAGGGTTCTCGGGCTTTATAGGGGAGAGGGGCGGTTAGGGGGGCCGAGCCAGGCGGAGAGGGAAGAGGACGTGGCCGCGGAGGGCGGGGCGAGCCGGGTGGAGCGGGGACGTGGCGCGGCTGGCGCGGGCGGCGGCGCCGGACGCGGGGCAGCGCGGGTCGTGCGGGGTGAGGGCTGGGGTGTGGGTGCGGGTGACGGGTGGCGGGTCGGGTTCGGGTGGACCCGCCCGACCCGCTAAGGATGGCTGGGCTGGGTTGGGCTTCGGCCTACTGGGCCGGTCCACTGGGCCGGGCCGGCCCAAGAAAAAATAAAATAAAAATATTAATAATAATAATAATAATTTAATAAAATCATTTAATTAATAATTAATTAATAAAAATAGTTTTTAGGTATTTAAAAATAGGTCTAAGGCCCAAAAAATCCAAAAAAATTACCCTAAGTCCAGTTTTTCATTTTACACCCAAAAATGTTATTTCCATAATATTTTAATATTATTTATTAATAAATAAAAATCATTTAATAATTTAGAATCCCTGATTTTAATTACAGAAAATCCCCAGAAAATTCCAGAAAATTGCGAAAAATCCCAAATTAAAATTTTTGCAAAATCTGGGGGTTTACAATCTACCCAACTTATAAAAATTTCGTCCTCGAAATTTAAAATTAAACCATAATCTGTTAACCCTTCATGTACATAGGGCAAGTCGATCGCCATCTCTTTGCGATAATTAAAAGCCTAATCATATCCACTGCAATCACTTCAAAGTTTAAGATGACTACTTGTTCCCATCAAGAATTCAACCTATGGCTATTACTTCTTACTTCCTCAAATTACCCACAGGCAGATTTTAGACTAAGTCCATATAGCATATTCCAGATTTGCACGTGCTTATGAATTTACCTCACGATCGTAATTTCTTCTGGAAGTAATTCGAGTCCATTAGTATTCCCATTCACTTGTATGCTTCAACTTTTTAAATTTCATTCATCTCCTCAATAATCCAACTAGTTAGTCCAACCATCAAATTTTAATTTGTAATTCAAATCATCAAGTTGAAAAATAATTTAAGTGTAGTCCACCACTGTTCAAGTCTGAATCATATATCCCCTAAATTCAAATTGACGATTTTACTTTCATTATTCAAGATTTAAATCATGTATCCAAGATACAACTTATTGGGTCCTCGATATCAATTCATTAATCATTTTAGTCACTCCTCTAAATTTTCAAAATTATAATGGCTTGCTTCTTCCAATCTGACCTTACTCGGTCACGATCCAAAGGACATTCCTCTCGAGTTGACAAATGCATAGCTACCCAACTTAGAGTTTACCCATTCATCACAAAAGACTATATACCTTAAGAAAAATATTCCTTAATATGCTTACCTACGTCATTCAATCCTCGAACTTCAACGCCGATCATGTCACATATGATATGTCCTCAATTACGAAAGTTTAATCCCCAAGTATGTGATCGGCGTATGTGGCATATCTAGTACTACCTATGTACTAACTTATACCAGGCACGAGATTTCGTCTTTCCGAAATAAGGGAAGACGAAGATCAATAATAAAGAGTTCAAGGGTGGGGTAATAGAAAAGAAATATCGGGGTCAATGCGTTTTAAAGTATTCAGGTGGGAATTGTCAAGTGATTGTGGATTGAATCCTATCTCGGTAATTCCTATTCACATGCTCGTATTAATACAGTTATGTAATCGATACGATATGCTCGGACATATCTAGAGGGCAACGAGTCAACTATATATCTCAATCTACGTAAAGTATTATTTTGAAGGGCGAATCAAGCGCACTATGGTTGATCAGACCGTAATACACTGATTCTGAAATGTATCATTGTGGGCCTCCCCAATAATACACTTGTCATGAACAAGCTCGATAAAGAGTAAGCTTGCAAAACTAGGCTATAAAATAGCAGCATAAATCAAGTAAATCAAAATTTAGTGCACTAGATGATGATGAAAGGAGGTACAAATTATTTAAACACACAAAACAACCTACAATAAGCTCAGTAACAAAGGATTCTACAATCTCCACAGTTATCCAACAAAAGCATTTATTAGCAAGTTTAAAATTACTAGGTTGGGGCTGAGGTCACGAACCAATAGGCACAAGCTAAAACAATACTAGAAAATAGTATTTACGAATCACTTACGCGCATTAGTTACTCTAAGAGTCTGCAAGTTCTCCATGGTCATCGTCTAAGCTTGTCCGTGTTCTTGAGGTGGTGCCCTCTGCTGCGCTGCTGGGGCCTGGCCTGAACTGGAACTTTTGTGCAGTTGTGCGTCTTTGAGCAGCAGGACAGTCCTTCATTTGATGTGTTGCTGATCCACAATATAGACAGGCACCTAGTCTTTTTCTACAATCCTGCCAAATATGACCTTGTTTTCGACAATAGCCACAAGTGTGAGCTTGTTGGTTCTGTCCTTGAGTTGGATTCATCCGTGGTCGCTTTACAGCTTTTTCCTGTTCTGCTTGGTCTGGTGCTAACGCAGACGTCCGCTTCCGGCTGGACTCGATCCTTGTGGTGCACTCCACAGGTCGCGCTGCAGTAAGAACGTCCTCGTCGAAGGTAATTGCATTTGAACTGCTTGGCTTCCGTGACTCCGAGCTAATTCTGTCGATGAAGTTCTCCGCTTGGTTTTGCTGAGTTTCTTCTTGAACCTTCTGATAGGCTTGCATCATTATGTAGAACATGCGGAACATCTGCTGTTCGTCCATAGGCGGTCTCGGTGGGAAGGAAGGCATCGGTGGAATAGGCTGTGTCGAGGGTGGAACGCCATCTTGACGGATTATTGAGGCAGGCTGACTTGCTTGACTGCCTTGTGATGATTGGCCTTCACCGACTGGTATCACATCGTCTTCTTGGGTAACCATAACGGTTTGTGGTGTTTCTGCATGAGCCTCGTTGCTGGCTTGTGGGTCCATTTCCCTGTATCCAAAATAACCAATAAGAGGCGCACCGGAATCAAGGCAAGATGCAAGTTCAAATTAGTTCGAATACGATACAGATATCAAAGACGATTCAAGCAAGTGGATGAGATCCTATAAACTTATCCTAGCTTTATTGCAGGCCTGTTCGGTCCCTGAGTTAAAACCGAACAATTTAGTCGTTGGACCTACATGGGCCACCACAAAAACGTGTCACGACCCGCACCCGGTTATTCGGGCACGAGTGCGTGGGCACGTCCAGCCTACGCCGCAGTGTCGGCGGTAGTACGCTGTCTAGGTCGTCATCACAGGTAATTTTAAATCTATCTCATCCACAATAAATAGACAAGGAAAGTAACAAGAAATAGGAATGCTAACTTTTATAAAACAAATTGTGACAACAGATCCATAGTTAATACAAGGCAGAAGATAAATCGGGGACAAACCCGAGTATATGCTGAAAGGAAATAAATAAGCAGCTACTGCTAACTACTCTGCAAAAATAGCCTCCTGGGTGGGAACTGGCTCCTCATATGGGTCACCTGCTAACTCATAGTGGCCACAATAGGTGGGGGCATAGTTCTCATCATCGCCTAAAATAACGGATCCAGTCAGGAAAGGAGCAAAGTACACAATGCACAACAAGATATGACTAAATATTTATGACAATTAACTTGAGTATCATATTGAGAAAGTTTGCATAAAAGAAACATCCATCTCAGAGTTAATGCTATAAACAGGAATATGAGAAAACAGGGATAAATAAGACAGGAAATGAAACTTCAACAGTCAGCAAGAACTATACAAGACCAGAAGCTATCTGTGTGAACTTGTGTTTATTTTAGAATACATAGTTGGCATATAGGGGTTTATAAGGCTAATCCAGCCATCATAGACGGCTATTAAACAATGAATAATCGAGATCCGGCTGAGGGTACAGTCGCACACCAACAGCTATTAAACATGATAGGGGGAAAGGTAAACTACATGCCTTCTTGTATTCTTTCACCCGACATAAAAAGCAAGACATGAAATACAGTATCCATGACATAAAATCCAGTGTTCTATACTACGTGTAATCATCAAGGGTACTAGTAGAGCAGGGAATTAATTATCACAATATAAAGATTTAAACTTGAAGTGCAGGTACTTGCGTGTTGTTTGGATCAAGTTAATTGTACTTCGGGGAAATATTCCAGAGATGAGTCCAAATGCTGAAATAGACATTACCATCACGCTCAGAAGATGCCAAATAGCTAGAAACGCCTATCCTTGGGTCCAATTTGGAGACAAGGGCAAAAACGGCAGTTTCGGGTCAAAACGGGGTCCGCTGGTAGGCCCGCTTTGCACCGAAAAATGTGTCCGGGTCAACGGTCTCCGAAATCACCAAACTTAGTGTCAACAGGTCAGGAACGCTGATACAAACCCAACGGAACTCCCAGAATTGGATTCCGATGAGCCGATCACAAAATCGTCCGTCGAGCGGGACCTGTGGGGCCCACGACACGCGATTTCGTTAACGTTCTCAGAATCGAACCAAACTTGACCCACAGGACCAGCGTATCGCTACGAGTCCGATGGCGCAAGTTTCGTCTCGATCCGACGAGTGTACAAGAAGTTAGGGCAAATTGTAGAAAAGTCGGATACGGGGCGATGTCCGCGGATACGCGTTGATTCCGGTGTGCACGCACACCCGAATCAGCTTCCGTGAATTCTCACACGTTCGTATCGACGGTGCGCACGTATCTGTGAAGACCGCACGCGACCAAGTCATCCCGTTTGGCGGGGCGTACTCAGTTCCGGGGTGAAACAGGGTCTGGTTTTTCCTGTTTTTGGATCGCGGTGTGCGATCACCACAGGACGCGATGCCCCGAGCGGTTTATCCGGGCACCGAGAGGGTCATACAGGCTTCACAACGCAATTTACGAAATTAAAAACGGAGATACAGGGTGCAAGATACGAGTACCTGAACGAGGCTCGAGAAACAGGGACTTTTTGTGTCCGTGTCGTGTCCGACACGACACAAAGAAATTGGGAACTAGGGTTAGGGTTAGGGTTTCTGGATCTTGGCCGGAGGCGGCGGTTTGGGCGGCGGAGGAGGGCCGGGGTTGCATCGCCGGGCTCAGGGGCTCTGCGGGGAGGTACGGCGAGGCGGCTGGGGGCTCGTCGGCGGCGGATGGTGTCGTCGGCGGCTGCTGCGGCCTCTGCTGCTGTGCTGCGTCGACGAGGGGAGCCGGAGGCGGCGCTCGAGGAGGGGAAAAGGGAGGAGGACGGCGACGTCGGGGCTGTACGGGGCTCAGGCGGCGGCACGGCGGCGAGTGGGGGCGGTTAGGGGAGATGGTGGCCGGAGGGGAGAGGGTTCTCGGGCTTTATAGGGGAGAGGGGCGGTTAGGGGGGCCGAGCCAGGCGGAGAGGGAAGAGGACGTGGCAGCGGAGGGCGGGGCGAGCCGGGTGGAGCGGGGACGTGGCACGGCGGGCGCAGGCGGCGGCGCCGGACGCGGGGCAGCGCGGGTCGTGCGGGGTGAGGGCTGGGGTGCGGGTGCGGGTGACGGGTGGCGGGTCGGGTTCGGGTGGACCCGCCCGACCCGCTAAGGATGGTTGGGCTGGGTTGGGCTTCGGCCTACTGGGCCGGTCCACTGGGCCGGGCCGGCCCAAGAAAAAAAATAATAATAATAAAAATTTAATAAAATCATTTAATTAATAATTAATTAATAAAAATAGTTTTTAGGTATTTAAAAATAGGTCTGAGGCCCAAAAAATCCAGAAAAATTACCCTAAGTCCAGTTTTTCATTTTACACCCAAAAATATTATTTTCATAATATTTTAATATTATTTATTAACAATTAAAAATCATTTAATAATTTAGAATCCCTGATTTTAATTACAGAAAATTCTAGAAAATTGGGAAAAATCCCAAATTAAAATTCTTGCAAAATATGGGGGTTTACATCTGGAAGTGAAGTCATCGCTTATGGAAAGGATTAAAGAAGCTTTGCCTGCTGATGCTAGATTTTGAAGACTCAAAGAGAAGACAGAAGCAGGCATGCAGACCGAACTTCGCATACATGAGGATGGGACATTAAGGTGCGGAGATCGCCTATATGTTCCAAATGGAGAATTGAGACAGGAGTTAATGACTGAAGCACATAGCTCCATATACTCTGTTCATCCAGGAGGAACAAAGATGTACCGAGATCTAAGGCAGTATTATTGGTGGCATGGAATGAAGAGGGAGATTGCAAGATTTGTGGTTAAATATTTAGTCTGCCAACAAGTGAAAGCAGAGCATCAGAGGACTGCAGGAATATTGCAGTCGCTTCCCATACCAGAATGGAAGTGGGAACATATCACCATGGATTTCGTCACAGGATTCCTAAGGAGCCCCAGCGGAAGAGATGCGGTATGGGTTATCGTGGATCAACTCACTAAATCGGCACATTTCTTACCGTTTAGATTTGGACAGTCCACAGAGGTACTAGCCGACATATATATGCGACAAATTGTAAGATTGCATGGAGTGCCGGTTAGTATTGTATCAGATCGAGACTCGAGATTTACATCTCATTTCTGGCGAAGCATGCAAGAGAGTCTTGGCACCAGACTCAAATTCAGCACTGCCTATCATCCACAGACAGATGGTCAATCAGAACGTACAATCCAGATGCAAGCTGATTCGGATGTGCGTGCACACCGGAATCAGTGCGTATCTGCGGACAACGCCCCGTATCTGACTTTTCTGTATGTCGCTGTAACTTAGTGTACACATGTCGGATAGAGACGAAACTTACGCCATCAGACTCATATCAATACGCTGGTCCTGTGAGCCAAGTTTGGTTCGATTCTGAGAACGTTGACAAAATAGCGTATCGTGGGCCCCACAGGCTCTACTTGACGGGCGATTTTGAGAACGGCTCATCGGAATCCAATTCTGGAAGTTCCGTTGGGTTCGTATCATCGTTCCTGACTTGTTGACACTAAGTTGGACAAATTTGGAGACCTTTGACCCAGACCCGGTTTTTGGTGCAAAGCGGCCCACATATGGACCCCGCTTTGTCCAGGAAATATCATTTTTGCCCTTGTGTCCAAACTGGACATAAGGACAGGCGTTTCTAGCTATTTCCTATTTTCTGAGACTGTTGGTAATGTTCATTTCAGCTTTTGGAGGAGTATTTATGGAACCCACGGATACAGGGACCGCTACTGGTTTTCCAACTCCAGGCAAGTGTACCTTGCCAAATTGTGTAGTATTAATGTTTATTTCTTTGCTTATTTACATTGTTGATCATGCTTAAACCTAGGACCGTATGACCTACTTAGCGTCCGATTAATAGTCGGGTGCCAACCCCGTATGCGGAGTTGTGTACGTCATTTAGAGATGGACATTCGAAACCCTTTACATTCTTGTACTTGTTGTATCAAGTACATTATAACCTAGGACACTTGACACCATACATATGACAGAATCTTTCTGAGATATTCAAGGTGATTTTGTGTAGGATACAGGATGGACATAGACATTATATTCTTAGAAATTATGACTTGTTGCATTAGCTATGATCTCATGTGACATGGACATGAGACGTTATGGACATGAGACGTGTGGTTACATTGGGTAGGGAGAGACACACAGGCTATAGGCTGTTATATATATATATATATACTACTATTGTGAGGTTGTAGACTCTCGAGCAGAGCTAGACCCATTACTTGTTATTACTGCTACCGGCTCCCCGACACAGAGCTTGTAGCGATTTCAGCCTGAGTACTAGTGATGCTCTCAGTTGCATTTTCACATAGATGGTTATGTAGTTACCCTGCTTATTTTATTTACTATTTTACTATATTTATTTGGCTTGTATTATCTGTACCTTGCTATGTCCCCTGAGGACCTGGATCCGGATGATTTTCCCGGGTTTAGCAGAAGAACATTATTCCGAGGTTTACGGGAAAGGAGCTGAAGCTGTACCAGCAGCTGTTGCTGAAGCTGAACCAAACTTAGAAGCAGAGGTGATGGCTGAAGACTTTTCTTGAGTTTATGTTATATATACTCATCAGACAGTTTATTTTGGACTCCTTTGTTCTGGAAAGATGAACCAGTGTTTTAGACTTTTATCGGGTTGTTCCCCGAATTACTTTGCTGAGACTGGACATTGATGTACTTTCCTTATTTGCTGTTGTTCTTATTATTTGTGTGTGGATGAGATTAGTTTTGACTTATTGTTGTAGACCTATATTACAGCTTAAGTATGCCCCGATGGATCCATTAAATTGGGTTGTCCATTGGTGCGTGCTGCTGGCCATTGTCACGTGTCTAGTCCCTTGGTATTTTGGGACTGGGGCGTGACAACTATATAATGCTGCTTAAAAACGACTAAAAAATGAGCCTTCCAAGCCGTTTGTAAATCCTCAACCTAATTATTTTTGTCACGTCCCAATACAGGAATAAGGAGACGGACATGGCCAGCTACCCCATACAAGGTTCTATACGTCGTACGACTGTCACGGTTGTATAAGACATTGTGGTGCATGCTACAATCAAGTCTCCCAGGGTCAAGAACTTCTATGTTTCAATCATTCAAACAAGAAACATTAAGCATAAAGCATATATGATGAAGCAATAAGGCGTCACAAACTCTTTCTCCAAATGTTATGGAGATCGGTTGTACAAAAAAGAAGCTGAAAGAGTAACAAAATTATATGACAGTGATCAGCTGCAGTCTGATTTAATACAATCATGTAAGAAAACTAATGTCCATACGAGCTGACTAACAGGTGCCGGTGGCTTAACGCCCAAAAGAAGTTGTCACGACCCGCACCCGGTTATTCGGGCACGAGTGCGTGGGCACGTCCAGCCTACGCCGCAGTGTCGGCGATAGTACGCTGTCTAGGTCGTCATCACAGGTAATTTTAAATCTATCTCATCCACAATAAATAGACAAAAAAAGTAACAGGAAATAGGAATGCTAACTTTTATAAAACAAATTGTGACAACAGATCCATAGTTAATACAAGGCAGAAGATAAATCGGGGACAAACCCGAGTATATGCTGAAAGAAAATAAATAAGCAGCTACTGCTAACTACTCTGCAGAAATAGCCTCCTGGGTGGGAACTGGCTCCTCATATGGGTCACCTGCTAACTCATAGTGGCCACAATAGGTGGGGGCATAGTTCTCATCATCGCCTAAAACAACGGATCCAGTCAGGAAAGGAGCAAAGTACACAATGCACAACAAGATTAGACTAAATATTTATGACAATTAACTTGAGTATCATATTGAGAAAGTTTGCATAAAAGAAACATCCATCTCAGAGTTAATGCTATAAACAGGAATATGAGAAAACAGGGATAAATAAGACAGGAAATGAAACTTCAACAGTCAGCAAGAACTATACAAGACCAGAAGCTATCTGTGTGAACTTGTGTTTATTTTAGAATACATAGTTGGCATGTAGGGGTTTATAAGGCTAATCCGACCGTCATAGACGGCTATTAAACAATGAATAATCGAGATCCGACTGAGGGTACAGTCGCGCACCAACAGCTATTAAACATGATAGGGGGAAAGGTAAACTACATGCCTTCTAGTATTCTTCCACCCGACATGAAAAGCAAGACATGAAATACAGTATCCAGGACATGAAATCCAGTGTTCTATACTACGTGTAATCATCAAAGGTACTAGTAGAGCATGGAATTAATTATCATAATATAAAGATTTAAACTTGAAGTGCAGGTACTTGCCTGTTGTTTGGATCCAGTTAATTGTACTTCGGAGAAATATTTCAGAGATGAGTCCAAATGCTGAAATAGACATTACCATCACGCTCAGAAGATGCCAAATAGCTAGAAATGCCTGTCCTTGGGTCCAATTTAGAGACAAGGGCAAAAACGGCAGTTTTGGGTCAAAACGGGGTCCGCCGGTGGGCCCGCTTTGCACCGAAAAACGTGTCCAGGTCAACGGTCTCCGAAATCACCAAACTTAGTGTCAACAGATCAGGAACGCTGATACGAACCCAACGGAACTCCCAGAATTGGATTCCGATGAGCCGATCACAAAATCGCCCGTCGAGCGGGACCTATGGGGCCCACGACACGCGATTTCGTTAACGTTCTCAGAATCGAACCAAACTTGACCCAAAGGACCAGCGTATTGCTACGAGTCCGATGGCGCAAGTTTCGTCTCGATCCGACGAGTGTACAAGAAGTTAGGGCAAATTATAGAAAAGTCGGATACGGGACGATGTCCGCGGATACGCGTTGATTCCGGTGTGCACGCACACCCGAATCAGCTTCCGCAAATTCTCACATGTCCGTATCGACGGTGCGCACATATCTGTGAAGACCGCACGCGACCAAGTCGTCCCGTTTGGCGGAACGTACTCAGTTCCGGGGTGAAACAGGGTCTGGTTTTTCCTGTTTTTGGATCGCGGTGTGCGATCACCACAGGACGCGATGCCCCGAGCAGTTTGTCCGGGCACCGAGAGGGTCATACAGGCTTCACAACGCAATTTACGGAATTGAAAACGGAGATATAGGGTGCAAGATACGAGTACCTGAACGAGGCTGGAGAAACAGGGACTTTTTGTGTCCGTGTCGTGTCCGACACGACACAAAGAAATTGGGAATTAGGGTTAGGGTTTATGGATCTTGGCCGGAGGCGGCAGTTTGGGCGGAGGAGGAGGGCCGGGGTTGCGTCACCGGGCTCGGGGGCTCTGCGGGGAGGTACGGCGAGGCGGCTGGGGGCTCGTCGGCGGCGGATGGTGTCGTCGGCGGCTGCTGCGGCCTCTGCTGCTGTGCTGCGTCGACGAGGGGAGCCGGAGGCGGCGCTCGAGGAGGGGAGAAGGAAGGAGGACGGCGGCGTCGGGGCTGTACGGGGCTCAGGCGGCGGCACGGCGGCGAGTGGGGGCGGTTAGGGGAGATGGTGGCCGGAGGGGAGAGGGTTCTCGGGCTTTATAGGGGAGAGGGGCGGTTAGGGGGGCCGAGCCAGGCGGAGAGGGAAGAGGACGTGGCCGCGGAGGGCGGGGCGAGCCGGGTGGAGCGGGGACGTGGCACGGCGGGCGCGGGCGGCGGCGCCGGACGCGGGGCAGCGCGGGTCGTGCGGGGTGAGGGCTGGGGTGCGGGTGACGGGTGGCGGGTCGGGTTCGGGTGGACCCGCCCGACCCGCTAAGGATGGCTGGGCTGGGTTGGGCTTCGGCCTACTGGGCCGGTCCACTGGGCCGGGCCGGCCCAAGGAAAAAATAATAAAAATAACAATAATAATAATAATTTAATAAAATTATTTAATTAATAATTAATTAATAAAAATAGTTTTTAGGTATTTAAAAATAGGTCTGAGGCCCAAAAAAATTCAGAAAAATTACCCTAAGTCCAGTTTTTTATTTTACACCCAAAAATGTTATTTCTATAATATTTTAATATTATTTATTAATAATTAAAAATCATTTAATAATTTAGAATCCTTGATTTTAATTACAGAAAATCCCCAGAAAATTCTAGAAAATTGCGAAAAATCCCAAATTAAAATTCTTGCAAAATCTGGGGGTTTACAGAAGTAAATGCACAATGATGAGCAGGGAAGAAGAAAACCCACTCGTTATCCCCTGCGATCATGTTCCTGGTACGCGCCATGAGTTGGGGGAATGTACGCTGGATCCTCGGGTGCTGGCACGAAACCTGGCCATGCAAAACCAGTGGGGTTAGACCCCAAATAACAAGTACCACAAGGAAGCACGAAATGAAGAAACAAAAATCTAAGAAAAAATATATAATAATACATAGGTTCAGTGTCGTAACTTAGGTCCATGGCATATCCTAGCGCAAAGGTCCAATCCTACAACCAAACAAGGACAATGGTTGAACTATCACACTATGATAGTCTGTTTCCATAGGCTACTAACCGAATAATACATTCACAACCAAGTCCATTTTCTTTATAACGACTTGCTAATTATGGAATCTGAGGTTGTCTCAGAAATAATGCATAATAAGTATCCTTAGATTACGCCAGTGTCGAACATGAGCTAACCGAACAAATAGATGAATAAAACATGTATTCACGAGATGCACTAGTTCCCCGTAGGGCTACTGTGCTAAAAATACATTAATAGCAGTTCCAGTGTTCCTATAGTGAAACAGTGGCTCAACAAAATAATATGTCAGATACTGCACTCCACTAAGGTAGATGATATACAATATCTGTGGTTGTCAGCCCGCAGCGCACTTAGAATGAATCTCTGTGGGAAGGTTCATTGGCATGATCTCGGGATACCATTTTCTCCAATGTTACTATCACTTTTAGTTACCTAATTAGCCATATGTTGTGTTCAAAATATCAAGACATGGTCACATGAGAATTTTCCTTAAGATGTCGTATAAAGTATGGGCACGCTAGATACGAATCCATGGAAGACAAATCTGGATTCACCCGAGCGTGTATGCAATATTCAGACAATTAATATCCTAGCCACGCTTTGGCAGTTGACTCGCTTATTATGCATGTGCTGGGAAAATAATATATATTTATAATATCACGCATTCAGGAATTTGGAGGCATTCTCGATGCACAACCGAAATATAATCACTTAACACGTGACACAATGTGTCGTACCTCGGCCCACATTAATATCATGGACAATATTAGGCAATAGTGGTATCAGTACTGATACAGTATTTGAGTTCAATTATCAATTATACATTGGGTCACGAAAGAATAATAAAACATTCAATAAAACAAGCAAGGTCGCATATGAAGTCAGAGCCGTATGGGAAGTCCATGTAGCATATGAAGTCAGGACCGCATGAAAAGTCCTGGCCTCATATGGAGTCAGGCCGCATGCTCAGGGTTAAAGTCTACTCCTTGGGACAAGTGTTAAAGTGACGGCCAATAAATGAAGTGTCATTGATATGACATAAAGTGATTAATGTGACAAGCCATAAAGTGTGTCAAAGAAAAAAGATAAAACCATAGAAAGATGTGCCAAGGTTTCAGAGTCATGCGTCCAAGAAAAAGTGGCCGCATGCTCTGTTTGTATCATATGGGTCGGTGCCGCATGGAGTTCGATGCCGCATGGAGGTCGCTTGGACTTAGCGAATTTCTGATTCGTTCAGCGAGTGAACACAAGGAGTTTAAGGATAAGCTCAAGAACACTTATGTGATGGCAGTCATGCGTCCAACAAGATGGACGTATTATGGTCAGTATGTGGCAAAAGCTCAGGCCGCATAGCCATTTCAGGCCGCATAGAACTCTCAGCTACATAACTCGCTGGCTGCATGAATACTTTGTCTTCTCCAAACTGCAGGTTTGGCCTTGACGAAAACTCCAAAAAACTAAAATCTTGTTTTGTCCATAAAATTCTTATTTTAAGTCCAAATTGAGTGAACCAAAAGGCAAAACACTCTAAATTGAAAGCTCTATCATGTAACAAAAACTGGTTTTCTAAAATACATATTTAATAGATCAAAAACACAAAAAACTCATAAAAATTCTAAGTTAGAAATGTTGATCTACTCAAAACCATACATCAAAACAGAAAACTCCAAGTTCTAAAAGTGCTTAGAAACACATAACAAACATAATAGAACAGTAATATGGAGGATTTTTTTATTTCTCATGCAATGTGTACTTGCCTATGGAAATGGGAGAGAAAACACAAGAGAGAGAAAGGGAATGAAGTAAAGAAGAGAGAGAAGGAAAATATTAGGTTATATATGGTAGGGTTGAGGGTTGAACCAAAGGTTCTCATGACTTGAACCAACCCACAAAATGAACCATGAACCAGGTTAAACCAAAGAATGGATCTAGCCTCCATGCACATGCAATCATGCTAAAATAAAAATACGTCCCAAATATGTATATCAGAAACGGGGAGTAACATCTCTATCCACCTTAAAAAAAATTGTCCTCAGAATTCAAATCCAAGCAATAGCTAGTGAAGTCAAGACAAGCACGATACAAGTCTTATAACAACTACACATTCAAGCAATATCATCACAACATATAGGTGATCACCTGATCACAGAATCCGAGATATGAAGGCGTAAGAAAGAATATACCTTATGAATCAAATAAGTGCGGGTACTGGGATCGAATATCGTTCTCGTACTCCCACGTTGATTCACCTAGAGAGTGATGGCCCCAAGCAACCCGGACA
The DNA here is from genome assembly GCA_036927795.1 of Iris macrosiphon. NCBI lineage: Eukaryota > Viridiplantae > Streptophyta > Magnoliopsida > Asparagales > Iridaceae > Iris > Iris macrosiphon. The sequence goes on from JAYESA010000002.1 coordinate 10,726,970, forward strand.
AGAAAAATAGTCCGGTTCTTGAGAACCTTCTCCCTTCGGTCCATTATGGATACAGGTTGCTCATCGTAAGAAAATTCGGTACCAACGACCAATTCAGAGTAATCAAGGATATGACTCAGATCCGAAACATACCTACACAACTGAGACACAAAAAATACATCGTGTACCTCACGTAGAGAAGGTAGAAGGTCAAGATGATAAGAAATATTGCCTACCCGCTCGAGAATTTTGGACGAACCTACGTATCGCGGACTAAGTTTCCTGCGAACCCCAAATCTAATGACTCCTCGGGTCGGTAAAATCTCATGAACACGTGGTCGCTGACACAAAACTCTAAAGGCCTACGATGTTGATCTGCCCAATATTGATGCCTATCTTGTTCACCTCGAAGTCGCTGTCTAATCTACTTGACAACCTCTATTGTCTGTGTGATCATTTCAAGGCCAAACATCTTTCGCTCACCAATGTCGTCCTAAGCCAACGGTGATCTATACTGCCTGCCGTATAGTGCTTCCAAAGTTGCCATCTGAATACTGGCATGATAACTATTGTTATACGAAAATTTTACCAAGTGAAGGTGATTCTCCAAAGATCCACCAAGGTCTAAGTTACAGGCTCATAGCATATCTTCCAAGGTCTGGATGGTTCTATCTAATTTTTCGTCTGTCTAAGGGTGGTAAGCTGTGCTGAATCTTAACTTGGTGCCCAAACTTTGATGCAAACTTTTCTAAAATTGTGAAGTGAATCAAGTATCTCGATCTGACATGATACTTTCTGGGACACCATGTTGTTTCACTATTTGTCGCATATATATTTCAGCCAATTTTTATGTAGACTATCGTACTCGAAAAGGAAGAAAATAAGCTACTTTTGTGAGACGATCCTCTATCACCCAAACTGCATCTCGACCAGTCGGTGATCTAGGTAAACCGATCACAAAGTCCATAGTGATGTGTTCCAACTTCCACTCTAAAATAGGAAGCGGTTGCAATAATCCTACCGGTCTCTGTTATTATGCCTTCACTTGCTGACATATCAGACATCATGATACGAAGCGTGCTATTTCTCTCTTTATTTCGTTCCACCAAAAATGTTGCTTGATATCGGGTACATCTTTGTGCCTCCCGGATGAATGAAATACTGAAAACTGTGTGCTTTAGTCATAACTTCTTGTCGAATATCCCCGCTTGGTATGTATAGACGATTCCCAAACCTTAGCGTTCCATCCACATGTATTGTCAAGTCCTTCTGAAGACCTGACTCACATTCTTCTCGTAGCTTTCGAATCTTCGTGTCCCCTGCCTGAGCTAGTTTCATTCTATCTACCAAAGTTGACTGAATCTCTAGGCTAGCCTGGACTCTTGGGCTATGTGGAAGTACTATCTTGATACCCATATCTCGTAAGTCTTCTAGAATATGCTTCTGAGTAGTCAACATAAATTTGCTACCGCTTTTGCTAATCGTATTAGCTACTACATTTGCCTTGCTTGGATGGTACTGAAGTTCCACGTTATAGTCTTTCAACAACTCTAGCCACCTTCTCTGCCTCATGTTCAGGTCCTTCTGTGTGAACACATACTTCAAACTCTTATGATCCGTGAATATTTTTACTCGATCGCCATAAAAGTAGTACCTCCTTAGCTTAAGTGCAAATACTACTGTTGTTAACTCCAAATCATGAGTTGGATAGTTCTTCTCGTGATCTCTGAGCTGCCGAGAATCATATGCTATCACTCTCGCTTGGTGCATCAAAACACATGCCAGATGCATCTAATACACTATTAATCCTTCAGAGCCTATTAGAAGAGTAATGATTGATGCAGAGATTAACTTCTTCTTCAACTCTTAAAAGGCTATCAGACATTCTACTAACCATATAAACTTAACTTCCTTGAGCGTCAATAGAGTCAAAGGTGCCAAGATCATAGCAAAGTCTGACACTATCACGCCCCAGTCCCAAAATACGTAGGACTAGGAATACGTAAGCATGCCAGCCGTATGTATATGGAGACTCCAATATATGGAAACTATAATACATACGTACGCTGTATTATGAACAATAATTCACAAGTGGTATAGATTTATGTCATAAGTCACAGGGCATAACTAGATCTCATCCACAAAATCAATAACTAATCAACTATATAATTGAATCAAGTATAAAATGCTTGATAAGAACAAGTAGTTGGGTGGAGACAAATCCACTACCAACTAGAATATAAGAGAAACCACATAAGTACATCTAATGAACAATGAGACTCGAAAAGAAGACCTCCTCGAAAGAGATAAGTAGCAAGTCCTGATCCGTGCTCTTGCGAATAATCAAGATCGTCTACACCTGGAAAGGGACCAGGTCCTCAGAGGGACGTAACAAGATACATAGAAGCATGCCAATTTGAATACAATAAGCATGCATAATAGGTAGAAAATATATAAGTGCGCTGTACAAGACAATCTATATGAATGCATAATGAGGACAAATTTTTGACGTATGGGCATGGGTAGGCTACTCTATCTAATCTCACAATCTCACACACACGTCAGGGACATCATCAGCCGTCATACCGCGAGGGTAGCGACCATCGTGACACCATCAGCCGATAAACCGCGAGAGTAGCGACCATCGGACACGACTATCATAGTGCGTGCTAGTTACTATAGTTTACCATAGTGGTTATAGCCTATACGCCTACTGATTGTCCTCCCCTCCCATGATACTATGTGTCAAGTATGTGTCAACATATATATAGTATATAATTATGACTGAAAGAAAATACACATGCAATGAATATATAAAATATAATAAGCATGAAAAATTACTGTAAGCAATTTGGCAAGGTATCTTGCCTGGTCTGAAAAGTATGAAGTCCCAACTCAAGGCGTCGTCCGATCTACCCGTCATATAAATTAAACAAGTTAGGTTACAAAAGTGGGTGAATAGTTTTCGCCATTTTAATCTATTTTAACTCTGAATAAAATAACCTAAAATATTATTTTAATCTTATTATAATCTGATTTTATTGTTAAATCCTATTTTTGGTCCAAAATAGTCAACTTTACGGATTTGTGATCAGTGGCACACAAATCGAGGCAATCCGTTGACCAAAAAGTCAACCAACTCAAATTATGGATTTGTGTGTAAAATCCTATATATTTTAGCACTACATGAATTTTGGAATTGTCAGTTTCATAAAATCATAAGTCAGTAAAGAGTTATGTCTACAAGGGCGCGTAGATGACAGTTTTTGGTGATTTTTTATTTACGTCTACGTTGCACGAATTTTATAGTAGATTAAAATTATATGTTAAATTCTTGAAATATTATTTTATGTAAGTTCATCATTTCAACTTTCCGAAACTTCAAACGGTTCATAATTCCGAATTCGGGTTCTCCCGAAATCTCGAAAATACGAAAACGTGTCTGATTTCGGACAGCTGGCACTTTTAGAATTTTTTGGAAAAATAGGTTCATAAATTATTAAAATAATTTATATATTCAGAAAACTAACATTGATATGGTTTTAACCAAAAAAAACTGGAGCACGTTTGGAGTCCAGAGATAGGAGATATCATCTTTTTAAGTCGTCATAACTACTAGAAAATGAGGCTAAATTTATGACAAATTTTAACTGTTTTTGGACGAAAAAGAGAGTTTGGGAAGAAAAATATGAAAGAAGAGTTTATTCCATAAGTCTAATAGATATTTATAATGGTAGAGACTACTTAATTGAATAAGACTATGATTGGTTAATTTGGATATGATTAGTATCAGTTTAAATAAGGATAGGATGTGCATGAAGTTTCTTTCCTAGTAGGCTCAGAATTTGAATTAACTTAAAATATAGTTTGAGTTTATCTCAATAATTTATAATTTTAAATAGAATTAAAGATAATACAAATAATTTATATATAATCTTATTAATATCTATTAACACTAAATTAGTATATATCTAATATTAAGACTATATATATCCAAATAAATCCTAAATAATTTTAAAAATATAAATAAATTTCTTAAAATTCTAAATAAATTAAAAAATATATAATTAAATATTTTAACATAAAATAAATATTTGGTATGAACAATATGCAAGTATGGTCTCATAGTAAATCATTAAAGTCCTAAAAATTTACGTTTCCTATGTTTTAATTACTCAAAAATTCTAGAAAATTTCCAAAAATCTAAAATAGCCTAAAAATAATTCTAAATAAATATTTATATAAGTAAATATATCAAAAAAATTTATTTTCTAATTAATTAAGAGAATACTCTAAAAAAATTTAATATTTAAAATCATCTATAATAAATATAATAATATAAAATACACACAAAATACCTATTTTGGGTGAGGGGGTTTACAATCTATCTAACTTACAAAAAATTCGTCATCAAAATTAAAAATAAGGAATAATTTGTTAAATCTTTCACATTCGTATATAAGACAAGTCAACTGCAATCTTCTCAAAAAATTTAAATGACAAAATCTATTCAAGTCCGTCACAATCTCTTCAAAATTAAAATAACCACTGTTTAAATCAAAATTTAACCTATCATAATCTCTTTTAGATTTTTAAATAATTAACATCCAAATTTAATTCAAATCTATATGACATCTTGAAGATTAAATAACCCACATCAAATTTTACAACACGATTTTCAACTATCATAATCTCATATAGATTTAAAATAATTCTAATCAAATCTTTTTCCTATATTTTAACTTAAAATTTTGGACTCTTCAAATTTTAAATTCATTTTCTATTATCAATATTTCAAATAGGTGATCCAACAATCAAAATTTAACTTTTAATTCAAATCATCAAATTATAAAATTTTGAATTCAATCTATCAATGTTCATTTTTAGAGTTCTATTTTTTTTCTCAAGATTTAAATTGTTAATTTGAATCTCCAATATTCAAAATTTAAATTATGTGCTCAAATTATAAATATTTGGTCTGCAATATCAAAGTTTTAAAATTTATTCTATAAGACATTCTTATCTTTAAAGTTAAATCATCATAATCTAAATTATTCTTCAAAAAATTTTCAAAATTAAAATGACTTAAATCTCTCAATCTAATCTCACTTGATTACAATCTAAATTTTTTTTACCTCAAGTTGACAATGTAACTTCTACGCAACTTAGAATTTATCGATCTATCACATAGGCTATACATTTAATAAAAACTTCCTCAAATTATTTAATCGTGTTATTCAATCTACAAAATATCTCACATGTTTTATGTCCTTAATTACAAAAGATAGTCACCAAGTAATGTGATTGGTCTATGGAGTATATCTAGTACTCTCCGTGTATCAAACTTATACCAAGCACGAGCGTTCGTCTTTCCGAAATAGGGGAAGACGAAAATCAACAATAAAGAATTCAAGGAGGAGGTGATAGAATACAAGTACAGGGTTCAAAGCGATTAAAGAATTCAAAAGGGAGTGGCCAAGGCAGTTATGGATTAAAATCTTATTTTGGTAAATTCATATTCGCATGTTCACATCAGAACGATTATGTACCTGACGTGATATGCTCTGACCAATCTAAAGGGCAAGTATAATCATCTAACAAGTTTAGTCAACTATATCTCAATCCACGTAAAGTAGTCATGCGAAGAGCGAACCAAGCGCACTAAGGTTGATCAGACCATAATACACTGATTCTGATTTAGACAATGTATTAGTGTGGGCCCCCAATAATACATATGTCATGAACAAACTCGATAAAAGAATAAGCTTGCAAAACTAGGCTATAATAGTAGCATAAGTCGAGGTAGTACATAAAATATAGGTACGCTGGATTATGATGAGTGAAAGTACAAATTACGTGATTTAAAACTAAAGGATAATCATAAAATCATAATCTAAATGAATAACTAAACTATCAAGTTCTAACTACTAAGCACGTAATTTAAGATTAACAAACTACAATCCTACCAAGCTATGTATCCTAACATAAAAAAAAATTACATGGCCTACAATCAGAAGGGTTAGGTGGCACGAATTGAAAGATGAAAGAAAATTTTAGTCATCGCACCAATAGCGAGCGTTAAGGTTTCGGTGAACAAGATATGAAATTAAATAGAGAGAATCTTGATAATATCATAATTTTCTAGGGAAATGTGGTATGCTAATCTCTGTGTTCGAGGTATGATCAAGGAAAGTGTTATATTCTTTCCTCTTGGCTTTCTAAGGTACTGCTCTGCTAATATCATGACAATGATCTAAATTTATAGTTCTAATATTATCTCACTATGAAAGTTAGGTTTAGTCCTAATATTCAATCTTGGATTTCTATTGGTTTCTCAATACTAGGGTCAAACAATATGGTCAAATTTCTTACTAACTCTAGTCGTGTCTATACTACTCTCAAGTCCTTCATAAATATATCAAGGGATAGTGGTCAATTAACCTATAGATAAGGGATGCTAGGGTTCATTAGGTATTCTAAACTTAATGATGTATCAATATTCTAGTTGTATTCTTAGTAGAAATATTATCCTAATTATCATCCTAATAACAAGGATTCCAATATTCTAGCAGAAGGCTATACTCAAGAAATTATTAGGAAAGCACATGAATCAAGTAGGATACAATTATCTAAATAGAACAAACTAGAAGAAAGGTGAGTCATAGTCAAATGTGGATGATATCCTATACTCTAATCATATTTGGAGGCTTACTTGGTACAATAATGTAACCAAGACAATATACTCTCGACCTGTATGGGCCACCACAAAAATATGTCACGCCCCAGTTCCAAAATACGTAGGATTAGGAATACATAAGCATGTCAGCCGTATGTATATGGCAACTCTAATATATGGAAACCATAATACATACGTACGCTATATTATGAACAATAATTCACAAGTGGTATAGATTTATGTCATAAGTCACAGGGCATAACTAGATCTCATCCACAAAATCAATAACTAATCAACTATATAACTGAATCAAGTATAAAATGCTTGATAAGAACAAGTAGTTGGGTAGAGACAAATCTACTACCAACTAGAATATAAGAGAAATCACATAAGTACATCTAATGAACAATGAGACTCGAAGACAAGACCTCCTCGAAAGAGATAAGTAGCAAGTCCTGATCCGTGCTCCTGCGAATAGTCAATATCGTCTACACCTGAAAAGGGACCAGGTCCTCAGAGGGGCATAACAAGATACATAGAAGCATGCCAATTTGAATACAGTAAGCATGCATAATAGGTAAAAAATATATAAGTATGTTGTACAAGATAATCTATATGAATTCATAATGAGGACAATATTTCGACGTATGGGCATGGGTAGGCTACTCTATCTAATCTCACAATCTCACACATACGTCAGGGACATCATCAGCCGTCATACCGATAGGGTAGCGACCATCGTGACACCATCAGCCGACATACCGCGAGGGTAGCGACCATCAAACACGACTACCATAGTGCGTGCTAGTTACTACGGTTTACCAGAGTGGTTATAGCTCATACGCCTACTGATTGTCCTCCCCTCCCATGATACTATGTGTCAAGTGTGTGTGTCAACATATATATAGTATATAATTATGACTGAAAAAAAATACACATGCAATGAATATATAAAATATAATAAGCATACAAAATTACTGTAAGTAATTTGGCAAGGTATCTTGCCTGGTCTGAAAAGGATGAAGTCCCAACTCAAGGAGTCGTCCGATCTACCCGTCACATAAATTAAACAAGTTAGGTTACAAAAGTGGGTGAATAGTTTTTGCCATTTTAATCTATTTTAACTCTGAATAAAATAACCTAAAATAGTATTTTAATCTTATTATAATCTGATTTTATTGTTAAACCCTAATTTTGGTCCAAAGAAAGTCAACTTTACGAATTTGTGATCCGTGACACGCAAATCGAGACAATCCGTTGACCAAAAAAGTCAACCAACTCAAATCCTGGATTTGTGTGTAAAATACTATAGATTTTAGTGCTACATGAATTTTGGAATTAACGGTTTCATAAAATTACAAGTCGGTAAAGAGTTATGGCCACAAGGGTGCACAGATGACAGTTTTTGGTGATTTTTTATTTACGTCTATGTTGCACAAATTTTATAGTAGATTAAACTTATATATTAAATTCTGAAAATATTAATTTATGTAATTTCATTATGTCAACTTTCTGAAACTTTAAACGGTTCATAATTCTGAATTCGGGATCTCCCGAAATCTCGAAAATACAGAAACGCGTCTAATTTTGGACAACTGGCACTTTTAGAATATTTTGGAAAAATAGGTTAATAAATTATTAAAATAATTAATATATTCAGAAAAGTAACCTTGATATGGTTCTAACAAAAAAAATTAGAGCACATTTGGAGTCCGGAGATAGGAGATATCGTCTTTTTAAGTTGTCATAATTACTAGAAAATGAGGCTGAATTTATGACGAATTTTGACTATTTTTGAACGAAAAAGTGAGGAGTTTCGGGAAGAAAAATATGAAAGAAGAGTTTATTTCATAAGTCTAATAGATATTTATAATGGTGGAGACTACTTAATTGAATACGACTAGAATTGGTTAATTTGGATATGATTAGTATCAGTTTAAATAAGGATAGGATGTGCATGAAGTAGCTTTCCTAGTAGGCTCAGGATTTGAATTAATTTAAAATATAGTTTGAGTTTATCTCAATAATTTATAATTTTAAATAGAATTAAATATAATACAAATAATTTATATAGAATCTTATTAATATCTATTAACACTAAATTAACATATATCTAATATTAAGACTATATATATCCAAATAAATCCTAAATAATTTCAAAAATATAAATAAATTTCTTAAAATTTTAAATAAATTATAGAAAAATATAATTAAATATTTTAACCTAAAATAAATATTTGGTAGAAATAATATGCAAGTATGGTCTCGTAGTAAATCATGAAAGTCCTAAAAATTTAGGTTTCCTATGTTTTAATTACCCAAAAATTCTAGAAAATCTCCAAAAATCTAAAATAGCCTAAAAATAATTCTAAATAAATATTTATATAAGTGAATATATCAAAAAAAATTATTTGCTAATTAACTAAGAGAATACTCTAAAAAAATCCAGTATTTAAAATAATCTATAATAAATATAATAATATAAAATACACACAAAATATCTATTTTCGGGTAGGGGGTTTACAATCTACCCAACTTACAAAAATTTCATCATCAAAATTAAAAATAAGGAATAATTTGTTAAATCTTTCACATTCGTATCTTTTACAAGTCAACCGCAATCTTCTCAAAAAATTTAAATGACAAAATCTATTCAAGTCCGTCACAATCTCTTCAAAATTAAAATAATCATTATTTAAATTAAAATTTAACCTATCATAATCTCTTTTAGATTTTTAAATAATTAACATCCAAATTTAATTCAAATCTATATGACATCTTGAAGATTAAATTACCCACATCAAATTTTACATCACAATTTTCAACTATAATAATCTCATATAGATTTGAAATAATTCTAATCAAATCTTATTCCTATATTTTAACTTAAGAATTTTGGACTCTTCAAATTTTAAATTCAATTTCTATTATCAACATTTTAAATAGGTGATTCAACAATCAAAATTTAACTTTTAATTCAAATCATCAAAATATAAAATTTTGAATTAAATCTATCAATGTTCATTTTTAGAGTTCTATTTTTTTTCTCAAGATTTAAATTGTTAATTTGAATCTCCAATATTCAAAATTTAAATCATGTGCTTAAATTATAAATATTTGGTCTGCAATATCAAAGTTTTAAAATTTATTCTATAAGGCATTCTTATCTTTAAAGTTAAATCATCATAATTTAAATCATTCTTCTATAAATTCTCAAAATTAAAATGACTTAAATCTCTCAATCTAATCTTACTTGATTATAATCTAATTTTTTTTTTACCTCAAGTTGACAATGTAACTTCTATCCAACTTAGAATTTACCGATCTATCACATAGACTATATATTTAAGAAAAACTTCCTCAAATTATATAATCGTGTTATTCAATCTACAAAATATCTCACATATTTTATGTCCTTAATTACAAAAGATAGTCACCAAGTAATGTGATTGTTCTATGGGGTATATCTAGTACTCTCCGTGTATCAAACTTATACAAAGCACGAGCGTTTATTTTTTTGAAATAGGGGAAGACAGAAATCAACAATAAAGAATTCAAGGAGGAGGTGATAGAATACAAGTACGGGGTTCAAAGCGATTAAAGAATTCAAAAGGGAGTGGCCAAGGCAGTTGTGGATTAAAATCTTATTTTGGTAAATTCCTATTCGCATGTTCACATCAGAACGGTTATGTACCTGACGTGATATGCTCTGACCAGTCTAGAGGGCAAGTATAATCATCAAACAAGTTTAGTCAACTATATCTCAATATACGTAAAGTAGTCATGCGAAGAGCGAAACAAGCGCACTAAGGTTGATCAGACTATAATACACTGATTCTGATTCAGACAATGTATTGGTGTGGGCCCCCAATAATACATATTTTATGAACAAGCTCGATAAAAGAATAAGCTTGTAAAACTAGGCTATAATAGAAGCATAAGTCGAGGTAGTATAGAAAATATAGGTACGCTGGATTATGATGAGTGAAAGTACAAATTACGTTATTTGAAACTAAAGGATAATCATAAAATCACAACTAAATGAACAACTCAACTATCAAGTTCTAACTACTAATTTAAGATTAACAAACTACAATCCTACCAAGCTATGTATCCTAACATAAAAGAAATGCGTGCCAGGGATAAACGTCTGTAAATGGATAAATTATAGGACAAACAAATCCTAAACGACGATACAAACTCAACGGTATATCCAATTTTAGATTCCGGTGAGCCGATCACAATTTTGTCCGTCTAGTCAACCGTGGGACCTATTAATAGGCGGCTCGATCAACTGTCTCAAAATTTCGTGAAACCTGGGTCACAGGACCAGTATGATACCACGAATCCAATGACACAAGTTTGGTCGCGTTCTGACGAGGATACACAAATTAGGGTGGTTGTTTGCAAAAGTTGCGATACAGAAACTTTTTACGGATACGGGTAGATTCCGACATGCACACACGTCCGAATCAACTTTCGAGAAAGTCCACACGTTAGGATATACCATACGCACCTTTTGGTGCAATTGGTACGCGACGAGGCGGTCCTGTTTGACGGGGCGCACTCCGTATCACAAAATTTTAGTTTTAAAATACCTAATTTTTAGACGTTTTGGAGACCGAATAATTTAACAAAAAAAAATAAAAGAATAGTAAAATTCTTGGTTATATTAAAAAGAAAATATTTTAATTAGATTTTAAAAATATTAAACGGTTTTGTGGCAAATTGCGAATGAACATAGGGGTTTGGGTTAAATTTTGGACTGTTCCTGGACAGTTTTTCGGCCGACTTTCGGTCGATTTTTCGACCAATCCCGGACACGAAAATTTATTTCGCTTGGAGGGAATACTAGAGGGTTTGGTTGTGAACCTATACGAAGAAACTACTCGAGAAAAAGTTGAGAGAAAAGAGCGATATTGGACCTGGTTGTGGGGGTTGTGGACTGCTCGTTGTTGTCGCTGATGCTGTTACTGCGGTTGCGGCGGTGGTGGAGGCGGCGTCGGTGTTCGACGACACTAGGGGATGGCTGCCGAGGACTGGGGTAGGGGTAGGGGTAGGGTTTGTAGATCTTAGGTTTTGTGTTAGGGTTTGATGGTTTATGTGAATATATATATAGAGATAGAGAGGGGGCGATGAAAGGGTCGGGTCTCGTAGCTTAGGTGTTTAGGAAGTTTAGTATTAGGCTAGGATTAGTTTAGTTAAGGGTTTGTATTAGGATTATGATTAGGATTAGGGTTAAGGTTATTCTTTTTCCTTTTTTTTTCCTTTCTTATTAATAACTATATATTTATTTATAAATATATTTACATATATAGATGAGGTTATAAAAATCCAAAAAGAACATTTGCAAAAAAAATAAATTCTAGAAAATCTATCACCCTTTAACAAAAGACTTTAAATAAGAAAAAAATAGTTTTGTGAAATAATTCTAAATAAGTATTTATATAAGTAATTAAATCAAAAAAATTATTTTCTAATTAACTAACAAAATAATCTAAAGAAATCTAATAATTAAATAAATAAATATAATATTTAAAATTAGGAAATTTTACATTCTACCCAACTTACAAGATTTTTTTCCTCAAAATTAAAACTAAACCACGATAGGGAAACAAGAATGGTGTATAGTAGAAAGGAAAAAAGTAAAATCATACCTTGATCTTCGAACAGTTGCGGAAAATATTTACGCATGTCATCCTCCCGCTCCTAAGTAGATTCTCCTGACGAGTAATGCCTCCATGCCACGTGGACCAAGAGAATAGACTGATTTCTCAACACCTTCTCTCGACGATCAAGAATCACCACAGGTTGCTCTTGGTAAGACAAGCTCGGCCCAATGGTGATCTCGGAGTAGTCGAGAACATGACTGCTATCTGCCACATATCGCCTGAGTTGCGACACCTGGAATACATCATGCACTCTCGACTGAAGGTGGTAGTGCCAGTCGATACGCCACTTCTCCTACTCGCTCAAGCACATCAAATGGTCCAATATACCTTGGACTCAACTTTCTACGTCCTCCAAAGCGAATAGTGCCTCTAGTAGGTGATATCCTCAAGAAGACATTACCGCCTTCTTTAAACTCCAAGGGACAATGGTGAAGATCTGCCCACTGCTTCTGCCTGTCTTGCACTACTCGTAAGTGCCCTTGTATCTTCTTTACTATCTCTACAGTGTTGACTACCAACTCTGGTCTCAAAATCTGACGTTCTTCCATGTCACTCCAATATACGGGAGACCTACACTTTCTTCCATATAATGCTTCAAACGGAGCCATCTGGATGCTCGCTTGATAGCTATTGTTGTAAGAAAACTCTACAAGATGTAGGTGGTCCTCCCATGATCCTCCAAAGTCAACATACAAGCCCTCAACATATGCTCTAATGTCTAAATATACACTCTGATTGTCCATCTGTCTGCGGATGATAAGACGTACTGAACTTCAGACGAGTCCCAAGATTCTCCTACATGCTTCTCCAAAAGTGAGATATAAAATATGAATCCCTGTCTGACACAATGCTGACCGAAATACCGTACAACCTCACGATCTGCCTCATGTATAAGTCAGCCAAAGCTTTTGTAGAGTGGCCAACTCGAAAAGACAAGAAATGTGCGGACTTGGTGAGTCGATCCACTCTTACCCAAACAACATCTTGCCCACTTGCACTCCTCCAGAAGCCCGTGACGAAGTCCATAGTGATGTACTCCCACTTTTATTTGGGAATTGGAAGTGGTTGTAGTAGCCCTGTTGTTCTCTGATGTTCATCCTTGACCTGATGACATACTAGACATTTGGCCACAAAGTGAGCTATCTGTCTTTGTATCCCATTCCACTAAAAGTGCTATCGCAAGTCACAGTACATCTTGGTGCCTCCAGGATGAATAGAATATATCGAACTATGAGCTTCTGCCATCAGATCCTATCGAATCTCTCCATTATGAACATTTAGACGATCACCACATCGTAATGTTCCGTCGTCATGAATGCGCAATATCACGACCCGATTTTGTGGAATCGTTGGGGCGTCCCCCGAATCGTGACCGCCGTATGGGCCTGGGGTTGCGCCCGCACAAGGCTAGGTTATTTTGCATAATGAGCACAGATTCAGAGTACGTAGCTAAATTGAAACACAGATTTGAAACATGGAAAAGTTCTCTTTATTGATAATGAATATCTATTACAAACTCTTGAACGAGTCAGCTAATTTGCCGCACGGGCTTATAAAAGTGTTGACACAAGATGAGATAGCAGTCTTGTATATTACATCCCTTTACTAAACTTCAAAATGATAGACCTCCGGACTGGAGGACGGCTTTGCCACGAAGCTGCATTCTTGCTTGGGTTCTAGCTCCATTCTTCAAGTACTTTAAAATACGGCGCGATCAGAATATGCCTACAGCTGGACTGGATCAGAAAAGACGACTTTGGCTTCTCGCTCGGTTTGCCTTCGTGCGGGGAACCTGTTTCAACGAGGGTCAGTGTGTCAAAACATACTGGTGAAGGCGAACTAAACCCAACTATACCAATCAATACATTATTTTAATAAAGCATGCATATTTATTGTGATATTTCTATCTTGCCTTAGTTAATTTACAAGCAGTAGTATATATATAAAATACTGAAATAAACTTGCCACCGTTCGATGGCTTTTACCTGTCCGTCTGAACCACCTGCACAATACTTACCATGCTTTCCCTGCCACGAAGACACAAGTTAGTTTGCAATAGGTTTAAATATACACGAGGATAAATGGCGTGATGCCATAATGGACATAGTCAAGGACAGGGATATCATACAACGAGAGCACACGATGCACTATAAGCCATCCCCTCCAGCACACGATGACTACACACGAAGTTCCGCCCGGACCAGAACGGTGCCAGTGCCCCAGCGACCGTCCGCAGAACTATACCCTTGTGCACAAGTTGTCCATGATCGAACACGATTATTAAGTTAATAATTCATGCAGTTAAGGCAACACGAGTACAAGAACACGAGTACAAGACAAGCAGTATTGTATGATTCATTTTGCATAGCCTCCCTGAACAATTATGCACAATACAAGGAGTGTTCCATACTTATCATAATTCATAAAAGAAGATGCATTCTAACAAAAAATTGAAACATGTATAGAATATTTAAAATACGCTAGCATACAATAAGATAACAGTTCACATGTTTGATTGATAAGCATAATATCCAAGTCTATTCCCTTTTTACCTTGACATCTTTTAGTTATTACTTGGTATCGTCTGATTGGGGCAAACAAGGATGCAAGATTTATTAGGTGTGAAGACTGGAAGTAGGGCTAGCTAATCTGGATGGTAGTCACTCACTTAGTTGGTTGGAAGGGAGAAGAAAATAGGCGCTTCAAGACTCCGCTCGTAAGCCGCCTACTGCTCGTTCACCTGCATCACATATAGATCGATCAATACCTCTTCCTCTCTTTCCATACTCGGAATTGAAATGCAGTGCAATGAACAAAAATAATAAAATCCATCAAAAACTAATCAAGAAAAACTAGCAAATCCGAAAACCAACTCAAAACACGAAAGCAACAAGCGACATCAAAATTCGAGGCAACAAAGATAACAGCGGAGAAGTCCCTCCTGACTCTGCCGCTAAGTCGATCCCGGAGGCACGGTCCACTGAATATGAGAATCGATTCCGAAGAAGTAAATCCATAACGAGGATGATTTCTTGTTTCAATCTATCCCGATCGAACGATACCATCTTGTATTTCTTAGCCGCGCTTCTCGAATAGTAGGAGCGGGGCACCACATCCTACCCAACTAATTGGAAGTTTCGTCCTCGAAACTTAGGAATAGAACCTACCATTAGGGATTATTTTGTTGGGGCGACGATTTGGAAGGTTCAGACAGGACCCAATGGCATGGCCTGGTTCTCCACAAGCGAGGCATAACCCAAGTCTCTTGCGGCAATCTTTTCTAACGTGCCCACGCCTTTTGCAGAAGTGACATATTTTGCTCCAATCCCTATTCTGCTGACCATCGTCATTTTGTCGCTTTGCAACGTTGTTTTCTCTCTCGTTGCTTTGGCATTTGTTATTGGAGGTATGTACAGCGCCGGTAGGAACATAAGGATATAGCGGTTCAAGAGATAGAGCGTGATTCATCACTTTCCGCATTATCCGATACTGATGAACGACCACGTGTACATGGATGGCAGGGCGTAAACCACCTTTAAACCTTCTAACTCGACTCGCTGTATCAGGTAAATAGGCGCTAGCAAATTTGGAGAGCCGGTTGAATTCGGCGGAATACTGTTTAACTGTCATACTACCCTGCCGCAGCTGCACGAACTCATTCTCCATCTGACGTCGTACTGGAGGGGGTATAAACTCCTCTTCAAATGTGGCACGAAAAGTCGTCCATGAGATCGCCTCATCTCCATGGTCAAATTGAAGAGATCGTCGATGCACGTCCCACCAATCGTGCGCGTTGAGGCAGAGCTGTAGTTGCGCGCAGGCGACGCGCTTCTCTTCGGGGACCACTAGCAGAGCGAAGTGGTCTTCAAGTTCGGCCAACAAATCTAAAGCCACAATTGGTTCCTCAGTCCCGTTGAATGGGGTATTGCAAACTTTCTTGAAGTGACTAAAGTCGAAGGCAGTCACTTCCCTCGGCCTTGGAATTTGAGGCGTCTCAACTTTAAGCATGGGCTGCTCCACCGGAGTCGCTGCTGTTGCCGCGGAATGGTTGGAGGCCAAAGTCTGTACGATCTGTTGCAGGGCATCTACCTGCTTCTGTTGGACTGAGAATCGGGCCTCTAGATTGCTTTCGAACTTTGCTTGGCAAGCATCATCTCTTTTTCGTTGTGATTCTAACATTTGTATCACCCGCTCAAGCGGATCGACTCGAGACATGCCCCGTTGGCTCCGAGAGCTTCCCAAAGTGCCTGAACTACTTTCTTGGCCTTGCGTTTCATCCGGTGCTAGCACTGAGGATTGCGCTGGTGCCATTCCTTCAAAAGAAGGTAAATTATATTAGGATCATAATGTATTATGGACTTATTGCATGAACGTATCTTATTTTGGCCTAGCGAGTTCAAAAGTTCGCACAGGAATTGATCGTTAAAGGAACTTTTCCAGTGCGAGAGTCTAAGGAACTTGAATCTGTGCTCTGATACCATTATGTCACGACCCGATTTCGTGGAATCGTTGGGGCGTCCCTGGAATTATGACCGCCGTGCGGACCTGGGGTTGCGCCCGCACAAGGCTAGGTTATTTTGCATAACGAGCACATATTCAGAGTACGCAGCTAAATTAAAACACAGATTTGAAACATAGAAAAGTTCTCTTTATTGATAAAGAACATCTATTACAAACTCTTGAATGAGTCAGCTAATTTGCCGCACGGGCTTACAAAAGTGTTGACACAAAATGAGATAGCAGTCCTGTACATTACATTCCTTTACTAAACTTCAAAATGATAGACCTCCGGGCTGGAGGAAGGCTTTGCCACGAAGCTGCATTCTTGCTTGGGTTCTAGCTCCTTTCTTCAAGTACTTAAAAATGCGGCACAATCAGAATACGCCTACAGCTGGACTGGATCAGAAAAGATGACTTCGGCTCCTCGCTCGGTTCGCCTTAGTGCGGAAAACCTGTTTCAACGAGGGTCAATATGTCGAAACATATTGTTGAAGGCGAGCTAAACCCAACTATACCAATCAACATGTTGTTTTAATAAAGCATGCATATTTATTGTGGTCTTTCTATCATACCTTAGTTCATTTACAAGCAGCAGTATATATATAAAATACTGAAATAAACTTGCCACAGTTCGGTGGCTTTTTCTTGTCCATCTGAACCACCTGCACAATACTTACCATGCCTTCCCTGCCACGAAGACACAAGTTAGTTTGCAACAGGTTTAAATATACACGAGGATCACTGGTGTGATGCCATAATGGACATAGTCAAGGACAGGGATGGCATGCAACGAGAGCACACTATGCGCTATAAGCCATCCCCTCCAGCACACGATGACTACACACGAAGTTCCGCCCGGACCAGAACGGTGCCAGTGCCCCAGCGACCGTCCGCAGAACTATACCCTTGTGCACAAGTTATCCGTGATCGAACACGATTATTAAGTTAATAATTCATGCAGTTGAGGCAACACGAGTACAAGAACACGAGTACAAGATAAGCAGTATTGCCTGATTTATTTTGCATAGCCTCCCTGAACAATTATGCACAATACAAGGAGTGTTCCATACTTAGCACAATTCATAGAAGAAGATGCATTCTAACTAAAAATTGAAACATGTATAGAACATTTAAAACACGCTAGCATACAATAAAATAACAGTTCACATGTTTGATTGACAAGCATAATATCCAAGTCTATTCCCTTTTTATCTTGACATCTTTTAGTTATTACTTGGTATCGTCTAATCGGGGCAAACAAGGATGCAAAATTTATTAAGTGTGAAGACTGAAAGCAGGGCTAGCTAATCGGGATGGTATCCACTCACTTAGTTGGTTGAAAGGGAGAAGGAAAGAGGCGCTTCAAGACTCCGCTCGTAAGCCGTCTACTGCTCGTTCACCTTTATCATGAATAGATCGATCAATTACTCTTCCTCTCTTTCCATACTCAAAATTGAAATGCAGTGCAATGAACGAAAACAATAAAATCCATCGAAAACCGTTCAAGAAAAACAAGCAAATCCGAAAACCAACTCAAAGCACGAAAGCAACAAGCGATATCGAAATCCGAGGCAACAAAGATAACAGCGGAGAGGTCCCTCCTGACTGTGCTGCTAAGTCGATCCCGGGGGCATGGTCCACTGAGTATGGGAATCGATTTCGAAGAAGCAAATCCATAACGAGGACGAGTTCTTATTTCAATCTATCTCGATCGAACGATACCATCTTGTATTTCTTAGCCGCGCTCCTCGAATAGGAGAAACGGGGTGCCACACACAATCCCGTCTGCTCTCCTGCCTCTGTCCTCTCTTTCAACCTCCTGAATTTAACATCCATAGGCAAAGCTGTCTTGATCCTCTCTACTAGTGATGACTGTACTTGCAAGTTGGCTAGTGTCCCGTCTGCTCCGGGTAATACAACTTCTATGCCAAGCTCTTGCAAGTCCTCTAGTAACTCCTGCTGTGTCATTAAGAAGTATGCTGCAGGCTTTCGGTTTAACGCATTTGCTACTACGTTATCCTTACCTGGATGATAATGCAGCTCTATCACAAAGTCTTTTATCAACTCAAGCCACCGACGTTGCCTCATATTTAGCTCCTTCTGCTTGACGACATACTTGAGGCTTTTGTGGTCGGTATAGATCCTTATTTGTTTCCCATATAGGTAATTTCTTCATAGCTTTAGAGCAAAAACAACGACTGCAAGCTCCAAGTCATGAGTTGGATAATTCTTCTCATGTACTCGCAACTGTCTAGATGTATATGTTATTACTTTGTCATGTTGCATCAACATGTATCCCAAGCCTTTTCCTGATGTGTCACTGTAAATCACATAGCTTCCTGATCCTGATAGAATAGTCAATAATGGCGTTGTGGTCAGTTGCTTCTTCAACTCCTCGAAAGCGGCTTGACACTCGTCAATCCATATGAACTCTTGGTCCTTGCACGTCAACCGAGTCATAGGCGCTGCTATCCTTGAGAAGTTTTCCATGAACCGTCGGTAATATCCCGCATGTCGTAGGAAACTCCTCACCTACGATACTGATTTAGGAACCGGCCATGTCTCAATTGCTGAGATTTCCTCTGGATCAACAGAAATACCATCTTCCGTGACGACATGCCCAAGAAAAGAGACCATGTCCAAGAAGTACTTATATTTACTGAGTTTCGCATATAACTTCTCTCCCCCTAAGGTCTCTAGGACAATCCGCAGGTGCTTCTCGTGCTCCTCGTGGCTCTTCGAATAGACAAGTATGTCATCTAGGAAGACGACCATGAACTGGTCCAAATACTAATGGAAGACTTGATTCATTAAGTCCATAAAGACAGCTGGAGCATTGGTCAATCCAAATAACCTGACCAGAAACTCGTAGTGGCCATATCTTATCCTAAATACGATCTTCGAAATGTTCTGCTTTCGCACCTTCACCTAGTGTTATCCCGATATCAATTCTATCTTTGAGAATACCTTGGCTCTACTAAAATGATCAAATAAGTCATCAATGCGTCGCAATAGATATTTATTCTTCATAGTCATCGCATTCAAGGCTCTGTAGTCGATGCACATGTGCACTGACCCATCATTCTTTGGTAAAAATAATACTGGTGCTCCCCAAGGTGATGCACTTGGCCGAATCAAGCCTTTCTCCTCTAATTCTTCCAACTGTGCTTTCAGCTCATCCATCTCCTTTTTTTCCAATCTATAAATATGTGACGCTATGAGCGCTACTCCTAGTGTCAACTCAATCAAGAATTCCATGTCTCTGTCCGCAGGTAGTCCTGACAATTCCTCCGGAAAGATATCTTGGAACTCTGAAATGATAGGATGATAAATAACGTCGTCAATTGCACGCTGAACACCATCAAAAACTTCTATGGATCCCCATGCATACTCGAGTTCCGGCTGGCCTGGTACATTAAAAAGAATGCTTCCTCCATAGCAATCGATGAAAGCGTGGTACTTGCTTAGCCAGTCCATCCCAAGTACAACATCAAAGTTTGGTATGAAAAGACAAAGAGTCGGGCATTTATCTCTCTGCCGTGAATCACTACAGGACAACATCTACAAACCCGGCTAACAGGTACAACTCCTCCCCCGGTGATAATTCTAATACAACTAGGCAATGGTGTAGTGGCAATATTATTCTTGGCAACAAAACTAGAAGATATGAATTAGTGTGTGGCTCCCGTATCAAACAACGTCACGACAGAAAAAGTAGAAACAAGAGTAATACCTACTATAACATCAGTCTCATATTCCATGTCATCCACTTCTAGTGCAAAAGCATGTCCAGTCCTTTATGATAGTCCCTGTCTGGCCCTCGCGAATTGGTTCTCCTGAGTAGGTAGCGGTAGTCCTCGCTGAGGTGGCTTCGATGTTGGAAATGATGGCCTCTGTATTGGCGGTGAAAGCATCAATGTCTACTGTACTGGACAGTCTCTGGCCATATGTTGTCAAGAACTATACCTTATACACTGTCCTAACCAAAGCCGATAGTCTCTCGTAATGTGCCCGCGCTTCGCACAATAACTGCAGTAGGGCTTCTCCAAAATCTGGTACAGTCCTGCTCTGTGCTACTGCTGTTGCTGCTGCTGATGTGCCAAAGGGCGTCTGATGGGCCCTACTTGCTGTGTCCTTGCTGGTCCCTACTGGGCCTTCGATTGACTTCCCTTAATCTTGTTGATGGCCTTTTATAACCGAGCCTATGTCACTAACTCAGTATAAGAGATCCGGGACTGTGAGCTAGTGTAGTGCTGGAGCTCATGAGTCAGCCCGCGGTGAAACCTCTTAGCCTTCTCCTAGTCATTGGGTATTAGGGCAGCGCCATATTTACTTAGGTGGCTAAACTATGCATCATACTCGTCGACTGTCTTGTTCCCCTTCTCTAGATGGAGGAACTGATCGTACAATGCATCCCTTATGATGGCCGGGAAGTACTTCCTCTCAAAGCACTCCAAGAACTGTTCCCAAGTCTGACACGTACCCAACTGGCGCTCCATCGATTCCCACCAATAATAAGCGTTACCCTCTAGCTGGGTCCTTACGCTTGTCATCCATAGATCTGTAGGCAGCTGTGATGCTTCTAACAACTTCTTGGTATTGGTAATCCAGTTTGTGGTCTCCTCTGGACTCTCAATGCCCTTATATGGCTTGGGGCCCATTTGTACAAAGTCCTTGACTGAACCAACTCGAGCTTGCTGCACTGGAACTAGTGCCTGAGCTGGTGCAGGTGCTAGTGTAGCCAACCTCTTAAGTGATGCCAGAAATTCTTGCCTCTGCTCTGCCGCTTGCTGCCTCTACTTTGCAGCCTGTGCGGCGGCCTGTTGTCTCTGTTCTTGCATCATTATTTGGAAAAATTGGAACATTTGTTGTCATGACCCGTACCCAAAAAATTGGATATGAGTCGTGGGTACGTCCAGCCTACGCCGCAGCATCGGCGGTAGAACGCTGTCTAGGTCTAC